>VWZP01008072.1:567658-881316 GCA_013396995.1 Dicaeum eximium | reverse complement strand
CGCGCGGAGGGGGGTGAGGCGGCCGGGCGGCCTCGCTGCTCGCTGACGCTGCTGCTCAGTGCGGCGCTGAGGCGGTGGCGGCTCCGGCGGTGCGGCCGCTCATTGCGCCCGCACGGGCAGCTGGCGGCGGCTCAGGCAGGGCACGCTGCACTGCGGGCGGCGGCTGGCGGCGACGGCACGGGCCATGACGGCGGCGGCTTCCCTGCTCTTCCTCAGCCCGGCTTCAGAGCGGTGGCGGCGGTTGCTGCTTTTGCTGCTGCTTGCCCAGGCGCCGACGGCACATAGGACTCGNCGGCGCGCGGAGGGGGGTGAGGCGGCCGGGCGGCCTCGCTGCTCGCTGACGCTGCTGCTCAGTGCGGCGCTGAGGCGGTGGCGGCTCCGGCGGTGCGGCCGCTCATTGCGCCCGCACGGGCAGCTGGCGGCGGCTCAGGCAGGGCACGCTGCACTGCGGGCGGCGGCTGGCGGCGACGGCACGGGCCATGACGGCGGCGGCTTCCCTGCTCTTCCTCAGCCCGGCTTCAGAGCGGTGGCGGCGGTTGCTGCTTTTGCTGCTGCTTGCCCAGGCGCCGACGGCACATAGGACTCGTCCGCCGGGCTGAAGTCTCCCGCCAGGCCCCCCTCCCCGTTCCTGCCGATCACTCCCTTTGTCCCCGCTGCTCCCTCCGCTGCGTGCCGGGCTCCCGCCGCTGCGCTCTGTGCGTGAGCCAAAGCCGCGCAGCCGCCCGTGCCCGCCGCCGCCTCACGCTGCGGAGCGGCCGTAAGCGCCGTCTGTGAATACCCGGCCGAAGAACCCGGCGCGCCCGCGAGCCCCCGGCCCGAGGCCGTTACGGAAACGCCCGAGCCTTCTCGGGGCCAATCCTGAGGCCGTTACAAGAATGTCTGTAACTGGCCGGAACCAATCACGGAACCACCGCGGGCGCGACCGATTCTCCCCGAAGTGAAGCGGGGACCCAATCGGAGCACGCCGCCGCCGCCCTAGCAGCGCGGGCGGGCGGCCAATGGGAAGGAGGGCTCTCTTCCGGCCATCGCCGGACCAACCCGAGTAGAGCCGAGGAGGGAGAGCCAATCAAGGGGCGCGCTGCCTCCGTCACCCAGCCCTGGGACGTCTTCAAGCCGCAGCCTGAGGCGGAGCGCGGCCGCGGGCCGCGATTGGCTGGCGGCGATGAGGCTGCCTGCAGGGGACCAATCGCGAGGCGCGGGGCCACGGGCGCGCCCGCTCCCGACGGGGCACGGCCGCGCACCTCTGTGGGGCCGGGGGAGGGCAGCGCGCATGCGCAGCGCGGCCGGGCACCGCCCCTCAGGCGCGTCCCCCGGCCCGTCCCGCCGGGAGCGCGCTCGGGGCAGCCCGAACGGGAACCCGACATTGTGGGTTTGTGCCTGAAACCCGCCAGGCACTGAGGTGTGGCGGCTCTGCTTCACCGAGCCGCGAAAGAAATGGCCCTGACGCGCCCAGTGCTGTTTTAGAATCATTGAATGGTTTGGGTTGGAACGGGTCTCAAAGACCTTTCAGTTCCCACCCCCCTGCCCCCCCTGCCGTGGGCAGGGACACCTTCCTCTAGAGCAGGTGGCGCCAAGCCCATCCAGCCTGGCCTTGAACATTTCCAGGGATGGGCCATCCCCAACTCCTCCCGGTAGCCTGTTCCCTGTGTCTCACCACCCTCACGTAAAGAATTCTTCTGAACAGCTCATCTAGCCCTACCGTCTTTCTGCTTGAAGGCATTCCCCTTCGCCTGGTCGGGACAAGCTCCTGTAAACAGACCCTCTGCAGCTTTCTGCAGAGACGGGAGGCAGGAACAGTCATGGATGGGGTTCATGAAGCGATGGTGAACCCATTCTGCACAAACTGGGCCAAGCAGGGGAAAGAAGATCCAGGCTCTCCTAGAAAGTCCTCCCAATTCAGCTGTTAACAGCAAGGCTTCCTCACAGGGAACAGTTTGTATTGAGGCACTGAACACCCTCATAGTTCGGTCCCACCTGCCACCACAGGTAGATTGAGCTTGGCCCTGGCCAGAGTTCCAGGCACTGTTCTGGAAGAACTTGTCCTCCTTCAGGGCTCTGGAGTATCCCTGGGGGCAGCAGCTCCCAGCCGTGGCACAGCCGGTGCTGGAGCACTGCTGCCTGCTGTGAACTCAGTGAAATTGCTCAGCACACATCAGCAAAAACTGAGCATCACTTGCTTATGCCATTAAAAAAAAAAAGCGCTCCTGCCAGAATAGTTTATACCACAAACAAAATAACTTGGACTAGCAGAAACATATTTTGCTGGTGTTAGAGACTAACTAAGAGCTGCTGTTTTCTTTTCAAGGCATCAAAATATTGCCAGATTTACATTTTTTGCAGCCCTGTTCTGAACACCATTGCTATGTGACCAAACAAAGACCTGGCCAAAGGCAGCTAAAATTTATCCTTTACAAGAGCTGTTTTCCAAAGCAAAACCAAACCCAGTCTCTCAAAATCGTCCTGTTCAGCACCTTGCCTGCCCTGGGGTGGTTGGCTTGCTGGAAGCCCTTTTTCCTACCTGATAAATGATGAGTGGTTTTACCTACTACAAAGGCCATGGGACTGTTTAAGTTTTGATTCTTCAGGATCTACCTGTGCAGCTCTGTCCAGCTGGGAACCTGAGCGGTTCCAGAGTGGTGTGCCCTAGCAAGGGCTAAGAGACACGGAAGTCTCAGCATAGGAGTGGTGCTGCAGCCACCCCGAGCCACCCTACCGTACTCATTGTTCCAACCCCCCTCTGAGACACCAGTGTCAAATGTTGCTTAGACACAGCTTCAATGAGCTGCCAACAGTGAAAATGACATTTTCTATCCTGTTTGGCAGAGATGTTGTCAAAAATTAGGGTTACTGATTGGGCTAGCTCTCTGAAGAGTATTCTCACATAAAACAACAAAGTAAATATGCCACCAGGTAGTGGCCAGCTCTCTTCTACATTAAATGTACCACCAGGCATTCCAGTCATTATTTTTTCTGGCTTTGGGCATCAAAATGCTAACACAAATCACATTTTCTTATTTTCTGACAAAGTTCTTTCAAATTTGTACATAAATAGGAGAACTGACTTGGGAGAGACAGCTGAGCTTTGTTCCTTGAAAAAGTTGGCAGTCTGAAAAACAGCAGGTGGGGGAGGGTGAGCTCTTTGCTTTTCAGCATTTGCTGTTACTCATGACAGTGGTAAATAAAAATCAGACCGATGCATAATTTATACTGATGATGCCCATTTGAAAAATGTCCCTTAAAGCTTTGTAATGAGTCTACAACCTGATAATAAAAATGGGAAATCAACTTCATTTACTTACACAGAACAAACTACCTCATTAAAATAAGTTTGTGCTTGTCCTCCTTTATCTGATATAGCCATTCTCTAAAATCAGCCTGTTTCCTCTTCAACACCAAAGTAATCTATATCAAAACCACAACTTGGTTGCTACTTATAACACTTTTCTGAATACCAAGCCTACCCATCCACGGGGGGAATGCATATTACAAAAATCCCAGCTGCAGTATTTCATATTTTGCAATCCTGCACATATTTCCATTTCATAATTAAGCAACAAAGTCTCCAAAGCCTGTCCATAGCATCTTCTCATCCACCAGGAAAGCACAAGTGTGTTTTAAATGAAAATTGTGATGTATTTGAGGGGATGGAAAAGCATAAAGCACCTCCAATTCCTGTTAGTCTTTTCATAGATTCTTTCCTTAACTAAGACTCCTCTCAGAAAAACCCTAAACACACAATGAGGGCATCCATTAAGCTTTCATCCTCAATTTCAAAAATGGACTGACAATTAAAACCATTTGTGGGAATCATGAGTGAGCTAGTTGCTTTTTTAGACTGAAAGGTTCTTTTGACAACATTGCAAAGTCCATATTTATTTTTGGCCCCTTGGCTGATGAAATGACCTCCCTTTAGAATCTGCAAATATAAATAGAATTGACGTTTTAATGATCAGTTTTCACAAGCTATTATAATCCAGCATCCCAAGCATCAATACTGTTCCCAGTCTGGGTGCACGGGGCAGTTTTACAGCTGCCGAGTCTCTGTAATGTGCAAGTGCCCAGGGAGGTTGCCTGAATACATGGAGTGTCCGAGAGAAACTGCTGAGGTGTTATCTCTCTGAAATGCCATAAGGTGGCAGTGAGTTGGAAAACTGGTAAACTTCTGGGTGGAACAAAGCTCTCAGGAGAAGAGTAGGGGAGGGGTTTTGTTTGCTTGTTTAGGGGTTTTCATTTGTCTGTTTGCATTTCATATATCAATGATAAACTTCAGTCATTCAAATCAGACACTGAATAGGCCTGCTCCAACAGGAACCAGTAGACATGTTCCTGCACAGGAACTCCTGCTTATTTCTTTCTCCATTGCTTCCTTTTCAAGTGATCAGCAGGAAGATTTTCTGTTTGCTTACCTTGCAGCTATGGCTGGGTCATTCCACCAGAAGGCATGGTGAGAGGCCTGCTCTTGCTAGTCTGATAAGGATGCAATGATTCAAGGCTGTTTTGAACCTTGCTATGCTAGAGAATCTAAATTATATTAATGGCTCTACCAGTCTTGTATCTAACTCCTTACTATTGCCAAGGCAATTATCCAGAGGACAGCTTAGTGAGACATTGTAATGGCTTGTCTCTTGTTTGATTGGCATGGGCAAACTCAATAGTTATGGTTGAACTTTAACTTTGCTTTTTTTTTCCCCCCAGTGGAAAATCAGCGATTGTAACAGTAACAAATTTACCAATTGCTCAGGCGTTAATGCTTAAACAATAAATCCTGAAAAGTGAGTTTGATTTTTGTCCCAGAACAAAATTTGAAGAAATCTATGTTTAGAACATACCATGTTCATGTTTCTGAGCAGGACACAAGTTTTTAATTGTAATTATTTCTGTTCTATTTTGTAATCACTTCCTGTCACAAAATATGTCATCACCAAAAATTGCTTCAGAAGACAGCTGATGTTTTGCTGATCTGGATGTGCGTGGGTGCTCCTAGTCCTTGCAAGACTCCAGGTAAGTTTGCCATAAAGCCGAGTGGCCCAAACAGTTCACTGAAACAGAAGCTACAGACAACTTCTGTATTCCAATTTGTAGTGGAGGTGAATGAGCAGAGACACCAAATACAGGTTCATGGCAATATTGCAACATATGGAAAACGTCATTGATGTACACAGGCAGATGCATGCTTTTGTGGAATTAAGTTCTCCCTGCTGATGTTCTGCACAGGTTTAAGGTTAGTTTTATCCACTGGCTCTTGACAAAAGCATCAGGCTTCCCATCATGCCAGGAGAGCATCTTGTTCAGTTGGACAGTTGCTTTGCCTCAGAATTTGTCTGACCACACTGTCTTCATTGATAACCCTGGAAAACAGAGCTGGAGAAACTCTATCAGTCTAATGAGCTTTTAACAAGTCTTGCAGATTCTTGCTTTCTGGAAAGCAACATCTATGCCTGTTTCCTCAGGAATCTGAAAGAGTTCAAATCTAAAAAAGAATCTGGTCTCTTCTGTGTGTATCATTTTACTCACATTAGATTCAGTCAAGCAGCCCAAGACTGACATTCCTTTGCTCTCTCTGTACTGCAGTTTCGGGGGAAGGCTCCATGAATGTCCCATGCTCGCAATTTCCCTGCTTCCCCAATCAACTTCCAAACTGGCAGCTGAGGAGACTTTCAAAGTAAAGAGAGTTAAAGCCAGCCTGATTCCTGAGGCCTTCAGTTCTTTTGAGAAAACCTTGGAGGGACAGACAGCCTTAACTACAGCCCCAGGATTAGGACTACTCTTTAGGTGGATCTTGGTAGACGTATGGCAGAGGCATGTGCAGGGGAAAAGAGCCAGGCTCGCTTTCCAAGTCATCACAGTGACCTGGAAGTTGTACAAGGAGCCAGGCACAACAGCCAACAAAGGAGATTTTCCTCTGCTTCCTCCTTCAGACAGCTGGGGGATGTTGCACCAGGGTGATGAGGTTTATTGTGCCTTCTCACAAACACAGGAAGAGGATTCGCTAGTTCCTATTGGAATTGTTTTTAGAAAGAAAGCATTGCACATGGTGCAAGGTGCCAGCAGGAGAAAAGGCTGTTGAGAATAGATGTTTGCATCACCAAAGATGCAAAGAAAGCAGCGATAGGCCTGGTGAAGCCTGCCTGGGATGCTGTCCTTGCTGGAAGGACTCTCTGCAGAGCAAAATTACTGTCCTTAACTGCAGTGAAATGCTCATCCAGCTCTTGTTGTTGCAGCTGTTTTTACCCTGGCTGTGAATAACTGCACGGGTACAGGTCTCCCCAGGACAGCCAGCTCTGCAAGGGAGAAAGAGGACAATAGTGCTTGGTGGGTTAGAGCCATTCTTGATATTCACAAGGCAAACCGTGCCGTAGTACACCTGCAGAGAGAAGGGTTGCTCTGCAGTAGGAAACACATAGCAAAATGGCTGAATAGAGCCACGAAACCTTGGTCATACCTCAGCTACAGCAGTGACCTTGCACTGTACTATGTCTCTCCGATGAACTGGGGTCTCTAGTTTGCAGCCCTGAATTAAAAGTGGTGATTCTCTTCAGAAGCTGGGAGAAAATGCATGGCTAATTATGAAGTGGCCAAAAATGTAACAGTGTTTTCATTTAGTTCATTGAGTTTTTGCCAAGCACTCTGATTGATTTAATGATCCCTGTCCCTGGCTGCTCACTAATCACCATCGCACACTACTTCTTCATCTTTGGCTGGCAAATGGTTACTAATTGTTGCTGCATCTTGCATTGTACATCTGGTGTTGACAGCTGTCCTTGCCCTGATGGAGAGACAGCTGTTTTTAAATGGAGAGCTCTCTCTCAAATCTCTAAAACATCTGGGAAAATATGGCACTGAAACTGAGCTATCAAATATAAAAAGTTAGCAAATATGTGGACAGGCTAGAGGGTCTGCAAACACAAAACTTAAAAGTAGGCACACGAATCAGAACAGAGAAGACTCTCTGCTGTGTATTTAAAACACAAGTCCTGGGTGTTTCCCATAAAACATGATTCTTTCCCCTAATTCTCTGTAGATTGCTTGACATCATAAAATCTTTTACACTCTGCACACCTAATTTGATCAGGCTAACAACCCATGCTTTTACTTTTCTTCAGCCTATTAGACATAATTCAAAAGCCTTTTTAAAAGGCAGAATTCAGGATCAGGCAGCAAAGTCTAACTGGCTGGAAACAAGAAACCAGTAGCATGAAAGCACCAAAAAGCCCTAGAAATCAATGGAAACAATTGCATTCCTTAAAAAAATAAGCCCAACCAATCTTTTCCAGAATCTCCTTTCCTCCTGAACATTTTGTGACCGTGATTGTTACGAGGAACCTATTTTTTTCCTCTCCCTGTTTATTTTGTGTATTTAGCAGCACTGAGCGTACAGTCCATTGTTTTGCTAATGGTCAGCAAAGCTTATCTCCTGATCTAGCCCAGGCTATTGCTCACATGCTGTTCTGCAAGACTTGGATGAGCACTCCGCTCAGACCCTGCAGAGGCTGCAAGCCAGCAGCCAGAGCAAGGTTGAACTCAACAGGCAACAACGAGCAGGCATGTAAGGACACAGAAAGGAAATGGGTGAGCTTAAACCAGGTTAGCGTGATTGGAGCAGGAGACACTACAAATGACCCCTAAGAAAAGAGCCTGCGAGCACAAAAGGCCTGGCAGAATTAACAACGCCTTTTTTATAAAGGAGTCATTTCAGGACATCTGACTTAAGGGAAGTGCCACATTTATGTATTTTTAATTGGACTGGATTTAAGCCATATCAAGCTGATGATGCCATTCTGAGTTCAAAAAGATATTCTCTTTGCCTCACAGCACGGGAACAAGGGCAAAATGCAATTATCAGGAAAGGCGGCACTTTCAAAAGCAGAAGGGAGTACTTTTAAATTAAGCAGTCATTGTATATTTCAGGCACTTAAAGTAGAAGTTGGTACTAGTTACTGGAAGGTGAGATACTTCTCCAGGAGCCGATTCTTGGTTGTGGTTGCTTTTAAACTGCCCCTAGAGGAGCCTGTCTCTTCTCTGCACCCATGGAAGGACTCTAGAAACACCTGCCTGGTAAGTGGCCTCTGGAGTAAGAAGCCTCCCACAAGGTGACAGGAAGACAGTTACATTTCTAACTGGACTCTGAAAGTCACTGATGTGGGAGGTCACTGATGGGCAAGAACCTGGATAATACTGAGCCCTTTTTTTGGTAAAGAGTGCTGTTTGGAAACATGCTGCTTGAATTCAAATCACTCTCTAAGTGGGGATGTATGGGAACATTTATAAAATGCTCTGAAACATCTTGCTCTGGCCGCAATAAGGATCAAGATCTTGAGCTAAACCACAAGGGTTGAGCTGTTCAATCATCCCCCTAAAGCTCAAGAGTGGTTCATCCTGACAAGAAGAAAATCCAGAAATGAGGGCAGGAGGCATGTGTGGATGAGCAAAGAGGTTATGACTAAACTCTGACATAAAAAGGAAATGCACAGACGATGGAAGCAGGGGTAGGTAGCCCAGGAGGAAGCCTTACTGGTGACAGTGTCCTTCAGCAATCCCAGGCCCCTGAGCTGGGGTCCCAAAAATGCTGAGGAAACTGGATAATGTAATTGAAAGGCTACTCTTTGAAAGATCACACTGATCAGGAGAGGTTCCTGAGGCCTGGAAGAAAGCCAAAAGCCACTCCTATCTTCAACGAGGACAAGAAGAAGCATCTGGGAAATGAGAGTCTAGTCAGCCTCACCTGGAGTCCTGTGCCCAGCTCTGGCCTCCTCAGTACAAGAAAGACAGGGACTTATTTGAATGACTCCAGCAAAGGGCACAAAGATGATTAAGGGACTGAAGCACATCTAATGTGAGGGAAGACAGAGAGCTGGGAATGTTCATCCTATTCATCCCAGAGAACAAAAGGCTTAGCAGGAATCTCATCAGTGTGTATAAATATCTAGTGGGAGAGAATGAAGAAGAGGGAGATAGGTGCCTGCTGACAGGACAAGAAGCAATAGGCATTATTTAAACATGAAACTCCACCTGAACACCAGAAAACATCTTTTTACTCTGTGGGTCATCAAAGATCTGGACAGGTCATGGAGTCTGACCTTTTCTGTGTGTCCAGTTCTTTACTGTGAGGGTGTTGAGGCACTGAAAGAGGTTGCCCAGAGAAGTTGTGGAGGAAGAGTTCAAGGCCAGGTTGGATGGGGCATTGAGCATGTTGGTCTAGTGGGAGGCAGGGGGGTTGGAACGAGGTGATCTTTAAGGTTCCTTCTAGTTCAAACTATTCCATGATTCCATTTATGGAAATGTACAAAACCTGACTGGACCCGGTTCTGAATAACCAGGTGTAGCTGACCCACCTTGAATAAGAGGAGGTTGAACTAGATGATCTTCAGAGGTCACTTCCATCCTCCACATTCCTGTGATGATTCTGTGAGCCACTACAGTAGTTCCTGGTGTCCTCTATGATCTTGGTTCTTGTTTGTTTTGCTGATTTTTCCCTGAGGTAATTAATTATTGGTGTAATTAATTGCACTGAATGCACGTACCTCTGAGGATGAGGTGGTTTCAGGAGAAACCTGAACTTAACAAAATAGTCAGAAGAATTGCCCATTAAAAAAAATAGAGGATCTGGGAATCACGTTCGTGACTGTGAGGTTCCATACACACACTTTCAGCAGAGTAAGGAAGGTTCAGGGAGATGGAAGCTGACAAAGAGCACAGGGCAGGGTCAGATGAGAAGTGGGAGAGGAGTGACATATGACATTCAGCGCTGAGTACAGCATGCAAGAACTTCTGTTTTATTTCCCAGTCTGTGAGAACCAATTCCACAAGGTCTGGGAAGTCGGGGTGGTGGTGTGAAATTAAAGCCCTAAGACTGCATCGAAACAAGGCACCAAGCATGGACAAATAAATCAGTCCGTATTTTCAAAGTGTGCACCCAGAAAATGGACAAAACACAATTAATGATTGCCTGGGAGAAGCTGGATTTACATGACCACCCAGGAACTCTGAAGCACAGACAGTTCTCCAGGGCAGCAGTCCACAAGCTGAACCATGAGCCTATCCTTTCTCCAGCTGTGTTCCCAGTCTCCTTCACAGCGTGGTCCCAGTATATTTTATGCACTAAGGCAGGATGCCATTAAGAAAAAAATATGTGACCCTGTAATTAATGTCTGTCTCACAAAAGAAGATTAGAGAAACATTTGTCAAGAATCGTCTAGGAATTATTGTTCCTGCCTTGGGAGAAAGAGATGGACTGGAGTCCCCAGATGGCTCCTTGAGGTCCCTTCCAGGCCTCTTTTCCACAAAGCCATACATGCCAGAATTAATCCAAATTAGGTTTGTGCACACTGTTTTAATTCCAGTTTTCTGTAACTTCTGAATGCTTGATGTCAGAGCCATTTTGGCACAGACTACAGTGTCCTGCTTTTTAGGATCCTGGTCAGTTTGTTTTAAAGCCAACCCAGCTTAGCAAGGATGCCATGATATGCACATCCACCCCTTGTAAGAGCCCTCTGACAAAGCCCTCTTCCAGAGACTGGCAAGGTGAAAGGTGACTGCAACCTCTCCAACTAACCAAGGTGAGTGTGGCAGTGGGAGGGGAAGCACCAGAAACCTGCCTTTCAGATCCACATGCTTGGAGCAGATGAGATGAAAATTTAAGGTTGCCTTGGTTCCATCCCAAATTCTGGAGAGCAGTATGTACTACCAGGAGCTTTTTGCTTCTTGCCATCCATGTTCTCTCCAATCCTATTATTTTTTCAGACCCTTGAAAGCAAACAGCTCCTTTGCTACCTCTTCTGCTCCCTGTCCCACCACTGTCAAGTTAAGGTTTTTCCTCTCCCCACTCTTCCCTCCACTAATTAAATCCCACCTCAAGTCATGCTCACACCCTACCTCTGTCCCCTCCCAGTCACCTGGCTTGTCCTGCCATCACATATTTTTTCACTTCTGCTCTTTTCCCTACTTCCTCACCTTCTTTTTTGCCCAACAGCTGCTCCCAAACCCTGAATCCTCAGTGGCTTAATCCTTCTCTCTTGTCCTTGTTGCTGTTCATTGTTGATTCACTTCTCCCCATTCCTGCTTCTGCTCCAGTCACACCACCTTTCCCTCCTACACCACCTCCTGCCCCAGCTATTCCAGCCCCAGTCACAGCAGATTCTTCAGATTTACCTCCTTCCTCCCACATCTGGCTATCACAGCCACTTCTCCTGCCATGCTGCTTCACAGCCACTGAGGTGGTTATCACTTAATGAGATAACCCCCCCTTTGCTCTCAGCTCAGTGCAGCCTCCCACTGCAGTGCCTGGCAGGTGGGCTGGGCTTGGCCACCACCTGTGCACAGCGCAGGTGACGGGGACTCCAGCAGCTGCAAGGACACAGCATGTACTCAGCCAGGACTTCCCAGGGATGATTTGGGGACGGCTTTTTGTCCAGTAAGTGCTAATAAGCCTCCACAGGCCTGTGTGGTCTATGAATTTTCAAAGTTGTAAAGTGTGGTCCAGTTTGGATAGCTTTTGTCAAGACCCTAAAAGCTAGATTTTCAGTTTGTATGGTATGAGGAAGTGTCTCAGAGAAAAAACTAAGACGTGCTTGAAATGGGACAAATGAATTTTTTTTAGTGTTCTTCTTGGAAATGTCCTGGATCACTTTCATTTTAACTTTTCATCACTCTGAAAATTTTAAGTGAGTGAATCCAAGATATTTTTATAGGAAATGCTGTGCAGCCTTAATATGCAGGGGATATTATGCATCCCTATATGCATAGGAATTTTAATTGTTAGACAATGAAATCATAAAGTATTTAACTTTTTTTCACTTTTGTTTTCCTCATTTCCATTCTCACCAATTATCAAAATTTGCTAACTGCTGCATACTCCAGGCCTCTAATATTTTATTCTTCATTGGAGACCTTTTTGCTGCAGGACAAACTCGTCATTATCTGGAACATCCCCTGAATTAATTTATTCAATTGCTGACTGCTGAGTCATAAAAATAGTGGTATTATATTGAGGATTTAAGTCATAGGCATTGTTAAAGGAGCAATCTGCTTGAGCAGCTGAATTAGTCTGAGCAATATCCTCTTCAGCACAATGTCATGAACTTCCCTTACACTGATCAGACTTTTTTTACAAAGATGATATTCAGGTTTATTAAAGGCATTTCTCTTATCCTGGTCTTGGGCACGCTTGCTGAGTCGCTGAAAAAAAAGCCACAAGGTTTATGTCAAAAGTGGAAGTTGCTGTGCTCTTTCCCACAGACACAGACATCAGCAGAACAGCTTTTGCTCCTTGAATGGCACGAGCAAATCAATTTCTTACATCTGTTTTGGTCAGCCCAGCATTTCTTTTATACTCTACAGGTAGGTTCCAAACTTGCAAATTCAAGGAGACAGTGGAAATTTCCCCGTGAGGAAAGCGTCTCTCAACGCTTCCAGGCATGTTGCGGCAGAACAAAGCTGTGACCCGTTCTTTCATCTGCCACCCTAAGGGCAGGAAGATCTTTAGACGTCAATGTCTCATTTATGACTGAGCATTAGAACGGCCTAAACTGGTCACGGAGAGAAATTATTTTACAATAATCCTGTAAAAGGAGAGACAGAATCTCTGTAGCTCAGCTGTTGGCTGCACAGGGCTTGGCATCGATCTTGAAATCCACGGAATAATGTTGGAAACGATATTGTTCCTAGATTTCCAGCTGTACTGGAAGGTAGGTGGTCAGTGTAAAACCTACCCTACCTCCTCCTGCTGCTGCAAGATTGATGCTGTCTGGATCATGGGGAGGATAGCCCAATTCTGTAAAATAAGTAGGCTCCTGCTGTGTCCAGCATAGAGGTGTCACCTCTCCCTGTAGGAGCGTGGCCCCCCTGCAGCCCAAGGTCTGATTGTGTTGCAGGACACTCATTTTTCCCAGTGGAAAGCCTCAAGACAATTTTTTTAAGTGCTTTACCAGACATACCTCACATGCTTGTGGGGTTGTTTCTAATGCTGTCATTATCTAGAAAAATCTTTGCCTCGTGGTAGAAATCGCATACTTGCTGATGGGGAGCAGGGTTCTTTCCTATTTCTAAATGATGATTGTCAAATTCCAATTTTTCCAGATAGTGGGATGATCCTGAGAAAGTGGTATGTATTTCCTCTGTGTAAAGACACAAATATATGCATGAACATGCACAGAAATATTATTCAATTCACTAAAACCAGCTGTTGTGAACAAACCACCTACATATAGCAACTACTCTACAGCAAAAACATTGGTCTCCCCTGTTAATACTCCAGACTGTTGTCTGAATTCCTTCTCCATCTTCTCTGGCCTCTCACTCACTTTTTCAAGAGGACATTTCGGATTTTCACTGCCATCCAAAATCTGCTGTTTAAGGAAGTTAAAAAAAGGACCCACCTGGGAGCATCAGCTCTTGTTTTTCTGTTCTTTCATGGGTCCTACTGGTCACTCAGGCCTTGCTGGTGAAACACTCAGCTCCAGTTTTGCAAACATATAGTGAAGAAATCTTGATGCAACTCAGGGAGGCGGCACTTGAATGCCAGGTGCCAGTGAGTGACAGAAGAGACCGTGGTTTTTCTCTCTGAGATGAACATAACAGTCAGTAGAAGAGACAAGGCTGTTGACTCCCAAGCTTCCTCCCTGAGTAAATCAGACCCCACGTCATCCTTGGATACCCTTCATTCTTGTTGGATTTGTCTGCTTTAAAGGCTTAATTCAGATGCCCTCAGGCAGCTGTGGCTGAAGGCAGTGGGGGCTGGGAGCTTTTTTCCCACCAGAAGGCAGTGAGTATTTAGCCAGAGCTGTTGTACTGAGGTACCCAGCAATGCTGGGCTTCCAGGGATGGGAGAGCCTGGCTTCCCCCCTGACTGCAGCACGCTCCCACCAGTTATTTGCAGAACTAGGAAAACGACCTCACCATTGGAGGGTTGTGAAGAATGGACTGCAGAAGCAGGAGAGCTCTAAATGTGTTTTTGTTACTGACATGAAAAAGGCTGTAATAGCAAGGAAATTAACTGATATTTGCCAAAGTGTAGTTCACCATCAATGTAAGATTCACCTGCCGGAGGAAAAGAAGTCTTTATCCACCACCTCTGTTTGGGGACTGTTAAAAAATACCAAACCAAAACTCAGCTGCTTTCAAACAAGGTTTGAATTTGCTGTAATCGTGTAGAGAGTATCCTACTGTTCATGGAATCTAGCACCAGCATTTACAGCCTAGCACTGCTGTAAATTCAAGGTGCGATTGCATCAGCTAATATTGTTCCTGCTGTTCTCTTTGGTTTGAAATATCACCCGACTCATTTGGGTTAGATAGGAGATGCAATTGCCTGGAAACCAGTGCACAACTCCAGAAGGGTGCCTTGCTCATTATATTCACCCTTTCCAGTAAAATATCCATGCTATTCCTATGGTGGATCAAGTCATCAGGACACTGCAGAGGGGTGTGCTTTCATTTTCCCCTTCTGTGAACCGCTTGAGAGGTACCAGGGGCTCTCTTAAGGAACTCAGGTCTTATGGATTTTCTAAGCCATGGGAAACTCCAAGAAATAAAAGCTCTTCATGGTTTCTGCACTCACCAGGCACAGGTGCATCTCTCAGCAATTGCAGGAGGTGTGTTGAAAGGAAATATGGGTGACAGCCCTCCTGTGAGGTTATTAACATACTGGTGGTAAATCTAGGACCTGATGGGTGCTGGGAACTCCAGGTCCATTCCAGACTTGCAGAGAAAATGTCAGCTTCCTGATGACCCACAGGAATTTTGCCTTCCTGATGTCCTAACTCCCACTGAGTGTTTCTTCTCTCTTTTCAAAGGTGAGCCTGATCCTATCCCAGCATCCTGGGTGCTCCTGTGCTGCTGGAGGCAGGAAACAATGTATACAGCCATCCTCACATGGCTGCCAAGGGAAGGGTAGCAATGAAACCAGGGCTCTCCCTCAAAGCCTCCCTGCAGACTGAAAGAGGGGTAGGTATGAGCTGCTAGAGAGAACTAAAAATAGACAGTCTCTTCTCTGAGTAGACCAGGGAAGAAGAGGCCACATTCTTCATTGGCATGTAAGAGAGTAGGTTGGAGAACGGGAAGGAAGAACAGCTACTAACTAGAAGATAGCATTGGCATGAGAACAAGTAGACAAAAATAGGCTATGAAGAAATGTGGGCTGCAAATCAGAAACAAGTTTCCTTCTGTCAAAGTGAAGTTCTTGAATAATCTGCCAAGAAAATTCCCAATTACTTAAGATGGACTGTGATAAATTAACAAGAGGGACTTTATGACTCATTGTTTATCACTGCTGAGAAATATGATGATCACTAGGAGATCCCTTCTAGCCCCTCATTCCTGCTGGTATGATAACAGAGGAATCTGTGTAGGGTGCAATAAATGCTGAATCACTGAGTGCTTTATCTAGCTGCCTGGCAGGACAAAGTCCCTCGTACCCATCCTGTCTGCTAGATCTTCCAGGACAAAAAAAAAAAAATCTTTACGTAAATGGTTGTGCTCTGGCAGCACAAAGCATGCAGCTACAGATGCCTGAGTTAGAAGAAAACCAGCTCAGCTACAGGTGCCTCTACACAGGGGAAAGGTGGTGGCGTGGGTGTGAAAGCAAGGAACCCCACTGTAAGCACTGAGAGGTACACATTCCAAGGTGAATGTGCTCCAGCAGCTTCAATACACAATCTCAATGAGAGAAAGAAACTCTTGGAACCATGTGGCAGTGTCCCATGCACCTGCTCAGCCAGGTGTGTGCAGGGATCGATCAGGTCCATAGGGCATGACCGTGTCATGTAGCAGAAAGTTCCTGCAGTGAACATCAACCACTAAGCCCAGTTCTCCTGCCAAGCCAGGATCCTCAGTTCTTTCAATGGTATGTTTTCCCTGTCTCCATGGAGTTCCCCAAGCACTTTCTGCTTGAGCACAAGGCCAGCAACCAGGATGCAGCTTACACTGACGGGTTTGGTGCCTCACAACTGGCTGCAAGCACAGATCTTGGGGTAACAGCAGCAGCTCACAATTCAGCAGTGCAGAGCTGGAGGTAGAGGCCAAGAGGACAGCCTTGATGAACTGGACAAGGTAGGAGACAGGCCTGGTTTCTTGGCTCAGGAGAGCGACACTGCTCAGGAGGAGAGTGCTTCTCCACAGCCCTCATGGCCACCAGACTCAAGGAAGACTTTTCTGGAGCTTCTTCCAGACCTGTGGAGGTCATGTACAGACGTGGGTGCTCCCTCACCTCCTCGAAACCTGCAGCACAGGCTACTTGGAGTTGTAGGGCCCCTGAGTTCTGCTCCCCACTGTGCCACAGGAACGTCTCTACACAGATGTGGCACCACTGTAGAGCCACTGTGTCCAGGGATTGCACGGTCTGGTTACTCTAGGCAAGGGACACTGGAAGGTTCTCTCTCTTGCAGTACTTCAAATACTCATTATTTCTCATAGCTGCCTGGTATCAAAGATCAGAGCAAGAGGTTCCCAGAGATCCCAGCTGCTAATGCCAACAGGAGGCAGTGGGGAAACTTCCACAACAATGGTCAGCACTCCCATACCAGAGAGCCTGTCATAATCCATCTCTGCCATAACTAACAAAGCTCTTTTCATATTTTTCCCTTTTATTTTCTTTTTTTTTTAACTAGGCAGCTGAATCACAATCAAGATCAATTTTTTTATTTCCTAAGCAATAGCAAGCTGACAGGATAACAGAGGCAGACTGAGCCATGGCAGGTGGTTGTGGCACAAGAGCCTCAAGGCTTCCTTGCCTTCCTGCCTCTTGCCAAGGCTCACCTAGCAGGCATGGAGAGAGATCTCATCCTGGCTCTGATGTGACCCTTTCTCTAAACAGCCATCAGCAAGGAAAGGGCCCAAAACTGAACACAAAATTTGAGGTGTGACCTCACCAGTGCTGAATACAGGGGGATGATCACTGCCCTGATTCTGCTGGGCACACTTTTATGACACAAACCACAATGCTCTTGGCCTTCTCAGTAGGTGCATCCACAGGCTACACTGTTTTCAGGTGGTGGCTGCTGGTCACCACACAGAAAAGCAACGACCTCAAATTCCAGCAGTGAGTTTCCAAACAAACCCTAGGTTCAAAGTCCTCTGGAGGCTTTTTCTGCATTCACTAGTGGATTTAAAGTTAATTTTTATATCAGCCACTTCCAGGTGGGTTCATGGTTGATCATTTCCTTTGCCTGTACTGCAGTATTTCCCAGCCCCAGAGCTGGGAATGTTATTCTATACACGCTTGGGGGTGGGGAGAGATTTTGACCCATATTTAATAGGGTTCCTAGAGCGCGCTTGTCTCTCCCCTTGTCCCAGCGTGGCGATGCCGTGGGATGTACTTGGTGTTAGCCGGCACGCCCGGCGTAGCAGCAGCAGCACCTGCTGCGAGCGCTGCAGAACTGCAGGCGGCTGCCAGGCCACGGGGACAGAGATCCCGAGCCCCACTGCCGGGAGCGCAGGGGACCCTCCCAGTCAGTGCGTTTCTTCCAGATCAGAG
This sequence comes from Dicaeum eximium, assembly GCA_013396995.1. Classification (NCBI taxonomy): domain Eukaryota; kingdom Metazoa; phylum Chordata; class Aves; order Passeriformes; family Dicaeidae; genus Dicaeum; species Dicaeum eximium. The sequence goes on along the minus strand of VWZP01008072.1, from coordinate 863,849 downwards.
CCATAAGTTTAAAAAAGAGATTACACTCTGTCTGGGGTGTTTCCATTTTAAAAGCAAAATTGTTCCTCATAAGATTAAGCTTGGAAAACTGCAGAGGCAACAGGGGGAAAAAAGGTGACAACAGTGAAGGGAGAGAGAAGTGAGGGATTTCACCATCATAAAGGGTAATGGAGAGGGCAGTGCTAACGTGCTTTGCTCAAAACCAATTCTGGGATTCCTCTGACACCTGCTTTTTTAATCAAGCCTTTTTCCAGAAGGTTTATATTGCACTGGGCATCAGATCTCAGCATCCTGAACTCCTGTGGAGGCAATGATAAGCTCAAATGCCATGATAAATATCTCCAACAAGGCACACACACTGGATTTACTGTTCTTGGTGTTTCTAAAATAAAAATTAAACAGAGCATATTAATTTAAACAAACCTTATTCCAGACTACATCATCCATACAAAGACAGACAGAAGGGCACAAGACCCAGAAATCAAAGTAAAAAAAGAAACTTCTTTTCAGATCCTCCTTTACAATGGCTAGCCTGTCTTTCCCTTCAGCTCTGACCTGAGTCTCACCTACAATGATGCACCTGAAAACCAGAAAATGCAAAGACACCTCCACGGACAGCACCTTAGGACTCCATTTTCTTGTTCAGATGCTACAAAAAACCCACCAAAAGGTTGTTGTGCACTCCCATTCCAAAGTCCTTGCTTTGCCTGGAAGCAGCACACCCCAGATGAGTGGCAGCCTGCAACTGCTTCTGGCATCCACCTCCTATCCCCAGCTGAGAGTGATGCCAGTGGGATGCTCTGCCTGGGCAGCCTGGGGGAAGGAGTCCTCTGTCGGTCCATAGGAGTGGTGTGCAAGAAGCAATGGCTGCTCCTGAGGCAGGATGCTGCTCCCTGCCAGTGCGAATCACGCAGCTCTCACAGGGAAAGCTCCCTGAGGAGATGAAGCTTGGGCTCTCACAGACCCCCAGCCCTGGTTTCTCCACTACTGGCACCAGGATGGACAGAACTGCTGGCCACATGTGGGACACAGGCAGCTGCCCAGGGTAGCCAGGACAAGGCTGCCACCACCTCCCTGAGTCTTGCTGACCCCCTCTCAGCCAAACCCAGGCTGCAGTCACGGCTGCCCAGGCTGGGGCTGACACTGCAAGTCAGAACGGGGCAAGGTTTATTCCCAATCCCCAAATTCCAGAACAAGGCACATTCCCCAGAGGGATGAGTGGCTTTAGCATTGCTGAAAACACGTGGTGTTTCGGGGATGGGAGGGCACTTGCTTTTGGGGCAGGGGTGTTCCCAGTCACACAAAAGTGGGTTTCAGATCGTCTTTGAAATTCACCACAGGCTGGGGCCCGCCGTGGTGATCCTCACAGTCACTGGGCTCTGTGTCCGTGTCCGTGTCGCTGCTGTCCAGGGAGCCACGCGGGCTCTGGAAGCAAACCTCGCAGCAGGGTCGGTGACAGCCATGAAACATCTCCTCAGAGCTGCTGCTGCTGCTGGAGTCAGAGTCTGGGTAATAGTACAGTGAGCGCAGGGAGGGCTCAGCGGGTCCCCTCGGGGTGCCCCGCCACCGCCGCTGCTCCTGCGGGATGCACGAGGAAGCGCCCTGGGACTCGGGCCACCCCAGCCACCCCTCCGGCTGGAGGCTGGCCTCCCTTGGGATGGCTGGAGGGGATGGTGATGCTGGGGGGTGAAGGAGCCCTCTGCCAGCCATCTCCCCTCCCGTTCCCAAGGAGTTATGTGCTGACTCCCCACGGCCCCAGCTGCCCGCCTCCTTCGCCCTGCAGCTGGCACGAGGGGATACGTGTCCAGGGAAGCGTGTGGAGGCAGGAGGCAATGGGATCCTCCGACGATGCCTTGCCAGGTAGGGGCTGAGGGATGTGTGGATGCCTGGGTAGCCCTCCTGGCCCGCCCGTGTTTCTCCCTGCTCGTCTGAGTTTCCCCAGTTGTCAAGTGGGGCTCCTGCAGATAAGGCTGGGCTGTAGTTTTTGCCATCCAGGCTTAACTCTTGCAAGATTTCCCACAGCTTCTCGCTGTTTACATAGCTGACTTTGGGGGACGACTCCCAGGCTACACCAGCTGAGTTGTCCTGGCCTGGCAGCTGCTCCGGAGGCTGCCCCTGCACTGCCGGTGTCCCACACTCCTGGACATCTTTCAGGCCACGTTCAGTGCTGTCCCCTGTATTAAAAAACAGCACCTGAGAGCAAACAGGCTCCTGGGTTGCATGTTCCTGGAGGGCCTGAGCATTGCTGCCAAGAGGTGATGTGCCCAGCAAGCAAGGGGACTGCCACCCATGCCTCTCTGGATCCGGGGGGCAGCAGTCCCCTGGTGCATCCCCAGGCTGCCCTGAGCTCCAGGTGCAGGGAGCTGCTGGCAGCGCACGGGGGTCGCAGCCGCCCTCCGCAGACATCAGCCTCATCAGCTTCTCCTTGGCGCTGCTCACTTGCTCCTGCAGGCTCTCGATCACGGCGTTTTTCTGTGTCAAACAAATAAACCTGTCAAGTGTGGGGTGGGCAGAGAGAAGGAAAATGCTGCCAGTTTGGAAGCAGGCACTGCCAGAAAACAGATCACTCCTCTCTGCATGGCAAGAGCCACACTAGCAGCATGTGTGACCTCAGCCTCCCCTGAAGCCCCCCAGCCATGTGTGTGGGAAGGGGCTCACTGGGCAAGCAGCTCTTCAGGCTGGGGTGTTCCTGCCCATGCAGTGCAGGTGAGGGAGCAGAAGGCTGGGGGCTTTTCTGAGACAGAGCATCTCCCCTCTAAATTAACCATGTTTGACAAAGCTGTGGGAACCAGACTCTCTTGCACTCCTCCCTACATAATTTTTTTTAAGCCCTCCAAATTATGCCTAAATTGTGGTGTTTTGGAGCGTGACAAAACAAGGCAGCTCCTCCCCTCAGGAAGGAAGAGGCTGGTGAGGGATCACCAGTGTGGACAGGGGTGTAAAGAAGGGCTTCCCACTCTGCAAAGCCTTCAGCCCACAAAAGGGAAGGGGAGAAGCTGGAGGAGGGGGGCCAGCAGAGCCCCGTACCTCGGTGAGCAGCCGCTTCATAGAGTTTTTCTCCCCTATGAGCTGGTAGAGCTGCTCCTCGCTGTACACTGAGCGGCAGCTCCTGCTCGGGCTGGTGAAATATTTTGCCATGTGGCTCATGGTTTGGCTTTCTTCTTCAAAGGCTTTCCACTGCTTGAGCTGGGGAGTAGAAGAGGGTGTTATCCAGAGAGCCCCAGCCGACACAGCGGGAGGCGGGCACAGTGAAGCGCGAAGGAGACAAAGGGATGGAGAGGGGGAGACAAAGGCAGGGTGTGACGGGGGAGCAGAGACAGCCAGCCAAGGGGCTGCAGTGTCATTGGAGCCTCCCACCCATCTGAGCCCTACCCTGTTCGTGGCTCCAGCTTTTAATGCAGGAGAGGGTCAGTGCCTGGCTGCACTGAGACTGCTGAGCACACTGTAAAAGCCCCCTCCTTCTTCTCCCCACTCCCTGACTCCAGGACAGACAAAGACAGTGTTATGCATGCCCCCTTATCCCTGAATCACTGGTGACAAGCCGAAAACCAGCTATGTTTAGTATCTGTTTTCTCATCTAGTGTCTGCCTGGAAGCCTTGTGCAGCCCAGCTCTAGCTGTTTATCGATCTCAGATGAGCCATAGAAAAGCTAGCCTATTAGGAAAAACAAGGTTATGAATTAAAAGATCCAAGTTAAATAAATTGTTTAAGGGCCCCGGGCTCCCACAGAAAAATGGTACAGGTAGAGTGCAAGTACAGCTCATCAGCTTCTCCACTCTCAGTCCAAGAGACCTGGTGCTTGGCAGAGCATGGCCAGCAGGCCTGGAGCTCACCAGAGGAGGTTTGGATCCTTGCTCCCACAGGCTGCTCATCTAAGGGCTTGGGGCTCTGCAGCTCTGCAGTCACACTGCCTTAGCTGAGGCAGGAGGGGACCTCTGGAAATCATCCCAACTGCCCTGCTCAAGCAATGTCATATGGAACAGCCTGCTCACGACCGTGTCCAACTGGGCCTTGAGTATCTCCAAGGACGGAGACTCCCCAGCCTCTCTGGGCATTCTGCTCCAGAGCTTTACAACTTTCACAGAAAAAAAACTCCAGCCTTTTCCTTGTGTTTAAATAGAATTTCCTGTGTTTCAGTTTGTGCCCATTGTCCCCTGTCCTGTCAGTGGATACCACTGGGAAGAGCCTTGCTCCCCCTTCCCTATTCTGCCCCCATAGATATTTATATCCATTGCTGAGATCCCCTGAGCCCTCCTTTGCACAGCTGTGCTTTCCTCAGCTTCACCTCTTCCTCCCTTTCTCACCTCATGTCCTTGAACCCAAACATCCCTCCAAACATTCAACTGAGTAAATAACTGTTTCCTTTCCCTCTAACAATGGGAGCATTATTCCCACTAATGTGGTGGCCAGGCACACCAGGCTGCTCCTGGAGGACACAGGAAGCAGAAGTGCCTCACCTCACCACAAAAGGCTTCCTTTAAACACCTCCACCTCCTCCTTGCTTGTGGCAAAGCCCAGCTTCCTTCTCCAAAAGTGCAGAGGAGGACAGCCTCCCCTGGGGACTACCAGCAGCAAAGTCGTCTCTGAGAGTGGCTGGGCCATCTGGATGGTCTGTGCCTGGCTCCATCCCTGCCAGCAGCAGAAGCTCCTGGTGCGAGTGGGCGTGTGAGGTATGAGGAAAGGACGACTGCACGAAGGACAGAGCCCACCACCTACATGGAGCAGCAGGAGGAGGCCAGTGGCTGCCTCGCCTCATGTGTGCTGTCTGCGTGGCTGCCACCTGTGGCACTTCCTGCAGGAGGGTTTCTGAGCAGCACTGCTGCATTCCTTGGAGACTTTCTGGAACTTAAAGGGGATAAGGGACAAGAAAGCTGGAGATGGACATTTTACAAGGACACAGCGATAGGACAAAGGAGAATGCCGTTAAACTGAAAGAGGGTAGGTTTAGATTAGATATAAGGAAGAAATTCTTCACTGTGAGAGAGGTGAGACCGTGGATCAGGCTTGCCCAAGGAAGTTGTGGATGGCCCAATCCCTGGAAATGTTTAAGGTCAGGCTGAATGACACTTCGAGCAACCTGGTCTGATGGAAGCTTCCCTGCCCACAGCAGGGGTGTTGGAACTAGATGATCTTTAAGTCCCTTCCAATATAAATAATTCTGTGATTCTCTGAGACTCAGGGAACTTGCCTGGGGAAGCAGAACCACCAGGGTGGGGTGGGGTGAAGCTTGGAGAATGAGCTGTGCAGGTGAGTCCAAACATTTGGGAAAAAAAAGCAGGAAAGTGAGCGCATTGACACCCACGGCTGCTGTTGTTAAACTCCAAAAATGTGCCCATTTCCAGCCAAGTGACAGGACAGAGGTGGCAGCATACCTGTGGGACAAAGATGAAGCAGTTGATCGTGGTTGTACACACAAAGATGCCTCCAGAGGTAAAACCAAACAGCAAATTGTGCCAAGTACGGAAGAAGCGGTGAACTAAGCAGATGGTACCAGCAGCCAGGAAAACGAGGTTGACCCCGACGATGAGCGTCAAGGACTGGTTGACTGGTGAGGAGCTGACGTTGTCGGTCAGACCGGCCAAGTAGGTCCCATATAGCAGGAGGATACTCTGGAAGCAGAAAAAAGAGGTTTCCAGAGTGTGGAAAATTACAGCCTGATGGTGTCAACCCCCACCTCGCACCAAGCCCGGTGAGCTCAGATACACTCAGCACAGTCCTAATTAATGCTCTTTGATCTATAATGCAGACCTGGAGCGTGCGCTGGTGACGCCGCAGCAAACGCCCGGCACGCTGCTGCAGGCCAGGAGTGGGGCTGGGGACACAGGGCAGGAGTGAGGGCACTGGTGGGCACGGGGGGTCCCAACCAAAAGGCACGAAGAACCAAGAGTCAGAGGTCAGCAGGTGCTGCCACAAAGCAGGGGATGGCTGAGAGAAATTGTGAAAACGGCCCCTTTGGCAGCCTGGAGCAGGAGAAGCAAAGGCAGACAGACAGGAGGCAGGGTCCCTGCAGGGATGCAGCAGTGGGTGCCATCAAGGAGCAGCAGCATACCTCTGAAGGACCACGAAAGATATCCAGAAGGAATTCAAAGAAGAAGGCAAGGAGAAATGGAGGTTTAGACTGGAGGGAAGAGGATGTACTTGGTGCCTCTTTAAATAGCAATAATCCAGGAAACCACCAGGTGCAATTCTTTTCCCTTCCCTTTGCTGTTTCCTGACTCCAGCAGCAGGGAAGGGCACTACAGAAGTGCTCTGTTCACAGAGGCTCTCCCTTCCCCTGAGTAGAGCCGTTGTTTCAGAGCAGGCTGTCTCACCACCCTCCTCCTCAAGGGTCTTATGCACACATTTTGCCATTGTGCTTGGAATAAAACTACCCAGCAGGATAAGCCTCTCCTTCCCTAGGTGACACTAGCAGAAAACACCAAGTTTTTTTTGCTGCCTCCATAGAGCTGAGCATAGTCTGCCTTCAGGATAATTTGGAAATACCACCTAGCAAAGTCCCAGCTCCTGCAAGAACGTAGAACACAGGGAATGTGACCTACATTACTCCTGCGCTGCCCAGTGTCAGCCTTTTATTAAGAGTCATTGTTATTTGGGCATCAAGAAGTGCTTTGTGACGTGAGATGCAGATGTTTTTTAGACTCTTTTGAACCCCTCTATGCTGTGGCTGGTTGATGACTGTGATTGTCACTGCCAGGGTTAAGGTCTGGAGGGACAGAAGCAAGAGAGGCTCATGTCCAGATCTCTGGTGAGACTCCCAACTTCAAAGCAGCATGAAGTGTCAGGGTGGGGTTGTAAGAGTGAAACCTGCCTTGCTGGGAACTGGGCTGGCACCTGACCCTGCTTTGTAGAATCTGCACTGGATCATAACCATGTCCACCATGGGGCACCTCCAAACAGCCCAAAGGCAAGCCAACCCCTAATCCCTGAGCAGGAAAAAACCAGCACCAAAGTCCCATTTAAATTCATACAGTCTATCTGGGACACAGACAACAGTGCTGCAGTCTCATAAACTAGGACTCTCAGTGGCTTGTTTGTTTGTTTTAAACTTGAGTAGAGGACTTTGCTCCTAATTCCAGGCATGTCCTTGGCAAGTCATTTCTGTTCATTGCTCTGTGCCAGTAAAGCCAGGATAATACACTGAGTGTCTTCCCAAAGGGCTGAGCACATTAATGCTGTGGATGCTAAGAAGGGCTATGTACGCAGAGATAAAGCCTACACTCACATTAGTGTAAATCCAAACTAACTCCAGAGAAATCACCAAGGAAGTACTCCATGAGCCCCAGTAAGTAGGAAGGAACAGGGCCAGATTAAACTGGCAACGTTAAAAAGATTACCTGGAACTGATAATGGGGATGTTTTACTTCCAAAAGGATTTTGTAAGGGCTGTAGGCAGACATTACCTCTCTAAACCCTAACACAAACTGCAGACAAAATCAGAAGGGGAGACACAGCACTGAAAGCACAGGCAATGCCCTTACATTCCCTAACACCAAAGGACTTTTAAGGACAGTCTAGATTAATGTCTTTGAAATTAGGTGTAGAACAACTTGGCTGCGCTGTGAGGTCCCTTTCTGCTCTTTCTCCTATGATTCTGGGTAGATGGTCAGTGAGTATTACATTACAGTGAATCACAAAGGAAGTGCCTGTGCTGCACGCAGAGATTAAGCCATTCCCAAAAAAAGGCTGTGATCTCACAAGCTTCATCAACATCAGCTTTCTGAAATGTGTCCAGCCTCTGCCATACCAGAGACACATGAGACCACAGATAATTATAGTGATAATTATACCAACATAGTTACATCAGTATAACTAACACTGCTGGAAGAAGACTGGCCATGTGCAGATTCACCAGTGAAAGTGTACCTCAGAGGTGTAATTAGCCTGATAAGCATCCTGTAAAGGTGGGGACCAAGCACTTGTCATCAGCACCTCCTAGGTTTGAAGTCACAGGATTCAGGGGTTGAGCCACCTGGTGTGCCTTGAAGTGCCACTGCCAAGTGGCCATTCACTGGAGTCTTTAGGGAAGCAGTGTGACATAAAGAACAGCAAGATGTGAGTTTCAAAAAGTGAGATGAAGCTCAGGGGGTTCCTGGGAGAGATCTAGAGAGACTGTATGTGCACAGTGTACATAAAGGAGATGGTGAGGCAGGGAGAAAGCAGCTAGCAGGGCTTTCACCCTTCCCAAGACAGGAAGGGCTGGAAATAGCAGGGCTTACAAGATGAACAGGAGTAGCAGGGATCTGCAATGGGCATGTAGCTTGGGAGGGCAGCGAAATGACAAATGCTGCAAAACAATTTAGGCTGAAAGACAGGGAGGAGATGAGATACAATGCAAGAAGCAGTCAAGAGGTTACATACCTTAAACCCTAAAATGAGAATGAGCCAAAGATCGGAATAGAGTGATGCGCAGGACTGCACCCGGCTCACGGAGCACGTCATGCCTTTCTCTGTCGCCTACAAGGCAAGGGAAAGGCAGAAGTGAAGGCTGCAGCCTGGCACAGACCAATGGGAAGATGCATCTAAGCTGGTCTCCTCTGTAAATTTCTGAAAGGAGAGGTCACAGCTGGTGCTACCAGGGGGAGAGTCTTAAAGCGAGAAGATTTAGGCCTTCTGCTGCCACCAGAGCTGGTTAAACATTTCTCTAAAGCAGATGCCTTGGAGCCCTCCTGTGTCATGCAGGTGATCTGCACAGACCTGCAAATTTTGCAGTGGACTGGACTCTCACCTCTGTAATAGACCAGACATAAACCAAATCCACAGTGCCCAGAAGGTTTTTTTGTCTCTAAGACCACCTCCAAATGCCTGGCCACCCACCAACTCTGAACACAGAGTTCAGACAGGACACAGCAAAACCCTGCACCGACCCTCCTCATCCTTTTACCCGCAGTGAGACGCTGAGGCTTCGGAAGCACTGCACTGGGTCAGAGAACACCCATGTCAAGAGCAAGACAGTGTCTGCCAGCACCAACGCTGCCACCATCGCCAGCAGCTGCAGGTCTTTGATAATCTGCAACCATGAAAGAAATAAAAATTACTATGGGGAAGAAATGGACACCAATGACCACCATTCCCCTTGGGTCCCTTTCTGTTACTTCTTTCAAGTGACACGTCTATCCTACAGTTTCACCCAGAGAGGTGTCCACCTACATTTGAGTTGGCCACAAGACCTCTGTCTTCAACTCCCAAATTCTTTGAGACCTAATCAGGCTTGAGGACAGGTATAAACCCTGCCTGATGGTGTGGATAGCAGGTAAATGCTGTGACAAAAAACAGTTCTTCCAAAACAAGACTATCATCCCTTATGACCGTATGACCAGCAGAGACAAGAAGGGCAGAGAAAAATACCTGGCAGAATCATAATTTTGCAAGTTTAACACAGATCCCAGTGTGAAACAGGAGTCCTTGCTGGTACCCAGTTTCCCCTGCAAACCCACTTGTCCCATCTTTCATCTGAGATCTACTTTTTTCAGTGCTGGAAAGTGACCACTGAAAGTTGTAAGTGCACTTTTTTGTGCACAAATTTCTCATTTCCCTCCCAGTTGCTGAATCCTCATCCTTAAGTGCTGCAGAGGAATGCCCAGCGCTCCTTTCCTGCCTTCAGGAGCAGATTGGATCCATCTGGGGATGGCCCTAGATCAGATGCTTTTGAGGACATCTGGTTTATTTTCATCCCACAGAAACAATCAGCCCAGACCTGAACACAAACAGTGGTGTGTAGCGTAATGAAGGCATGTGGCCAATGTAAAATGAGAACATTGCTCAGTGATGGGGCTGGGACTCCACAGGGGAAGAGGCGGCCTGGCAGGGCACCCACTTGTCTGTAGAGCGGAAAAGCTCCTGCCTCATTGTGCAGGAATAAATGAAGGGCCCATGATGCTCAGCCAGGTGTGAAACCAGACCTGTGATTGTGGCATCCATCCTTGTCATGTGCCAGTTTTATCTGCTATCCCACGCTGGTTTGGGACTTGCTGGTGTTTGCCCTCCATGGAAAGTCTGCTGCCCTCCCCTCCCACCTCAGATGCTGGGTACTCACCACCCGCTTGTCCGGCACCCGCTGGGTGAACACCTTGTAGAGCCGCCAGCTCTTCCCCAGCACAGGACCGAACACCAGGGAGGTCCCCACGCACAGCAGGCACAGCCTCACCTGCCAGGGGTCAGAGCAGGGGGCTGAAAGGGGCTCACAGGGATACCACACACCCTCCCAGCCTGGGCTGGGGACATGTCCACACTCTTCTGACCTCTGGAGGGTGATATCAGATACTAGAAAGCTGACCACAGGGTGAAATAAATTCAAAGGCAAGTGCTCCTCTGTAGGCCGCCGACCTTTTCCTCCCCATCCCTAGAGACTCTCATTGGAAGGGCAGGCAGGGAAAGACAGGCAGCTTGTGAGCAGCAGGGGCACAGAAAGTCCCAGCACGCATAAATCACTTGTTGGCACCTCCGTTAATTATCCTCAGCCCAGCGGCTGAGCATGATGCAGGGATGCATGTCCCATGTCCCACTCTCCCACATGGGTGCATGCCCAGTCCTCAGTCTGGCAGGGTGGCTGCCTCAGGCCAAGACATGGGAGTTCCTCACAGAGGTGAACGTTTTGATGAAAATCTGCTCTGCAGCCAAAAAAGTCACCCACAGCCTCACAGCACCTGTGCTATGTCAGGCAGTGGTGGCTGTGTGGAGGATCCCATCTCCCTCTGTGCTCCCCTCTGCCTGCTGCATTTCCACAAGCCCAGCAGCCTGCCTGCCTGCAGGACCGTCCCCTGGGGACCTGCCTGGAATCCCCTCCTTGGTGCAGATGTGGTTTGCAAAAGAGCAAAGGCCATTCAGACAGAAAGTGTCTGGCTGCCTTTTGCATATGTGAAAGCCACAGCCCAGCTGAGCCCCGTGGTGGTGAGAGGCTGTGGCTGGGACAGAGCATGTACAGGTGACAGCTGGCTGGGTAAGAGCACATACAAACAGGCCTGTTTGTCAAACAAATGCGTCAAGGTGCCCATCCCAGCAAAACCCCTGCTCACCTGGATAAGCTTTTCCATTGAGTCTCCTGATGGCAGGCTCTGCTCCTGAATCCCAAAGAGGTAAGCACTTGTGTAAGTCAAGCCACTGCCCAGCAGGGTCACAATGTTGAGATTGGGGCTGGACATCTTCACAATCCTCCAGGAAACAAAGCAGGGAATTTGGTGACAGTTACTGAGCATCATGACTTGGCAGCACAGGGGTGAGGTCCCCTTACAGGGATGATGACGGTCACAAGGGATGCTGACACACTGTCTACCCCCAGCCTGTGCTCTTCACCACTGCTCCAAAAGTTCAGCCATGACTACATGGTCCCATCCTCTCCCCTTTCTTGCTGGAGTGCTTCACAATCCTTCAACTATTCATTTAACCCTATGCCAACACTTCTGCTGCAGAGGGGCAGAGGTGGAAAACCACACCAACACAGCCCAGGGTGACTGTCCCCAGCAGTAAGCTTTGAGTGCAACAGCTACACGTGCCCCCAGGAACAGGCCCTTCCCACTGCTCTTTCCTCTGAGGAGATACCTCCACACTCACAGTCTCAACTTCAGGAAGCACCAGCAACGTTCAGGTTACAGTCTCCCCTCTGTAATTTCACCTCATCACTCATAATCCTGTAACTGTATTCAGGGAGGGGAGAATCAACCCACTGATCTCTTATGACCTGTCACCCTTCCCCTGTACCTCCTGCCATCCTCTGCAATAGCTCTGCCCCTTTGACCTCCTGTAATGTCATTACTTTTCTCTCTCCTTGAGCTCCTTCCTGACTTGCTGTCTTGCAGTCACAAACCCTGGGGTTCAACTTGTCTCTCTCCCTTCCTGTCTTCTTCATCATGTCTCAGCCCTTGGAGAAAGATATTCACCAGCTCATCTCAGCTGCAGCTGAGAAAGGTCTCCTCTGCCCTCCCAGGTTCAGGAGGCAGACCAGTATTTATTTACTGCAGAGCAAATAAATAACACACATTCATTACAGCACATTCCGAGAACATCAATTAAAGTGGCCACTGAACTCAACAGCACCCAGTAAATGAAGTGCTTTAGACTGGGATGCAGTTGGGATGCAGGTCATGCAGCTGCTGCAGTGCAGCAGGCACGGGGCTCTCAGCATAAACTTTTATGGGCATGACCCTCCCGACTGCGCAGTGGCTGTCAGGAGCGTTAAATTCCTTCAAGCCACCAGAGAAGTCAAACAACATCAGTCCAGGCTGCACTCACATGTACACCTCTGTGCAAAACAATAGCACATGGAGAGCGAAGGCTCTGCCAGGTTAAGCCTGGGAAAGGGATGTATCCCTGGAGGAGGAAGCAGCTGAAATACCAACGGACCAATGAGGCTGAGGAGAAGGTGGCAAAGAGGCAGCAGAGACATCCAGAATTGCTGAGGAAGGCTCAGCACTGGCTGAGACAGGTTGAGCTATGAGGAACTGCCGAGCCTTCTGCTGGATTTATGCTGCCTTTGGGGGAGTAGGACTTTTTATCTCCTCTGTGCAGACTGAACAGCACCAAAAAAGATCTACACTTCACCACCAGCTTCTCTCACTAATGGAGATCATGTTCTCCACCAATACGAGCAACCACCAAGAACAAAAAGGGTTATCAATATCCTCAAATATGAGTGGCCCAACAGCAGGAAGGACATGGCGCACTGTAGGGAGTATGATGGCCTTGCTATGGAGCTGTGCTGCTCAGAGCAATGCTCTCAAGCATGTGGAGCAGAAATGAGCTCTCTTTTTGCCCACTCCTGTTGATGATTTTATTGAGTAGCACCTCCAGGATGAGACCATGCATCACTGTCTGTGCCAGAGGGCACCCACAGTCATAGAAGCATTAAGGTTGAAAAAAACCTCTAAGACCATCAAGTGCAGCCTTTGACCAAATACCACCACGAGAACTAAACCACAGCACTAAGTGCCACATCCAATCTTGAACACTTCCAGAGATGGTGATTCCACCACTTCCCTGAGCAGCCTGTTCCAATGCTTGACAACCTTTTGGGTGAAAAAATTATTCCTGGTGCCCAACTTGAACCTCTCCTGATGCACTTCCTGAGGCCATTTCCTTTCATTCTGTATACAGCTCCCTGCCCTGGGGAGGAAAGGAGCAGTACAAATAGCACTGTCTCCACCAGTGATCAAAACTCTGATGGAAGAAGCTGCAACATCCCTGGCATTACCCTTGCTTGCCCTGTGCTGCTCCTTCAGGCTTTCACCCTCCTGATCCTTAGCTGGTCATCAGCTCAGAGCTTGCTCCTGAAGGAGCCTGACTCTGCTACTCCAGCTCAGGGAAAATCTCCCAGAGAAGAGGGATGCCCATACCTGTTTTTCCTGAAGCGAATTGTGAAGATGAGAAAGAAGAGCGCTAGCAGGACTCCTCCAGTCAGGAATGTCCACACAACTCCCAGGAGACTAGCAGAGAAGGATGGAGAGCTCTTCATACTACGGTCAGAAGACGTCTGCAGGAAGCAAAAGAGATAAAGAAGAGGACATTGCTGGGGCTTTTAGCAAAGGAGGTCCCTACTCCATCATGATCACTCCCAGTTATCCTGCTCAGCCAGAAACCACAGCTCCCAGTAAGAAGACACTCCAGCACCAGACCAAGTCCTGCAGGTAGGGCCACTAAGATGTGTGTGGACAGGACATGTGCTCTGTCACTTGCTGAGTGCTCAGGAGAACACGCAGTCCAAGAGCCGTCTTCTTATGGCCAACTAGCCAAATCCATGATGAAGCTCTACAAGTGATTCAAAAACCTCAGACACCCCTGCCTCTGGGACACGGAAACACAGACACTGGTTCCCCACTGTCTTCTGGAAAGAAATCTTTGGAGAAAGGCCCCATGGTCCCCAGTTGGTGTCATGCTTCTTTAGATGCTTTTTGGCTCCCACCCTTACCCCCTGCAGCAGACAACTGATCAGCTGGCAGACGTGACTGGGAGCCAGCAGCAGAGCTGCCAGGCGGTGCAGGAGCTCAGCAAAGGGAATGTGACAGCGTTTTTCAGCGGCAGTGACACACCGAGCTGGAATCCACCCATCTCCCAGCCGGATGGAAACTCAGTCCCAGGCAGGCATCAGCTGAGAACTGGCTTTTGAGGGACACTCCCAAAGGGTATGATGGAAGCACCTCTCTCCTTACACACAAACCACCTTATGGTTTTAAATCTCCATTTAAAAATATTCTCTGCTTTTTCCTTATTAACATAAAAGGGATAAGATGATCCTACGTGAAACAAGAAACCTACTTCCGCTGCTGATCTAAAATGCTCCAGCATTTTTAAAAGGGTGTGCATGTGTGAGTTACTGACTTTTCTTTTCCTTAAAAAAACCATCATTTTAATAAAAGTGCTGGCACATCCCCTTTAAGGGGGGAGGGAGGGGAATGGGGTTTCAGCTAGGATCACACTAACTTCTCTGTGCTGAGTCCTTTCTCAGGTATTCCTGCACCCAATTTCTATTGCAGAACACTACTTTTCCTGACAGTTGACACTACCCCAAACTCCCAATTTTTACTTCAAGGTCTGAGCTGTTTCTTCTTCCAACCTTGCTAGAAACAAATCTTCAGGCAGAAGAAAGGCATTTGTTTAGAGCCAATGCCTCATGTCCTTCTTCCCCAGCCAGGCTTCATCTCCTCTGGGCAAGCAAGAACCAATGCACAGCTTGCAGAATTAAAGCCACTACATAATTCTTGAAACAAAAACGTGTCACTGACACATGAGCACAGCTGATCTGCAGGATCCTGGCAGCTCACATGCTGGTGCCATGCTGGTCACAGAACAACTGGGAAAGGCAAACCCCTGCCTGGGAGAGACATCCAGCTGAGAGTTGCTGCTGCTGCTGCTGGGATACAGCTGCATGCACATCCCAGCCTTGCTTTGCAGCAGCGTGGAGGGATCCCTGGGGGGATACTCATCTCCCTCCTGAAAATTGCTTCCCACATCCTCTTCCCTCTTGCTATTCCCTGGGGAGTCTTTTGCCTCTCTGGGAAATGAAGACCCCACCAGATGATGGAGATTATCAGCCAGGTCAGTTCCCCGCTTACACCAGGACTCTCTGTGTAGAAACCCCATCATTCAGCACAGATCAGGCCCATCCTCTCCCTGCCTGGAGCTGACAGGGCTGGTACAAGGCTGTAATGCCATTCTATTTCTGCATCCTGCCTGCTCGTGCCCAAGGGTAACACTTGGCTTTTGTCTCTGAGGTGAGCAGGGCAAACTCAGCATTCTGGGGCTTCTGCACTTCCCTCCCAGATGTGCCCACCAACAAAATCTTTTCACCTCTGGCTGCTGTCAAAAGTATTATGACTGCACCCTATTCCCAGCAACTACCCAGGGATCAGAAACACCCCTATGATCTCCACTTTTTCTCTCCCACACACCCTCCCCACCTGACTGCTGTTTCCCTGGATGTTGATGCTACTTGAAGTTGATGGAGCGCTTTGTCGGCTGCTGAGCAGAGTAAATCCTGGTCCTGGCAGGGGGAATATTAATTGTAAGCCGGCTGCCAGAGCCAGAGGAGCCAAGCAGCTTACAGTCTTTTAATTAAAGGCCCATGGTCGTGCAGGACGTGATGGAGAGCCGAGTGGCCCAAGCCTCGCCACTCCATGCAGCAGCCTCACGTGGTGCCAGCTGCAACTGAGTGCGTCCCAGTGTCATTTCTACCGCCTTACTGGTGGAGGGGGGGAGGTACCATTCAGTACAGATGATGACTTTTAATTAAATCCTGCTCTACTCATATTTGAAAAGCACTTTGAAGTTATGGGGGACAGGAAAGGTCAAAGGGAGATGGGGCCATCTCAGGCCAATCCTGAGCAGCTGGCTGACACATAGGAGGGCTGCTTGACATGACCTGGCTGTCGTGGATGCTTTCTCCCCTTCTGGATAACTGCTGGGTGTCACCTAGACTGGGAGTGGCTTGTCTATCAACCAGGTGACAGTGTGCTGCCTTCAGCTGGACTGAGATTGCCTGGCAGCTGCAAGCCCCTCTTCACCCCTCCCCCAAATCTACTTCTGCAGAGCAAACCTCATGCCCCAGAGCACTCCCCTGCATCCATACATCCCACTGCATCCATACATACCACTGTCACAGTGCAGAGCTCCTGCAGCACCCGCTGCTGCTGCTCCTGGCTGCCAAAACTGGAGCTGCCATCGCAGAGCTCAGAGCAGTTGAATCCCGGCTCCATAGCACATCCTCAGCTGTCATCCAGCCGTACCTTTGCCCTGCTGGAAGGATGAGCGTTGGCTTTCTGCAGCAAGAAGAAACCTTTGGCACACACCACATCCCCCCTGCCAGCAGGGAAGGGTCTGAGGGCAGCCCAGGTCTGAGCTTACCCAAACTGATGTGATGCACATCCAGAGCCAGGACAGGGAGTGCACCCCTACCCTGGGGGTGTCCTCTGCAGCAAGGAGAGTCAGCTCGGGACCTGGGCTCCCACAGAGCACGGTGGCATCCCCAGCACTGCTACACCACCCTGCAAAACAACACCTGTGGAGGGTCACAGTGGCCCCCAGCCCCTATATCCCAGTTGGAAGCTGAAATGAGGTGCTGTGGTGGTCCAAGAAGGAACACCACACCCTGACATCCTAAACGCACTGCATCGCGTTTGCCAATGCATTTTCCTGCACTGGAGCAATTTCAGGGTAATTTTGCAAGTACCCTCCTTGTGCTGGCAGTGACTGCTGGATTCATGGAACATGCCTTTCTTCCAGCAAAGAACCAGCGAGTGAAGACAACAACAAACAGCAGCAAGTGCTGCCATTGCTTACCAGGACCTACACGCAGGCCTGGGGAGCAGAGGGAAGGTGCCTGAACGCAGTGACTCGGCCCGAGGTGCAGCCTGGCTACCTGAGGAGCTGGCTGTTTATTAAGGAGATTTAGAAGCCTGACACCTCTGTGTTCTCCCTCCCTCCTGGTGCTCTGGCTGCCAGGTATTGTCCCTGCCTGCTCCTGCTCCCTTTGCACCACCTTTGCCTCTGTTCCCCCTTTAATTTCTCTTTTTGGTGTGGATTTTAATAGGCCTCATTACCATTTTAGACATGAGGTCATACTTATCCTCAAGCATCCTTACCCAATTACCATTGTCACCAGGCTTAATTAGCTTCCAGCTCACGACCATAAGCAAGTCTCCCATTGTTAGCAGCTGGGGAGGAGGCACAATAGCTCGCTCCCTATTTGCTCCTAACAACAGGTGGGAGAAAATATCCCTATCATGCTCCTCGGAGCTGCTCCCTGGCTGAGCGTCCCCTGTGCCTGGCCGGTGCTCCATCCTTCCCTGTTGCTGCTCCTGACACTTTGATTCCCTCTCCTTCCAAGTCCTGTCTTTGTAAAAACTCCTGTCATTATGTGAGCAAAGAAAGAGTAAATTAAAAAGAAGCATGGTCACCAGGACCTGGTCTGAAACTTGATGTTCATGATGGGGCATAATCGGGACTCAAATGCCAGAAAAGCTACAGGTGGTGTTCTCAGCTCAAACGTAGACTGATTTTTCAGCTTTAGAGTAGTTGCTTACAAATCCCAGCCTGAGCACATCAATCTAAGTGGGCTACTTGTCCAAAATTAGCAGACCCACCTCTGAAGCAATAACCCTAGCTCTCCTGCTGGCAGAAGCCTTAGTGTACTGCAGGTCCAGGCACCGTCCTGCCCCTGTCAGAACTTCCCCCAGCGTGAGATCAGCTCACTGTGCCCTACAAACACAGTATCACACATCAGCCACACTGAAGATTTTACACACATGGTGTGTAAAGGCGTGTCTTTAAAGGGTGCTGAAGCCACCCAGCTCCATCAAACCTCTCTAGCTTGCAGCAAACCATGGTGGTGTTTCCCCTCTCCAGCAGGATCCTCCTCTGGGAGTTTTCCTGCCCTCCAAACCTCAGGCTGCGACTGGGAAAGAGCCATGGCTGCAGGAGACATCCAGCTGCTGCAGTGAATGCCAGGATCAGTACATTGCTGCAAATGCAGTGGAGAGGAGGAGGCCTCCAAGGGGCTCAGCTCCTCCCCATGCCCCCAGGTGGGTTTAAAGACAAAAACCCCTATAATTCCTTGTAAACTTCTGCCATGTCAGAGGGGGGACACACCTGGCAAGTGGACCACTACCAAGGCTGGCACGAGGCCAGCAGACACAGCCTTCATATGGCTCACAAATGGAGATGTTAACACAAGGAGCACCAGTTGAGCCCTCATCCACCCAGGAGGCCACTCCTTGGAGGAGGGCAGAAGCCCCTGGGGTCTCCCCAACCCCCACCCCTCCATTCTGCAAACGCTCCCACACGAAGTTGATAACAAGCTGAGGCCAATTAGTGTTCATTAGTATGCAACAAAGCGAGCACCAGTGCAGTTGTCGCTGAAAAGCAACAGGCATATCCAGCCCAGCTCCTGCCTCTTGTGAGAGCTGGCAGGAATGCTTCTCCGTAGCCTGGAGAGGATCCAAGGGGGACCAGCACTTTTGGGGGTCACTGACCTTCAGAGTGAGGCTGGGCAATGGTTGTGGGGACAAACAACAATACAGGTAAAACCCCACATCCTTAAAATGTAAGGGTCTGTTGAGAACAGAGACTTGTGGGGTTTGGTTTTTTGGGGGTGTTTTTAAGCACTAAAATGCCAACCAACTCCAATAGATCACTTCCAGAGCAGAATCACAGAATGGCTTGGGTTGGAAGGGACCTGAGAGCTCTGCTTGCCTTGCTGCTCTCGGTCCCTGTGGCCTTACACCTCTTGGCTGTCTGGGACATGGTGGAGAGTATTTGGCCACAGAGGAGCATCGGTTTGCACGCAGACATGATCCAAAAAGCTAAAAGTCAGTAGGAAACAAGTGACTGGACCACATAAAAAAATATTAGCACCACCATCTTCTCAGATAAAAGGGAAGCACTGACTGTTAAAACCAGTATTTGGATAAAAGCAATTTGTGGTCACCTCAATGGTTGATCTCCAGGCCTGGAAAACCTGTTTCCTTAGATCTGTCAAGACCCAGGAATACTTAGCATTAAATCATTTAGGTTTGAAAAGAGCTCTTAGATCATCAAGTCCAACAATTAACCCAGCACTACCAACTCCTCCACTAAACCATGTCCTTAAGCATGACATCTACATGTTTGTTGAACACTTCAAGGGACAGATACAGAATCACAGAATCACTAAGGTTGGAAAACACCTCCAAGATCACAGAGTCCAATATCCAACAATGCTGAGTAACTGTAGACTAATGCATAAATAGCCCTCAAAATAGATGCAGTTGATGTAATCTAAATGCACATCTTGACTCTCTCAAAGTTTCTTCTTCACTTTCAAAACATTTCTTTTGGAAAAATGCAGAGGGAAAAAACCTTTAAAGAAGCTGAAAAATTGGCACAGCATGTATAGACCCACAGCAGGCAGAATGAACTTTTCACCCCAACAGGTTCATTTTGATGTAGTGTTGAAAGAGAGGCTTCTTCCCAAGGGTGACATCGGTGCTCGGTGAATCAAAAGGTGGAAAACCGAAGATGTCAAATCACAGACAACAGAACAATCGCACTCAGAAATGTGCCAGTCTTCATGAGCTCTGCAATCCTGTCTGCTCACACCTGCCCTGACAGAGAAATGGTACATGCACACCTCTGCAAGAAACACATCTGGAAAAACATCTGCTGAGCAGATCTTCTGGGAAGGTGGCTGTGTGGCCAGAGGCAGAGAAGAACAACTGGGGAGAAGGAGCAATGTGCAAAGGGCAGAGCCACGCCTGCTGCCTCAGGAGGGGAGACTTCAGCTCAGCCATGATGGGTCTGTGCTGGTGCTGCCAGTCCTGGTGGGAGAGGGAGCTCTGCTGGAGCAGCCTGGGCTGGCAGGACACCGGGCTGCACACTGACAGCGGGAAATCACCCGGATAACTGTTCCAGCAACATGAACATCGCGGGATGGGGTTTTGCAATTCAGAAATCTGGTGCTTATGAGACAAGCTCCTGCTTTTTCCTTCTGTTCTTCTTGTCCAACAAGATCCCTTCTTGTTTGGCCTGAGAAACCTGCAATATTGCCATCCCCAAGGCGATCAAATAAAGTCACAAGCCAGACTTACTGCAACACCCCCCATGATGAAGCTCCTTAAAAACTGTGAGTTAAAACACACAGCGTATCTGAAGATTACTTTTAATTTATATTTAAAACTTCAGCACCTACATTTTCATGCTTTCCCTTGCAAACACGAAAGGAAAAAGAAAACCAAGCAACCCTGCTTATCACATCATCCTAAAACCTGGGTTACAACGGCTCAATCCTCAGGAACACTGGGGAGCTACAGAGTTGTCACCCTTCTTCTCGGGGACTGTCCTGTGCTCCTGTTTCATTCTGCTCCTGTCCCTGGGATTTCCAGAGCCACTTCCAGGCCCCTCAGATATCTTCATACCTCACCGATAGACAGCAAGCTCCATGAGGATAACCACCAGGAGCTGCAGGATGTGCTGCACACAAAGGAGGGAGAGGCAGGACAAGGTGTTTCTGACTCTGCATGCATGGGGAGCTCGCTGTGTGACTGAGAGCTGAAATTTTGTGTTGACTGAAGCCAGGTGTGATTGTCAAGCCTCCTACCATTTTGGAAAGCATGTCCCAATATCATGAAGGCAGTAACTTCTGAATGCTGATCTTACTGTTAGTCTGTCCACTGTAGCTCCCTCAGCTTTGGAGGATGGACGAGGTTGGCACATTTAGCTCTGCCTCTAGAATTTTTAACTTTATAAGTGCAGGTTGAATACCCACATGGCTTTTTTCAGTTCTGTGGTTTATATTTTGAATTAAAGAAACCTCCATACACAAAAAAAAACCACCCAAAAAAACCCACATTACTTTTTTTGAACCACCACACAGTCCTGTGAGGAGCTGACTCACACTTCTCTCACTAAGGAGCTGATAAGGCTTTTAACTCCCTAACCATAATTGCTATACAATGACAGGCATGTGAGAAACAGAGACAGAATAGATTGGAGATGCTCAAAGGAAGGAAAATTAGGAGGGAATACCAAGAGGCATAGGGAGCATGCCACAGATGAGGCCAATACAACCAGAGCTGATAGGTTTGGTAAACCAAATCCTTGGAGCTGCCAAGGAACAACTTTGTGCCACTTGAAGATCTGAGCCCTCCCTCGTGTCCAGCTGCAGCAGCTGCTGAGCAGCACGTGGATGAAATGAGCAGAAACCTCCAGCATCTGCCTCCCCAAAGTGGCTGGGAGTCCAGGGTTGGGACCACACTGCCCCTCGTGCTGATCTCATCCCTGCTTGGCCAGGTGGCCTGGCAGGCTCCTCACACAGAGCCAAGAGACAGCAGGAAACAGCCAGAAGAGGCCTTCCAGATGAACTTTAGTGACACCATGGTAGCCCCAGGTGGAAGCTCACCCTCCTGCAGCCAGTGAGAGAGGCAGTGGGATCTCTGCTGTGAGACAGCAGCCTCACCATTTGGGGCCAAGGAGGGCACAGCTGCCTCCCCCAGAAATGGGCAGGGGACATACCCCAAGCACTGCTCTGAGAAGGAGCAGGGCTGCTCCCATGCCCAAGCCTCTGCCCACAGCTGGGAGCTGGGGTGCACAGTGCCCCAGCAGCTGTGCTGCATGGACAGGAAGGACATGCAGAGGCTTTTCACCACTTTGGGGAAAATCCTGGGTTTTCTTTACTCTGTAAAAGCTTCATCAATCATTTAATTTATTAGTGGGAAACCACACCTGTAGGTGTTCTGCCTCCATGGGACAGCCTCCCTCCTCGTTCCCAAGCCCTGACTCAGGAAGGTCTCCATCCCAAGTGCTGGGCATGTGGCAGATAACCTCAAAGTGGGATGGCAGGGGCTGCCTCTCCAGAAACACACACCAGATTTCATGCTGCACTGCACCTTCACCAGGAAGAGGGAGGCAGAAGTGGCCAGGGCTGGCTACAGGGCCAAACTGTGTGGCCACCATGTCCCATGCGCACAAAAATGCAGCTACTCCCTGCCACACTGCCAGGCACAGCCAAAGAGAAGCAATGTTGGAGGTGTGCAAATACCCCCCAAGCATCTGCTTCACGATTTGCCGTGGTAGCTGCTGCAGGCAAACCATGAGCCCCTTCATCTGCCAGGCTGGTCAGTCCTGAAATCCCTGCCACAGATCACACCCACATCCCTGCCCCAGAGAGGCTGGCACGTTCTCACACGACAAGGAGGCTGCAGGACTCCACTGTGGCTGTGTGACACTCACACTTTTCCACCAGGACGCTGATTCAAGGTGCTGTGACTGGTGCAGCATTACCAGGTCTCAGGGCTCTGTGCCCATTCCTGGTGCCTCTGTTGCCTTCACACCTGCTCCCATCCACCCACATGCATGACCTGCCTCAGAAAGCTGCCTTTTCCCAGGCAATTCCCATCAATTGCTGCTACTTTCTCCTCTGGGCATGTGCCCCACTATGCTGCTCTGAGGCACAGCTCAGTCCCAAGCACTACTGCTGGAGGCTCCAACATCCCTTCCTTCCAGCAGCTTCCTCTGCCTTCGGGGTGTCAGCACCAGCCTAACAAACGGGAACATACTAAACAGCCTTACAGGAAGGTGTAGCCTGCGATTTTTTTCTGTCTTAACTGCACCATCTCTAGAGAGCCACCATGAATAAGAGGTAAAAAAGCCCGATGATTTAGAGCTTTGATTTACAAGAGAGATCTACCTTGTGGTTGAGGTGTGTATGATTTAATTAAAAGCAGAAGCTCATCCCCACTGAAGCTGTTTGCTGCCGAGCTATCAAATGCAGAGGAGGAAGAGACCTCAGAAGAAATATTTCCATAAAGTTATGTTTCACATTAAGCATATGCCTTCAAGAGCTCTCCCTTTCCAAAGCTGGCAGAAAGCTGCAGCTGCTCCTTCATGCAATCAGACACCATCCCCTCAGAGCCCTCGCAGCACCAGCACACCTGTGTTTTCACAAACAGGGCCAGGATGGCCAGGCTGCAAAGCCACACAGCCCCAAGCATGGGGACAGCTTCTAGCCCTAACAAGGTCAGCTCCTTTTTTCTCTATTTAACTTTTTTTTCTTTGAAACTTGGCAGGATTTTGGAAATCAAGTGACACATTTAGTCCTTAAAGAGGCAGGAAAACAGAGCACTGCAGCTCTTTCACCTTACCCCTGATGACCAAACAGCAGGGAATATTTTCCTCTAGGAGACAGATTTGACTTAAGGCTCTGAAAGCCAGCGATGTCCACGGCTCCTCTGGCTCCCCTCCCGGGTACCACACGCTGCCAAGCTGCACCCAGTGCAGACCTGCTCAAGCTTCCAGCCTCTCTGCTGGGCAAAACAAGCCCCCCACCAAGGGGCAGGGCCACATCAAGCTTTCCACGAGGTCTGCCAGCCTGGCTCCCTGCAGACAGCAGTGAGGCTTGCTCAGGGGTGGAGAGGGGCAGCTCCAAAACTCGAGGCACAACCAAACCCGTGAGGAAAGTGCTATTTGTGACCTGTGTCAGCACAGGGTCCGCAGGAAGAGCGGAGCGTGCAGTGCCCCGGCGCCAGGCGGGTGAGGGGCTGCGGCAGCTGCGCCAAGGCCGCATTAGAAATGCCAGCTGCAACTCAACACTGGCAGCTCCCGGTTACCCGGGATCTGGTTCCCTTGGCCTCCTCCCTGCCCCTCTGCGGATGCAGAGCACCTGTGGGGCAGCGGAAAATCCAGCACTGTGAATCCAGGGCACACGGGTCTCTCCCTCTCCATCCAGCAGGTTGCTGCACTGTAGAGTTGGTTACAACTTTTCTTCCCATTTTGAACTCCAAAAGGCACGGGGCTCGCCCAGGTTACAGCAGTTTGATTAGCACAAACTGACCTAGTGCTGCAGCTTCACATCTTTGCATCCTGCAAGGCAGCCCTTTCCCATCGCCAGGTGCCGGCAGGCTGCTGCTCCCCACAGGAGCCTTCCGGGGGCTGCTTGGAACCTTCGGGACGGTATTTTCTGGGGAGCTACAAAACACCCGCCCAAGCCCGCCCCGTTTCGAGCTCAGGGGTGCACTCCGGGCACAGCCAAGCCAGCGAAGGGCGAAAGAGGAGCTCTGCATCCCCCAAAAGCGCGCCCAGAGCAGGGCCCCGTGCCGCAGAGCGGGAGCGCCCGGGGCTGCCAGCCCATCCCGCGGGCTCGCCGCGCCGGGGTCCGGCAGGCTGTGGGGAAAGGGCAGCCAAACCACCAAAGCGAACAGCGCCGGGGCAGGAAAGCCACTCGGGAGGTGACCTGGGCGTCCTCGTCTCAGCCATCCCGCTCGCAGCCCCCACCACGGCTGCCGGCCCCTCTGTCCCCACACCGCGCCCGGCGGAGCCCCCGACCCACCTGTGGGGACGGCACCCGCCCCAGGGTGCCAACCTGCGGAACCCTGCGGGAGCCTGGCAGGAGCGGCGCGCCCGGGCCGGGAGCAGCCCCGCAGCCGCCGCGGGACGCGCAGCTCGGCGCCNCGCTCGCGTCTGACCCGGGACAAAACTTCTCGGCAGCGGGGAAAAAGCCCGGGGGCCGGGGCTGGCCCCGTAGGGCTGGATCCCGTTTCACGCCGGCGCCTCGTCCAGACAAGAGCGGCATCGAACCCTCCCCAGAACAGCCCCGGAGCCGGCAGAGCGGGACCCCCGGCGCAGCCCCCGGCTGACCTGGCCGCGCCGCCGCAGCCCGTTAGCCCCGCGATCCCGGGCCTGTCCCGCTGCTGCCGGCGGGATGCGCCCGGCTGGGAACGGGCCGCCCGGCTCGGGTGCTCCTGGCAGCTGAGGCAGCACAAAGCCGCACGCTGGTGGCAAAACCGGCCCGAGAAGGTGAGTAAACGCGAGGGCGGCCAACCTCGTGCTCCGTGACCTGCTTGTGCCGCCCCATGGCTAGTGGTAGCCAGCGTGACTACTGCCGTAGGTATGTTTGTGTGAGCAGCAGTCGGTGTCTTCTGGACAGACCCACGGTCACTGTCAGCATCCCTGTGCTGACCGTTTCCCTGTCTTGCCTCCCACGGTCCTGCAGGTCGCTCGCATCAACTTTGTGCTCTCTCCCCTCAAGACATCCACTCCGTTTTACTGGAAATTTTCCCCAACTCTGAAAGCCAAAAGCTCTGCTCCAGCACCGTGGTTTCCCTCCCAGCCTCCAGCAAAGTGCCAGGTGTTGCTGGAAAGGGCTGTTTGCAGACAGATGTAAGGCCGTGCAGGTTTTCTCTCTTTACACCTTTCTGTTTATCTCATTTACCCAACTCTTCTAGGCCTTGGCATGAACAGTGCTAATTTTTCACTCCTGCCCATTCCCAGACCTGCAGAGCCACGGACCAGGGGCTGCTGTGATCTGAATGGGAGCAGAGAAGTTTGCACAGCACTGTCGGTCATGCTGTGCCCCCCAGCGCCATTGGAAACAAACGAAGACCTGTTACTTCCCAAGCCTGGTAAAAGCATCCAGTTTGCAGCCTGTGGTTCTGGCAGCAGCTCCCACTCCCTTTACTAGATTTAACTGATGTCCCAGAGGAGAAGCTGCCTTAGGACCTCTCCACTCCCTTTCCCCATTCTCCTCTGAGGCTAAACAGAGGCACGTGCCTTGTCCAGGGAGTCTAACACCAGCCTCCAGAAAGTGTTTTCCAGCCTGGCCAGTGATGGGTGATGAAAGCTCAGTGGGGCCAAGGGTCACATCCAGAGCAGGTGAAGGATGTAGGAATCTTGTTACTGCCACATAATGAAAAAGCCCTTTGGAAAGCCTTGGGAGACCAAGGTCCAGCAATTTAAAAGATGGAGATCCATGATTAATTCTGAATTTTGGCACTGAAAGCAGCCCTCCAGTTTGCAGAGGTGTAGATTATCTGCAGTTCACAGTGGCTATAAGGAAGGTCCCCATATTTCAGTATCTCTGGAAATCTGATCTCTTTTAAAACACACAGGCTCTTAGACTGAACTTAACAACCTGGTCTCTGCCTTCATGAAACCAGGACTATAAGAAGAAACATCTCTCAGCAAGAAGTGAGGGGAGAGGAGTGAGACCCTGATTGTCACACAGGAACAGGAGTGAAGTGCCTTATTTCTGGTTCTTCCCAAAGCTAGCAGAAAGCACTCCTCTTGCCCCACTGAGTCATGCCTATTACTAAGCGCTTTGTGAACTGTGATAATGAGAAATGGCCGCTTTGTGCGTGCTTCAGTTTTGCTCCTGGGTTTTGCTCTCAAGAAAAATAATCAAAGCTCTGGGGGTACGGATGTGGGACCACAACCTCATCCCAGTGAGTTCTGCAGCCCTACAAGAGCTGGGACCTCCTTCTGGGTGTCACTTGGCATTGCCAGAGAACAGGCAGTTGCAGCCAGGATGTTGGGGAGTCTGGGAAAAATGCCTGGGTGTTTTGTCTGGAGGCAGGAAAGTGCCTGCTGCAGGTACGCAGCAAAGAAGGATTTGTGCTGGCAAGCAGGAAGGAATGGAGGTCTGGAAGGGCACAAGTGAGGGCAGAAAGCCCATAGTTAAGGTGAGTTGTGTTACAAACTCTGCACGGACGAGGGTCTTGCTGTGCTGAAAGCGCGGCCAGTAACCCTGTGCTGGGAACACATCTCCCCATGCCAGAGAATAACTGGAGCCCAGCAGCAGCATGGCTCAGCCCAAGGCTGCGTCCTAGGAAGGGAAAGCAAAAGCTGAACTCATTTGAAACTGCCAGGGCAGGCCGGACGCAATCTCCATCTGTCTTCCATGTCTTTTCTCAGCCCTTGCTCTTTTTAAACATCCTGTTGAAGAGTTGGATTGCAGAGCTCCCTGGAGGGGTTCAGTATCCACCACAGCACGGCCTGATAAGAAGGATAAACCACCTGCTCATGCCTGTTCTTTGCTGCTCTGGCTCTTCATCCTTAGCATCTTGTTCATCCTGCGTGGAGCTACTTACACTGCTGGATCCCTTGTGGGAGCTGTGATCACCTGGGACACAGCACCTCATTTTGGAGGTCTGGCCCGTGTCATTTGCTCCAAGATGTACACAACGGTTGAATACTTGTTTCAAGTTTACTGTTGAAAAAAGGGGGCTTGGAGCTGATTTTTGTGGACTGAGACCCTCCCTGCTTTCCAGTCATTAGCAATAACCCTTCTCTTCTGGGGTCTGGCTCAGGGTTTTAGCCCATTTAACACTTGTGCTTTGTCCATCCTCGAGGGTTCACACCCAACCAGGGTGTCACACAGAACCATCAAAAATACCCTCTGCTTTAACTGAGGCTTTTGGTCATCTGCTAAACTCTTCTTAAGCAACTCATATTGCAGTCAAATTTCACTAAATTTGTCGGAGTTTTCCTTAGGATGAGTTGCGTTCAGTTTTTGCGTCATCTTGGGGAAAATTAGTGTCTTGGAAAAGCCAGATTCATAAATGACTACCTGTGATTGTCCTGACTTTGCTGAAGTGGATTGCAACTGCTCAGCTCCACTGTCTCTACCCATCATGATGAATCTAAAAGGGAGACAGGGTGTACTAGATGGACACATCCTCCTGCTGGGAAATTATCATCCAGCACACTTAGAAACTCTCATGAGACTTGAGTGTGGCCTGCAGGCAATCTCCACAGATGTGTCCCAGAATTAAATTACCTATGCAAATACAGTTTTCTTTTCACATGTTGCAAATGAGCCTGTAGAGAGAGATCCGTGCTGGGCCTCGTTTGATGGGGCAGTCGGGTACACTCAGGCTTGCACACCGTGCTCCGTCTTGGGCTTTCCTGATCTACATAGCCTGCTGCGAGTCCCCGCTGCAGAGCGGGTAATGTTGCCATTAGCATGGAGCACCACCCTTCTCTCTTTCAGGCACTCTCTCCTTTCTCAGCATGTGGCAGCCAGCAGTTGTAACATCCCCCTTAAAAAAAGCACATGGCCACACTTCGGCAATACCGGTTTTGTCCTATTCGTTCCTAAAAGGGAAATTTCTTCACGTTTTCCTCTTACAAAGTTTCCTGTTTGGGAGTTTAAAAAACTGATTATTTTCTTTTCACATACCCACCTAGTCCATGGTCCCTTGGGTGTAAATTGTTTAAGTTTTACCCATTTGAAGGCTCATTAAAGCCATCCTGCCTTTCCCAGCCCATTACCAGGCCATGAGGTTGGGCACTGGACTTAGGACAGGCAGCCATCCAGAGAACCCATCCGCAAGACCCAGGGTTTGTGCCCCACACAGTGAAGCCTCTCAGCAAACACCTGCCACTTCTTCAACCTTCAGAAGTTTCTATTCTCTTCTCCAGTTCTCAGGAGCATGACCTTGGATTTTTTTTCTACTTTCCTGAGATTTCTGAAGGCTTGAACAATCTTTTGCTGTTCCCACCAAAGCCATCTGTTGGCTTTCTGACACATTCCAAACAATCTCTTCTCAACTCCTCTTCACTCCCCTTGACAGAAGTTCCCCATTACAACCACTTACCTTGATAAGGCAACTGGGAATATGTGTGGACTATTCTTACACAAAGAACTACCCTCAGGGAGGTTCCCACTGCTCACTTTCCTTCCAGTACATCCTGGAAGACTGTCCATTTAGATGGTGAAATCTCTGCCAGGAGTAGTTAGGTGCAGCTGAGGACATGAGTATGAACTGGGTCACATTCCCTTTAAAGTCCATTTTCCATGGCTCTGTGAACTGTTTTAAGATAACTTTGTAATTCACTTGTGCCACAGAAAATTTTGAGCCCAGTTAGTGCCTCTCCATCCAGGGCAAGTTAAAAAACCTTTCTTTGTAGTACAAGGCTCTGCATCTTCTCAGATTTGAATCAGTCTTCTCTCAGAAAGATGATCTTTGTATGGTTGATGTGGACCCCACTGTTGCTAGATAGACAAGCCAAGATCTTAGGAGTGACCCAGATGGAAAAAGAAATAGGAAAGAGTGGGGAAAACCAGGGGGATCAAGAATATGGTGGAAAAATAACACCATGTGAAGAAAAGTGATATGTGACCCACATCCCCTTGTAGTAGAAGCTACAGCACTTTGAACTTGTCTAGGGCAGGAAGATCAGCTCCAGCGTGGTTTCCACCATGCTTAGAACTGCAGCTCACTCCCACCCGTGAGAACTGGTTTGTTAGCAACACCCTGCTCATCCTGCCTGTCTCTTATGCAAAGTAAGGCTAAGCCCAGAATCACCTGACAGGGGGCCAGGTCAGAAAGTCACAGAGGGCTTGGGCCTGAGACATGACCTCCTTCAAAGCTGCTGTTCGGCAGCTCCCTGTAAAAGTGGAGCTGATGCTCGTATTGGAGGAAAGGCTGGTCTGCTTCAACTCTCCCTAATCCTTTCTGCTCCATCCACGAAGCCGATCTGTGGGGTGTTAGAAACTCTCTGTGTGAAAACTTTGTGCATCCTGCCAGTGGCATTGCTGGATAGGGACCAGCTGGATGGAGAAAACCCTCAGTCAGTCTGTCGGATGTGGGAGAGAGGCTGACAACCTTTTGTAAGCTGGTTTCCCACATGCTTCCTAATTACTGTTTTTTTGGGGGATAGCATCAAGGAGAAAACACGAGGTTATGAATTAGGTACTGTGGCAAGGAAAAGGGAGGTAGGGTAGAGCTTCTGAGAAAGCAGCAGGATGATCCTACACCACAGTGTGTAGCCAGAGTGTGTGGGAATCGAGTGAGGCTGTGATCAAGCTTTCTGGTGGAGGAGGCACCAGGCAGCTCTCTGGCTCTGACAAACAAGGATGTTCACACAGATTTGGTCCTGGGACTCAGATACAAATGGTGTTAGCTCTGATGAGATCCTTTCCAAACAGGACCATCGCTCCAAATGTCCCCCCAGTCCTCTTTCTTCCCTCCACTTCACATACTGAGCATGATGTCACACCGTGTTGAATATCCCTTTAGTCAGTTGGGGTCACCTATCCTGGCTGTGACCAACCCCCCAGGGCCCCCCAGCTTCCTCCCCCGCCTGGCAGCATGAAAAGCAGAAAAGGCCTTGGCTCTGTGTAAGATCTGCTCAGCAATAACAAGAACATCTCCGTATTATCAATCCTGTGGACACCACAAACTCAAAATACAGCCCCATAGCACTGTGAAGAAACTTTACTCTGCCCCTGCCAAAACCAGCACAAAGGAGAGAGAGAAACTTGGTGGATCATTCCCTCTCCCACATGAGGTAGGAGCACATGCAAAGCTTTGGTTAAACATCAGCAAATCCCTCTCAGAGGGATGGGATTGGGCAAAATCATACTTTATGGCAAAGCACAGGTTCTGCCAGTGGGAGGACAGGGCATCCTTGACTGAGCTGTCCATAGATTGACATGTTTTATTTACCATAATAAAAAAAATAGTGTGGGAGGGTGGGCTGGTGGGGTGGAGGGGAGGAGAAGAAGAACCACACGGTTTTCTTCTTGGTTTTTTTTTCCACTTATATTTTCTGTGGGAGACTTGGTTCTCATCAGTCCCTGGTTTTGGTGAGGGAATAACAAATGCCCTCCAAGGTTAGATGGTGCCTCAGTGAAAGGCCATGCCTGGTACCACACTTCAGAAAAGCCTGCAGAAGTCTGAGCTCCTGAAGGACCAGCCAGGCTCTGCCCAAGCTCTAGTGCATGCTGACACAGGAGACCAGGAGTTCAGCTAATTTTAGGTAAGGGACTGGTCATGCCAGATGCAGTCAGTAAGCTTGCCCACTCTTTCCTTTCATACTGAGTCTTAATGTAGGATTTTTATTAAGCGTTTCGTGTGACCTGGAACCCAGAGGAAGCATTCAGCCTTTTTGATGCTAATCTGAACCACCAAAGCTTTTCATGTTCACTTCGTGCTGCCAGCAACACCCAGTGCCAGCAGTGATTAGTGGTCTCCTGGCAGGTATCTCAGCCTCTTAGGATTTGACAGGGAAACAATAAAGCTTGCAGTGGAGCCGAGTTTCAGCTGTGCCCATCTGCTAAATAACAAGTGGTAAATTATAGTTTCCTTCAATTGTAGCAGTCCATGGCTACTCATGAAGTCATATAATGATCTTATCTCAGTTATTCACCATGTTCTTTCTTCTACCTGATACAGTGAAGATGTTTTTCTTTCTAACAGTGGAGAGTAAAACCAAACCCAAATCCGCATTAACACAGATCTAATGCACATGCCGTGCACCACAGAAGCATCTCTTGTTTCTGGCTCTAGCTGCCACATCTGAAGTATTTTTCCATCTAAGAGCTGGAAAGACAGGCCACTGCCTTCCTTTTAAGGTGTTTTCTTGTCACAGCAGGGGCCTGGCACTTGTCTCCCTGGATGCTAAGCACTCTGCTGCCAGGTAAGGACTGTGCATCCCTGTTTCCAGATCCTCACAGACAATGCCCTCTTGCTCATGACAATTCTTAGAAACAAAGACTTCAGGCTGAGGCTGAGAACCATGTGGCACAGAGGGCATTGGTGGGAGACGTTCATCACTCAAAATTAGTTCCTGATGCTGGTGGGAATGTGTTGAATAAGAAGGTTCCCTCGTCCATCCTGGAGCAGAGACCAGCTGTCTGTGTCCTTATCTGTCCCCTCAGGGACAGCTGTGGAGTGCTGGGGGCCAGCTGTGGAAGGTGTTCCTGGGCTCACTAGGAGGGAGAAGAGGAGACACTAAGACTTGAGGACAGAAGGAAAGGCCACCAACAACTTGCACCAACAAGCCCTGTAGAAAAGCACATCCATGAGAGTGGGCTCCTTGGCATAGTGGACGTCTGTGCTGGCTGCCAGAGAAGGGGCTGCTGTGTGAGGAATGGACAGGAAAAGGGTTACCATGGGGCCATGGAAAGATCCTTGTGCAGAAGGAAGAACAACAAGACAGGAAGGGGGTGCTGTGTGGAGGCAAATGGGAGTAAAGATAAGCCAGTAATGCTGAAAGGCTGAATCAGTCTGCTAAATCAGTGCAAAGCCTTGGCTTTCACAAGGACAGTGCTGCTGACTTCAGAGACAAAGCCAGAAGGGGTTATGAGAAACAGAGCCAGGAAATGGAAGTTACCACCATCTATGTTTGGGCATCCATAATATAAGAATAACTTCGTAAATAGGAAGTTAAAAGCCAGGAGCTTGTCAGCTGAAGTGAACAACGAAAGTAGAGCAGGAACAGGAGGAGTGACAAAAAAAGGCAAATGCAAGCCTGGCATGCAAGGAAACAGTTGTTTCTTATTGTCTGTAAAAGCTGGCACAAAGAAATTTTAGAAGCAGAACTATTTTTTCCAATACAGCTTTCAGTGGATGTACAACACCCAATTTAACAACCACTAAAGTACACTTTACCTTTGGTGGATGCTGATCTAAATATGCTCACATTTGACAAGTCACATGATAGATTTTCCATGGCCTTTAAAGCTATTTTGAGTCAAGGACACGTACCTGAAAAATCAAAGACCTTTAGTACAGAATTTTTAACTAAGCCGTGAAGCACTTGGATCAATAAGCTCACTGCTTTGTTGCCACTAAGAAATTCAAAGCAGCAACTGCTGATTGCTTTACCCCAACATTTAGAATCTGAGATGGAAAATATTGTACAGCTCACAAGAGGCTTTGCTTACTGTCCTTTAAAGGGATTATAATCACAGGCTTCATAGGACAACACACACCAGCCCTGAAGTTGTAAACTTCTCAGTCTCTCTGAAGGTTCTGAAAACTCATTCATCATGAGCTGCTTTTAAAATAAAAGAAACACACCTTTCTTTTCTTAAAAAGAAATTGAAAAAAATGGATGTCTTTGAAAAAGTTTGACTAGGTGTTTGCCAGTGAAATTTGCATGAAGAAGACACTTGTTGCTGAATAAAAGACAGTGAAGACAAGACATTTCTCAGCTTTATTCACCCTGGAGAATTTTGAAGAAAAGTTCGTGACAAAAACAGCAGGACTTGCAAGTATGAAAAGGTTGTTACTGTAAAAAGAGAGAAGAGGGGAGGAGATGGCTGGGCTGCCATGTACAACTCAACAGTCACATGGAAAGCTCTCAGATCTGGGATGTTCAGGCACGTTAGGACAAGGAGGAAACACAGGCAAGGGAGGACGTTTTTCATCACTGTAGCCAGGAGTGCCAGCATTGATGTCTTCTCACGAAACAGCAACTCAGCTTCTGCAGTGGTTACTTAAACCCAAGAATGTACCAGGTTTCTGGGAAGCAGGCTTGGGAAAATACATTATGCTGGCACTTGGGAGCAGAAGCAAAAGATGACTAGAACAGCCTTTCCAAATGTCATTCCAACCTTTCTGTTGCCAGGCTATTCCTCTGGACTTCAGAAATGAATGCACTGAATGAGCAAAGTTACTGCAGACCCATGCATAACTCTGTGGTTGCCTGGACCGAGACTATAACCAACATAAGGTTGTCTGCAGAGCCTGTGGAAGGATGAAAAGCTTTTCTGCTGGTGATGAACCAGCCATCACCTTAAAGATTTGCTGGGTCATGATAACCATGAATCTTCTCGTCCATCCCAGGTATCACTGGAGAATTCACCTGGTGGTGCATTAATAAATGTGAAAGAATTATTCATGGGGCATATTTCCATATTCCTACATCCCTTTCCATGGAAAAAGCTACATCTGTTACCTTTACACGTGTTGAAATATGCTCTATCCAAAGGCCCTTTGTCACACCACTGTTTCTATTTAGTGATGTCAGACCAGGGCCTCATTTTGTCATGTCAAATTATCATCAGGCTTCACCTTTGGCCACAGAAATCTGGGGATAACACCTTGATGGTTTAAAAAGCATCATGTGAGACACCCACACTAGACACTTGTGATATGTGGAATGATGTAGAAGGCATATTTGTGGAAAAGCTGTCTGGAGAGGGAGTGGCATTCAGAAAATGCCATTAAAGAGGATGTTTCCTTCTCACTCACCTGGTACAGAAGCCACCTTCAGAGCCCATGATGGATGGCACAGATCACCCCTGGCGTTCTCCTTTTGCCAGGAGACCACAAATGATGTTGGAAGGTGTTCTTTGTCAGGACACCTTTGGTTCAGAAGCTGGTGTTGGGTTTGAGGAATTACCCTGGGGTCGATGTTCTTTCATAACATGAATCTCCAAAAAACTTAGGTAGCTGGCAGTGTGACACAGAAGTGACACTTTTGCCACCCATTTTCAATATGCTTCTCAAAGGGAATCACCTTGGAGGGGCAGATCTGTGACTGTGGGAGCAAAGCTCCTGTGACAACCTAGAGCAGAAGCAGGCAGCCACTGGTGAACCTCTTTCTTCAAGAGAAATGACCTTTTGGATGCAAAAACTCAACTGTATAATGGCAAAGGCATCTGCTATTTCCCAATCCTAAGGAGACACCTCACCTGAGCCTCCCTTGGACCACGCAGGGATGGCCCCTTTTAACATCCTCACCAGCAGCCAGGCCAGCTCCTAGGAGAACTTGTTTTTGGGCCACCACCTGCAGCATCAGCAGCACTTACAGTAACACCCCCTCCCCTTGCACATGCCCTTTTCCAGGCTGTTGGTGGAAGACAAGCCCTGCTAATCCCCTCCTGTGCAAACGGCATTTATGTGCAACTGGTGCAGGTAAACAAGCACAAGCTCAGGCTCCTCCTTGCTGCAGGAACACGCTGGCCCTGGGAGACGCTCTGCCTCTGCCCTCTTTCCTGTGGGGAATTCACTAGCCACAATGCCCTGCTTGAAGTGGGATCACAGGGGCAGGAATGGACCCCATCAGGGCTTTGCCAGCCACTATTAATGCAGACCATATTTATAGCAATAAGCCAAAGCAGATACCTTATTCATGCAGTTTAAATGTAACGTGCCCACAGCCCTCTATCAAGAGGTGTGGAAGCAACCTCTTGTTGCACCAAGATGCTCCTGGGCACGCTGCACAGTGGTTTTCTTCCTCATGGCCCACACCTGTAGGGACCTCTGAGCACAGGGTTGAAAATACCTGCTGCCACAACATGCCTGGCGTATGCCAGCTGTCAGCATTCAGTCAAGGACAGTTTTTGCCTCCCAAGGCCGTATTTCTCCCCTCCACAGACACACCAAACAAAATCTGCTTTCCTAGAAGCACCACAAAGTGTTTCTAGGCAGAATTCTTGGAGGGCTGTGCGTGGGACTAGGGACCAGCCATGGCCAGGCACCACAGTGTGGGCTTTCCCTACAAACCATGGCAAAGGGTCATCTCTGAACAGGTTTTCAAAGTGCAAGGCAGCCAGATGGGGTTGCAAGTTGTGAAAGACCAACATAAAGTTTCAGACATTCCTGGACCATTTCAAAACGTGTTTTGACGAGCCCAGTTGCATGGGATTTTCTGCAAGGCCTTTTATGATTGTATCTCTCAGCCAAAGACTCTGGACTGCTTTAAAGAAAGAAAAACAAACAAAAAGATGCAATTTAACTCCAAATACCTGAAGAGAGTAAGTAGGGAACCCAGCTTTGGAAAACACACTGCAGTTGTTTATTTGAAGATAAAAACCACTGCTGCAAACCACTCGGGTCTGATTTAGATTATAAAGGGTGTTTGGTTATATAAATGCAAGGGATGTTTTAAAGTCTTCCAGCAAGGCCCTTTCAGCAGTGCTACTCACAACAGAAACAAAGTGCTGGGTTCAGCCAGTGCTTTCACCAGGCCCCCTGTGCCTGTAGGGAGGTTTTATGAGCAGGGGTTGAGTTCAGGGCCCTCTGAGGGAGAGCAGGACAGTCCACAGGGAAACAAAGCCCTGTCCTGAGCGGCCCAGGGGGATCCACTGCCAAGGAAGTACATGACTTGCAGTGACCCGTTAACCTGATGCACAGGATGTCCCCAAAAGGTCAGATTTACCCCAGCCTTCAAGAAATACCCATCATGTTTGAAGCAGAGGGTTATTGTTAAGGGAAATGCAAGGTCTCTGATTTCTAGCACCCAGGTCTCCATCCATATTCTGCCTCATTCCCTTGAAATGCCAGTTTGGTCAGGATTTATTCAGTGCTACCCTGCTCACAAGGATAATCTGTTAGGTCACCTACACCCATCACATGGCTGTTCCTGAGGAACCACAGGCTGCCCTCCCGAGTCAACAAACAGCATTTGCAAAGCAAGGCTTTAGAGCAACCACGTAACATTGGCTGGCAAAAAGGACACTGTTTGCTCAATGTTGTGCATGTTTGTTACACTAACTTTTACTAGGGATGCCAGGAACACCAGGAATTACTGAAAAACATTTTTCCACAATGGTATTTTCCTATCCATTTTAAAAGCCCTAAGTCTGAAATTTACTCTTTCGGGGACAGTCCCCCAACAATGCTGTGCCTTTCATACATGTCCTTTCACCAGCAGTAAATGTCTGTGTCCTTGCAGATGCAAAGGGTGACATGCTGACCTGATGGGCTCACTCTGTGACCCCCTGCCCTCAGCTAGGCCATCACCCAGATGAAGGGTTTGTTTGCTCTCCCAACTCACCTGTTCATCAGTGCCCAAGTCAAGCTCCAGCAAGGACCCTGTAACACTCTGGTCTGTCTCATTCCCTGACACCAGGAGTGACAAGAGCTTGATGAAATAATTTTTTTGCCAACACAATGGTTTTCAGAAGTGTGTAAAATGACAGCCAGCCTCTTGACACTCTGGTGAAAGGGTGATATTTAGGATAAATATACAACTCACTTACCAATACTGACTTCGGGTCCTGCTTTTTCCATGGAGACAAGAAGGGTTACAGACAGGGCACTTGGACAACACTCTGAAGATACATTAATCCTTTACCCCTCTGAGAGTAGCTTTGAGCTGCTACTACTAAGTCCCAAGCCAGGACAAAGAGCTGGCCCTGTGCTTCTTCAATGCAGCACCTGGACTTTCTCCCAAATTTATTTTTTTTAAAGGCGGGCAACTGCAACTCACAACCTTAGTGCAGAGAAAAAGGTGCACACATTCAGCTCTAACTGTCTTGATCACCTAAGGCAGCATGTCTGAGTAAGAGAAATACAGCTCTGCTTCATGATGACACACTTCCAATGCATCAACAGAACGCTTCCCTTTACATCTGTGCAACTGCATGAGCCTAAAATGTGAATTTGACATTCTGAGCATCTGGTGCAGCCATGTAGTCACTCACATTTCCTCTGCAGAGGAAGGCAGAGGAGAGGGTCTGAGAGCCAAGATTTGCTCCTAAAGACTAAAACATGGGCAGCTCATATCAGGAATCATCACTTCAAGGATTTTGCTTCCACATATAAGGTAGGCATTAAGGTGGCAAAGAAAAGCGTATCCTTAAATTAGTTAACAAAAAGAAGTAAGAATATTCTCAGCCTGGCTATTACTGCAAGGTCACTGCTCTCCTCTGTACTTCATGTTACTCAAAATGGAGCTGCTGCATAATTTGAGAGGTTTTTCCTTACATATGAAGTTGAATTATCTCTGAAATAGTTCCTGCTGAAGTTAATATCAAGTCATTCTTTTTTCCCCACTGTCCCATTTTCCAATAAAGCACATTTCTGCACTGACAACTGGTAATGGCATGGCAGGATCCAAATCATTTTGGCAATAGATCACAAAACTCTTCAGGATGTCGGAGGAAACATGGGATTACTCAAGAAATGGGAACACATTAGCCAGCTAACATGATCAGAAAATTAGCATTCAAAAAGTCATTTACAGGTTTCAAGGTTACTGTATTAAGAGGGAAACAATTCACGAAGTTTAGAACTGTTGTTTCATATTGCTGGAAAACTCCACCATGACACCACCTGCTCTTGTTTGGGTGTTTACCCTGTCTGTGAGTTACTTCTGCCTTTGAACTGTGGAGCCAATCTCTGCAATACTCTTCCAGAAGTAAAACAGGGTCTGGCTCTGTAACACACACTGGTCTGTCACAAGTGGGCTCCAAGAGCCAGGAGTTTCAGCAGTCCCTTTGAAGTCTCACCTACTCTTGGTTTTACACAGCGCAGGTCAAATCTCATCCGCTCCTGGACCATGTACAGCCCCATTTTAACACTTCCAATCCTACAAGAGTAGTTCTGTCTGCAAGAGTAGTTCCAATCCTACAAGTAGTTCTGTCTGCAGAAACACCAGAACTGAGATGTTGGGAAATAATGGACAGACAACAGCAGAAGTAACATTTTTGTAGGTTTAGTGTTTGCAATTTGTTTTACAGCTTATAATAAAATACTGTTAGAGATAGTCTACATCCGTATGTTTCAGGCAAAACACAGTTTTAAAATCGTAAGGCACTTTAAGATGTCCTAAAACAAATGCTTATATAAAAATTCAACAAGAGGGCTGGATGAGAACCTTTCCACCCTTAGTGTTCTGGCCAGTAAATGATCAATTCTCTAGTCAGGCAAGCAAGTGAAATAATCAATAGAAAGGTTTCCAAGACAGAGTTACTGCTGTATTAGTGTGCACTCTGGAGCAGTCTATTTGAAGTGTCTTCAGTTGGGGAGGGAGGGCATGGTGTGAATAAGATGCATTAAAATAGTTCTTTGAACTGAGCAACAAAGATGCATTGCAGGGATTAAGTTTCATTACTTTCATTGGATTAAATTCCTTCCATTCATTATTGCCAACAAGAGTAAAGAACAAAAAGGAGTTGGTTCTCCCTTCCCTCCCCCCCAGTCCCATTATAATTCAACACAAGATTTCAAAGACTTAAAATGACCAGGACAGAAGCCCATGAAAAACTGCATCTGACCACTTTAGAATATGTTTAAATATTCATTACTGACTTCCTCAGGTCTCACCTCTTATTAAAGAAAGGGAAACATAAAAGAATTGGCAACTGTCTAAGTTGCTTCCCATCGAATTGGTATTTTGCTTCTTTTTAACACGACCCCAGTGTTCCCATCAAGTACCTGCATTCAGAAACACACCAGCAGCTCTCCCTGGCAGAGGCTTGGGGGGCAGCAGATGAATGCAGGCAGGGCCCCAGGCCCCACGGGGAAGAAGGAATGAGCAACTTTGCTTAACACACTTGTGTCTCAGCTTAAGAACAGCTTCAAAAGCTGGTCATGCTGGGCTGCTCTAGCAACAAGGGGACTGATACCAAAACACTGGCTGAAGACTTCGCTTGAAGATGCATCTTTAGGAGCTGAAATCTGCTAAAAACTGTCAGAAAACAAACAAACAATCTGACAGTGGCAAAAACATTGCCTACTTCTCAGGGCTCCTGAGAAGGGGATGGTAGAAACTAGTACCTATCATCCACCTGTATATTTTGAAGTTGTATCTTACCTATTTTATGGCCTAGTACATTTTCAAGTCTTTGGGGGACAACAACTGCTGAAAAACTACTCACAATATGTTAGGCACTACAGTATATATCTGCATCCCTAGTCCTCTCAAAACTACCTCAGAGGGAAAAAACCTCAAACCCAACCAGAAATTTGTTTTTTGTACAAGTTCTTGATTGTTTTAAATTCTGACTTACTTGAATTGCACTTTAAAGCCCAGCAGCAAAAAGAAAACTTGGTAGCTATATTCAGGAATATATATATATATAAATTTTTAAGACACATTTTATCAAGTCTGAAAATGCATAGATATCAACTGCATAAGCTGTCAAGTTTTGACTTGGCTACAGTGAAGAATCTGTGAAAAAAAAAAAGAAAAAAAAAAGATTACCCTAACAGACCACATAAAATTTGGGCAGAAGGGGGATACCTGTTCAGTTAGGAAAGAAACTGCAGTTAAAGATCGAGCTGAATTAGAACCAGCCACCACTGGTCTGAACTCACTACACACAGAGGTGCTACTGTGCAAGCAGGAACTCTGATGAAATCTAGCTTTGTGAAATGACAAAATGCATGACTTCAAGGCAGCTCCTGCTAAAGACAAGAAAGGAAGGTGGTACCTCATGGCCCTGAGCTCAAAAGATCTCGAGATCTCAACTTGTGTGGGTCACTTTTGGTAGCAGGAGAGTCAAG
This sequence comes from Dicaeum eximium, assembly GCA_013396995.1. NCBI lineage: Eukaryota > Metazoa > Chordata > Aves > Passeriformes > Dicaeidae > Dicaeum > Dicaeum eximium. The sequence continues at coordinate 824,148 of VWZP01008072.1, read as the reverse complement.
CTCTAGATCATTCAGTTGATTGCTGCAGTTATACCAGCAGGCAAGTTAAAACTGTGGCTCTGGAATCATTTTACTGTCATTCAGCATTGCTGTGACTATGTTCACTTGGGACAGCAAGAAGCATCTGAAACAGGCCACTCACTGGTTGCAATTTCACTAACAGCATGCAGCTGGTTTCTCTCAAAACCTGTAGGTTCTTATTCCCAAGCAAACCTCATACAATCTGCTAAAGTGACATCCAGTTGCTTGGCACATACATCTCACTGTGTCTTAAAAATATACTAAAAAAAATCATTTGTAAAGGCATAGAGCACATCCAATTCCTTAATTCCTTGTAGATCAATGCACACAGGGAGTCACATGTGTGTGTGGGAACTAAGTTGCAATGATTAACAATGGACAGGGTACTATTTTACGATCAGATTTCAAATTCCAGTTCTTTCCAAGGGAACCTGGGGAAATAGAGTTCTGTCAAGGAAATGCAAGGCAAGAAATTCAACTTGAACACCGAGACAGACTGGAACATAAAGCTTCACAGACCTTGTTCTTCAGGTCACATGAAAGCAAAAGTTATAGTCTAATTTAAAAAAAAAATCACTAAAGCTAGCTATAAAGAGCAGAATTATCAAAGTGCTTTAATACATAAAGTGTCAAACATAATTAAACAGGACCATTAACAGAGAGCTGCCATAAGATGTTCCATAGGTACATGTGTTTTCTGAATGCAGGAGAGCAGCACAGGTTTTTAAATTACCCCGTAGGGCCAAAGTGGGTTAAGAAAGTTTTTCTTGTTCATTTCAGCTTCTTAACATGATGGTTTTGCTTTGTTCATGCATTCAAAGGCACAGTTGGATTTGCTCTATCAAAAACTGCATCAAAAGGAGTCTACCATGAAATATTAATAAAGGGGCAGCTCTGAGTGAAGCACACAACAGCCTCATAAAGTAGATTTATAGATAACAGTCAATTCGTAATATTAATTTTATAAGGTATTTCTTGATGCTTAAAAACTCTGAGCTATTTTCTGCAGCTCTCCCTTAAACATAGTTTAAGATAACCGAGTGTGTTATTTGAACCATCAACATTTGCCACGAGAGCAAATGCAAACAAATAAGGAAGACGTTTCAAAAGCACCTCGTGCAAGAAGCTCAAATAGATAACCTGCCTTTGCCTCCCAGCTGGCTTTTCCTCTCTTGTTAGGAAAACAAGACATTCTCCTCAGCACTTCCCAAGGTACTTTCAATTCACTGAGCTGCTTTGTACCTTAGGCCCATGACCTTAAAGATGGGAAGTAACTCTAACAAGCACAGCAGAGCAAACTGCAGTGGGGGAATGTGGCTGTTTATAAACAAAAAAAGTCAATCAAGACCTTTCCTGCAATTCACAGCTATAAAAGCAGATTTGCTCCAGTAAGCTGAGACTCAAAAGTATGAGACAGAGCATCACATCTGGTCCCTTCCACAGGCCACAAGTCTGAAGTAATACAGTTTGTAACAGAACAACTTGTCTGTTTTCTGAAGGCACCATAAAGACAGCAACACTTCAGGTGTAATGGGAAGAGGGAGGAGGAGGAAAAATAACAAATATTGTTAGAAGGAGACACTAAGAGCAGCTTAGTATAAAAAGGGAGAAAAAAGGTGGCTCAGTTCTATGATGGCTATAACATCTGTAACAGTACAGAAACCCTACACCTCTAGGCAAGGAAGAGTAACCAGAGTTTGGAAAAACCTAGTCCTGAATAAAAAAAAATTCAACTTTCATTTTCAGTGGATGGGTATAAAATCTGTAACTGAAATCAAAGGAGACAGAAAGGAATCAAACTGCTATATAAAACACTGGGGTCCATACATACTCACATGGCATCATTAGCCTGTTTCTGATTTACCACAGTGTTAAAGGATCTGGACAGTCTCCTTTGCTCTGCAGGATGACTGAAGTCCAGTCAAGTTTCACATATTAAAATCCTTCTGAATCCGCCAGTGAGAACCAATCCCTCTCCCAGCCCATCTGAAGGAGGGGGGTGCCTGCCAGCCAAGAGACATTTCTAACAACCCCAGACAACCTACAGGCAGCACGCTACTCAGTTAGATCTCCTAAGCAGCACTGCACCAAGCAAGTCCAGGCTTGCTAAGATGTTCTGTCCCTGCATGGACTTGAGGACAATTTCCCATGAGCCCTTCAGGCCAGTGGCTCATGCTTCACCATTCCATTATTGCTTTTCAAATCCATTTTCCTTCCCATCTTCCCCTCTGGCTCTCCGTTATCCCAGAAGGACTTTCTGCATCCTGTGTGCGGCGACGCTGGCCTCATCCTCAGAGTCAGACTCGCTCTGGGAAGTGGAGCTCTGGGAGGCAGAGCTGAAGGGAGAGGAGCACTCTGGGGAGCACAGGTAGTGCATCAGAGGGAGCCGATACTTCCCACAGAAGTCAACGAACTTGATCTGTCTGACGCAGCTGTCAAAGTACACACCTGTGAGGGGGAGGGAACAGAAAAACATGAGACCGTGTGCCCAGAGACCTGCTAACTCCGCAGGGCTCTTGTGCCTGGAGCGTATCCTTCAATTAGGATTTCACTGGCACTGCACTGCTCTATATGTAGGAGCACAAGGGATGCTGGTGGAAGGGAAAGAACCAGGATACTTGTGAAAATGTGAAATTTCTTTTCTTAGTAAAAAACTCCTGTAAAACTATTTGGTAGGTGATTCAAAACAGCACACTCTTCACATAAGGACACAGGGCAGTTACTTCCAAATAACGCGGCAATTTCTTCTAACCATTAGGGAGAAAACTCAGGCTGGGAATTTGCAAACTTCTTAAATGTCAAATAAATTAATGCACTCAATTTTCAAACTTGTAAAACCTCTTCTACCAGCTAGTAAAAATGCGATCACAAATAGACCTTCCCAGCTCTACTTTTCTTCTGCTTGAGTGAAGCCACCATGCTGAGCTTGGATGCTACTTTCCATGGCAACAGTCTTGCTGTAACACACAATTATGTTCTCTTCCTGTCACAGCAAGTGATTTTAGACGCTGACATTTTCAGAAGTTTCCAGCAGTGTTTTAAGTCCTAGCTGGTCAGGAGTAAGCTTTTCTCCTGCAGTGCTAGAACAATGCTGCAGTACTGTGCAAGTCCATACAGCATAGTGAAAAAGCACAAAACCAATCCACTGTTATCCAAGCTGTGCAAAACTCTTAAAAAAGCAACTTTTCTTTCCTTCTCTGTAGAAGTCCCAGCCCTTCCATCTTCGCTTATGGAGCATGCTTTGATATTGTCCTATAAGAAGATAACAGCTTGCATTATGACTGCAGGGTAGATACTAATTAATGATATTTTTCTCCCTTAATCTTCTAAATGCTAAATGTGCAGATAATTTACTCTGGTTAAAGATTAGGCACTGAGCCAAATTAAGCCCAAGCATTCCAGACTGTTTTATGAAGTCTTCTCCTTCCAAGAACTACCGGCTAGTGGTCCCAAGCTAGAGCTGAACAAGTTGCTGTTGGTAACTGCTAAGCAGTAGAGCCACTCTCCTCTTTTCCACCCAGAAATGATGCTCACCATTCAGCAAGAGTGTGTGCAAAAGTTCTGCTGCCCATTACTTGCTCTGAGCTATTTCAGGGCAAATGGATCAGAAACTTCAGATCATAAAATCATAGTGGAGTGCTGGGATGAGCTACAAAGACTCTGACAGATGTGCTGTCTTACATTCCCATGCAAATCCAGTAAACCAGCACTACAACTCTGAATACTACTCCTAAGTGAACAAAGCTCCTTAAAGACAAGTTTCCAGGAGACCTGGAGCCAGGGAAATACAGCCAGAATGTGGCTGCAGTAAGCAACACTTTGAACCTGAGTGAGCTTATAAAGTCATGGCAAGTCAGAGGGAAAGGAAACCATAAGGTAAGAGCAGGAAGCAGAGCTGTAAAGGTGAACTTACCCCCACATTTTGGATTGGGGCAGTTGCTGGCCAAGCTCAGGTACCGGACAAGACTCTCTGGGAGATCACTGGGAGTGTAGGGAACGTTGCGAGTTTTAATGGTGCGTCCAGCCAGCTCCTGAAGGCTCGGGGGATTGTAGGTCAGGTCACGCACAAACCGCACCACCAGCGGGTTCCCGCGCAAGCTCAGCTCGTCCAGGTGAACCAGGTTAAGGATCTCTCGGGGAAGGTAAGTCAGCAGGTTATTGTGCAGGCTAAGGGAACGCAGGGAATGCAGCCTAAGGATGGAGATGGATACCCTGTCAAGACGTGCAAGCAGAATTGCCCCACAGCTGCATTAAGCAGACCTAATTACTCTCCCTGCTCCCACCAATTTCTTTTTCTTTGACTTTTAAAACATAAATTCATCCTGAAAGAACTATTCTTACTTTTCTAGTAAGAAATGCACACAATGCGCTAGAAAATTCGGCTCAGCACCAGAACACCTGCTAAAGAAACACAGTCTTAAACACGCTGCTATCCCTCTCAGTGTTCCCCAACNGTAGAACAGAAGTATAGAAACTGAGTGCTCTCAGGGGACATAACATTTCCTTGCACCCAGCACATGCATCAAGAACAGTCCCATGCAGTGCTCTGAGTAAGTCACCTGCTCTGTCTCATGCATTAAAGATGATTGCTGGGAGGCAGCCAGCCCTGGAAAGCCCCATGTTTTCATTGCTTGCGGCTGCACCACCTCACACCGATAGCACCAGATCTGAGCGAGGTCAGGCCAGGCTGGCAGCGGCACAGGGGACAAGCAATTTGTCTTGCTTTTGGACGAGGCTTTCCTCTCTCAGGAAGCACAAAGCAATGCTCCAGCACAGCATCCAGGGCTGCTGTAACTTGTAAAAGTTACAAGACACTGTACTTTAAGAATAATCTCTCTACATCATCGAATTCCAACTTGGAGAACTCCATGCTGCCATTCGGTTGTTTTTAGGGTTACAGCTCTGCAGTGTCCTCTTCCCCCCCATTTTGAACAGATAAAGCAGTAACTTAGCCACTAGAACTTGCTGTAGGATTACATGAACACTCTGAGATCCTAAGGTAAGGAATCCCAAGGGAACATGGGATGGTACAAGACAAAAGTACACACAAAAAGGTTTTGGGTGAAAGGCAAAACCCATCAAGCATTCATTACTAATAAAACACTACCATTCTTACTTCTTAAGGTAGCAATTTACCTTTTTTGAGTTGCCCAGGTACTTTTCAGGGTCCTCTATACAAATCTCTCTATTAATTCACTGTAAGGTGCAATCTCGGTGATGATTTTTTAACATAACCCTTCCATTGAGTTTTCCAGATCATATATCCATGGTCTGCCTGACCATGCCAAGTGCACCATGCCAAGGATGTTCTTTTTCAAATCCAGTCACATTAACAAACTGAAGGACAAATATGTCCTCCCAGGTACTTTTATCCACACACACAGAAGAAAAAGTTCAAAGAATTAATTACGGCTGGTGGCTGATGACAGTAAATACTCACTGTGCCAGCTGAGGTGGAATGCTCTGGATCTTGTTGTCACACAGAACTAGGTACCTCAGAGAAGGCAGATTTCCTAATTCAGGTGGAATTGCCGTAATGAAATTCCCTCCAAGGTATAGAAACTCTAAACTGAAAAACAGAAGAGAAAAGAGTGCATTACTTCATTAATTCCAAGTTTCCTTTAACACCTAGGTTTTCACAGCTACTGCATTTCTTAAAGGAAACTGACAGATGACTACCCATGAGATAATTTGCTGAGAGCAAGAAAAAAAAAGCTGAGTTGCACATCAAAATTACAACAGATCTGCTCTTTCACAATAGATAATGTTGAGATTTTTACCTCCAGACTCCTGCAGTCACCATTACTCCTGTAGGTAAGCACCAGACAATTGTGTATTCCTACACCAACCCCTTATGCAAAACTCTTGCTCCTATTTTCAAAGATGTGCAGCCTGCAAACACAGGGTCTGCAGCACCACTACAGATCCTGTTGCAGCCAGTGGGAGCCCTCATTCAGGAGGGCTCAGCAGGAGTGAAGCACGAGCGCAGTGTCTCTCCCTGGAAATCCTGGCCCTGCACCACGAGTTGCTCTTCCTGGAATCATCTGACTCCTCGGTGACTAACTGGAACCTTTCAGCATTAGTCAGAGGCAGCCAGTCCCCCTTTGATACAATTCACATACCAACACCACAGCTGCAACAGCACAGAGTGCACCTAAGTCACACAAGTATATGCACAAAATTTCTCAGAGAGATTTATTTCACTACTCTGAAGTAATGAAGCCCAAAGCTACCAGAAACCATAGCTGGGCTTCACTGCAGTCTGGGCCCAAATAAAAGAATCACTGGATGTCCTGTGAAAACTCAGTGGGATGGGAGACAGGAACAGAGGCACTGGATTCCATCTGCCAGGTGGAGTAGCCAGTATCTGCTGTGCATCTCTGCCCTTCCAGGAAGAAAAATTGGCAAGCATTTCTCTCTGACATAATAGCTTAAAGTCCCCATTCCACAGACTCAAGTAGCTTGCTTTCCCTGTTCTCAGATGTTGTGTGAAAGAGGAGCAAAGGCAGGCTCAGTTTGGGTACATCTTGCTAATCACAGTCCAGGCAAGATTTTTTTCCCATGTTTGAAAAAGGTGGATCCCACAGTCCTGGCTCAGTATCTCCAGTACACACTCAGCTTGCCTAACTACAATGCACCTTCTGGGCCTTCTCTGATCCAGCAAGCATTGCCAGGGGCCAGGGAAAGTGAACTCATCCAAGCTCCATCAGCCTTTCTGTAAGTATAGGTTATAACTTCCTTGGAGTAGAAGACATCTTAATTTCACCCCACCAACTGAGAAATGCTGTGGATACAACTGGCACAGAAACAGAGCACCCAAAGGACATGGTGGTCCACCCAGACAAGGTCTGAGCCCTGAAACTCTGTGCCACAGCATATGTGGAGCGCAGAGAAGCTTCCTCCTGAGACTTCCCCTGGGACAGAGCAGGAGAACAGCAGAGAGAGTCTATTTCGCTCAGTTCTTGCAGGAAACTTGAACCCCACAGATCCCGTGACAGCATCTGCTTGGGCTACAGAGGCCACTACTGCAGCACAAATGCACGTGCCCAACAGCAAAGGACAGAATGACAGACCTTTGCAACACACCACGAGATGCTCGCAGGGCTCAGCTTTCCCTGGATTCCCTTATATTTCTGAAGTATGTCAAAAGCAAACTAAATAATAGAAATTGGACAAAGTGGGCAGAAAATTAAGCCTTAAACTGAATTTGATTATATGGAAGGCAGTAACTACAGACCAAGTGGGACAGCACATTTGGAGGTTACTCTGAACGAGCAAGAAAGTGCACAGTGAAAAACCACCACCAATTGCCACTGCTTCAAAGTACCTTAGCCTCTCTTCTACTCTGACAACCTCTATGTTGAGGAGTGGGGGTAGGAGGAAGGCTGCTGTGCAGAGACCATGTCAAGGAGAGATTATTTTTAATTAACTTTTGATCCTCTAACAAAGCCCTCAGTTTTAACCAAAATTCCTCCTTCAAACCTCCATTGTTTCCCGAGGTGGATTTAGGCTGCTTGGCTCTCACTGGGGACTTAACTGCTGAGTATACAATTCCATACAATTCCTAACTCTGTAACATTGCTGGAGCCCACACCAAAAGCTGTTGGGCAAGGGAATTCTAGCAATGTGGATTTCAATATTTAAACAAGGTTTAGATGTGTACAAGTTTGCACTTCCTAGGAAAAATGAATAATTAACTCCTCATCCTTTGTTTTTGAGGACACTAATGCCTGTAAAGTGACAAGGCATAAAAAAAAGCTAGGCACCTCCTACCAGGGAAGGAGAAGAGGGCACAAGTTACACAGTAAAAATGTTTTGGGAATTCATTTCAAGGCATAAAATGCATATGTTTCAAGAGCAGCCTACTGTACAAACTAAGTGTGCACAAACACTGCGTACAAACTTCTTACAGCTTCAAATCTGTTCTTTGTAAAATCTGTAATGAGAACACTCAGTCATACCAGGAGGGATATAAAGACCTAACATCAGAATACAAACTGTGTCTAACTAAAAACCCACTAAATAAGGTAACTCCTTCACTGGCAACAAAATGCTTCTTGAAAAATGTTTTCTTTTACTCATTTTCTGAATCACCATTTTGGGGTCAGTAGACTGACAACTCATAGGGCCCAGTCTGGTACAGCAAAATCAGAATTTCCACATCAACCTATGGTATTAATTAGCTGATTAATTTATTAAAAAACCACAGGGAGGAGGTTTTGAAACTACAAGGAAACTTATTTAAAACATAGGAAAGATATTCTTATAGCTTCCATTAAAACACTTCTCAGCGGGAAAACAAAACCCATAACTCCCATCCCTCGAAGTACAATTTGCTAGGAAGAAGGATCTAGCCTAGTCTTGGCTAAGCAAGGTGAAGGAATCAACAACAGCCATTTCTGCATCAAATTAAAGTGCCAAGAATTGTCTGAGCAAAGCTAATCATGACACAGGAAAGGATTTTCAAGAGGCACGACCCTTTTATCAAGAGCACTGACCGCAGCACTGGGACACAGTTTGTTCCCAGCTCATCTGCTCCTGGCCTGATTTTCATGTCACACTCATCCTAAGCCTGCATCTGGAGGCAAAGGTGATGCTGGCTCTCGAGTTGTCCTGCTCAGGGCAGGGCAGTTTGCTGCTCGGTAAGACAAGCAAAAGCACTGCTCAGCTCTGCCCTCTTCACACAAGAGCCTGCAGTAAGGCAATCCACAACATTCACCACAGGTTCTTGCACAAGGACCACAAGCAGGGATGGCACAGAGCTAGGTGGATGCTTCTAACTAACCTTTCACACTTAGCCCTAGTCCTTCTGACAATCATTAATCTGTACAGTCATTTTGATCGATCGACTAAGGTCTTGTGAACTGCTGTGTACACAGAGGTAGAACTGGATTTTTTTCTGTACTTTCAAAAGTCCAGAATCTTCAAAAAGCCAGAGATCAACTATCTTCTAACAAACAAACTCAGATCCAATTTTTGAAGCTAGAATGAGTGATTTACTGCCAACCCGCCACACAGACTCCGGCTGAATGAGTTTCAAGAGGGGACAAACACTAACAAAATCAATCTCAACAGAATCTGAAAAAAACCCCCAACAACCATGCGACAGAGTTACTAATGAGGGCTGACACTTTCTCTCCTGCCTTTTAGCAATGTTGACAAATACACTAATAAAAGGCCAGAGTCTCTTTCAGCTTCACACCCAGCAGCCCCCTGCCCAGCACAGCCAGTCCTAATTGCTGCCAAGCACAGCCAGCACACTGAGCCCGTCATGTGGTGCTCCTCTCTAGCAGCGTATTTCACACCTGTAGGGATGTAGGGTGGCAATGAAAACACTTCAACCTACTAGGAAAGGAGTGGAGAAATGCTCAAACAACTATGATCAATTCAGGGAGTGGCAGCAAAATTTAACATGCAAAGAGAGTGTACCTTCTTGCCTGAGTATGTCCGTGATGTTTTCAGGTCATCATTTAGCACAAATCAAATCCAAAAGCCCCCAAACACTCAGTAAATAAGAAGAGCCACTCGGAGCACTAGAGGTATTTTTTTATACCCTATCAATTACCACAGCACTCCCATAGTCATATTTCAAGGGGATAATGTCTTCAGGCATAGGAGATACCCAAATTTTCAATCCACCCTGTTTCCTCACAGATGCTTCCTCGGATAAAATTTAACAGCTGACATCAAACAGATGCATCTAAATAGGTAATATAAAAAAACCCAAACCAACAATGGTGCCTGAAATAGCTCCAGGTCTTTTTAAGATAAACTTTTTAGCAAGAAATTTCCAGGGCAGTTTTGAGGCTCATGCAAGGGAGGAATTTCAAAGCAGCCCACAATACACTCCTGTTAACCCTGTTCTACGATTTGCTAATTCCTGAGAGAACTGCATAGCCTTTGCTGACACGCAAATTTAAGATCAAACGGTCGTCTGAACACTATTTGCAAAACGTTTGAAGAGGGGAAGAAGAAGGGAGACAGCAAGCAGATTTCCTAATGCTGTATCTTTATCAAAGCTCTGCTTGCCCTTTTTCCCACACTAACAGCCATCCTTTAAGCGTATGCTTGTCTAACATGCTTAATACTACCCACGACTGAAAGCAACCGCTCTGGTTTTCAATGCATCTAAGCCTTTACACAAACCTTGGATGAATCCAGTTAGGCGTCTGAGGTCTTTGATCCCAGCCCTTGCACAACCAGGCTTTATTAAAGGAATACCAGCAAGAAGGGAAGGAACACACACAGGTCTTTTCCGAGCTCTGCCTGCTCCTGGTGCTCTACAGAGCATGAGAGTATTCACCAGGAGAGTGTGACTAAACTCAAAATTCCCATAGGAAGACTTTAAGTATCAGCTGCATTTCGCTAAGCCCTTGACAATTATTCATTTTACAGGACACTTGCAGGACATTTTCCCAGGCCTGCACACTGATCAGGGCAAACCTTGCACCCTTTAAGCCAGAACTCACAGCTGCACTATGATAATCAGAGCTATGTTTTACCAGAAATTTTGTGCCAGGATGGGCACAAGTAGATGGCCAGATTTCTAACTCACCAGCTGTAATACACCATACCCCATAGCACATCCCCAGTTGGATCAGCAGAGGGAGGATATGCAGAACCAATGCAGCAGTGGGATGTCTATGCAGATCACAGTTCAGGAGCTGCTGAGGGCTGAGTTGAGTCTGAGAGAGAGTGACTGACCATAACATCTCCCACTGAAAACACAGCAAGGTCAGTAGGGAGAGCTACAGAGAAGATAACACTTGTGTCTGCCTATCCTAACCTTGTGTTTTATCTGGCAACAAACAGGAAAGCAATGCAAAGACGGCTGCTCTCACACATGTAGTGCATTCCTCGCACTAAATTCACAGCAAGAGCCAATACTCAGGTCTTGCACTGTACTGACACACCAGCTGACAGGAACTGGGGATGGGCATACAGAAGGACCTGGCACGGCCTCAACATGATCAAGAAAAAGCATTTCTCAGAAACACACAAGGCTACTGCTGGTCACACTCAATGCTTACAGTGAAACCACGATGAAAGAGCACTGAATTTTCCTAATGGAAAACATGAAGCAAAGCTTATGCATGCCTGGTGCCAGCTTGCTATGATCAGCATCATCCTACTGCCATCACCAGAGCTATCATGATCATACAATTATGAAGCCATGCAAAGGAAGCTTCAAGCATATTGGTGGTCCTTCCACAACAGCCTAGGAGATAACCAATAATCACGAACATAGCACTCACTTTCCATGCAGGATCTTCCACTGCACACTAAACATTTGTGTGGCCAAGGATGGAGCAGATGGCTAAAGCCAGGAGGAGCAAGACACGACAGCAGCAGGACTGGCTGTGGTTCTTATCACCAAGTTCATTAACTTGCCAAGTCACCAGGAACATGCCAGGGAAAAGTTTCTGCACAATACACCTGACCCAAATACAGCTGGTGTGAAGTGGTGGATTTATTATCTTCTTGTGAGTAACAACACATGGCACACACACGGCCCATTCCAGGACCTTTGCATTCGTAGTCACCACCATGTTCCTTCTCCTTTGGCAGCTCAGACCCATCAGCTTTTTATACTTTCAACTTTACCACACACACAGACTCCTTACCTGCTATATTCCTGGCCTTCTCTAAAACTGACCTGCTGTCTCTTCAAAAACTAAAACAGGAAACTATGGGATGCAGAGGAAAGGCAGGAAGCTTAGTTATCAAGACTATTTTTTAAAAAAACCTCTCATCACAGCTCAGACATTCGCAGAAATCTAAGAAGCATTTCTAGATTTCTGCAACTCTGGTCTGCTCTATAATCAGTGACTTGAGCAAATGGGAAGCTGCCAGCATCATGGGAAGAGGAGAACTGCTGGTCTCAGAACTCTAGTAGCAGCAGGAGGAACATGATGAGTAAGAGTGCTGCCTGCATTCCTGTGATCTCAGAGCCCCTAAGATAAAAGAAAAATTTATTTTTATGAGATATTGCACATGGAAAAATGGTCAAGGTCTTGGGTAGCTGTGAGGTTAATAGAAGTCACAACACCAGCTCCGAACTCCAACTTCTAGAGCTCAGAAACTAACACAAGTGTCTGTTGCTGTGCTGTAACAGCTGGCTCTGCTCTACCCTTGCTCAGGCTCATTTTACCCACTTCCACAACAAGCAGACTCATGCTGAGGACACCTCTCTTGTCATCAGGTAGGAGCAGAGTCTTGCAGCAGTTTCTTTCCAGAATGTACTTTCTATGTTTTTGGCAAGGGTCATTGTTATCTGGGTCCCAATGAACAGATTCAGGATTCCCTCTGAAGGAACAACACAAGGGCTCCTTGTTGTCCTGTCCTGCAGCCTTTCTTGGAGCGGTAATGTTTGAGCCCCCAGAAGGAGAATTCAGAGAAAGCAGATGCAGGCAAAGCTGTTGAGCTGTCTGTTCATCATTGCAAAGTGATGTGTCGGGTGGAAAAGTTACACTTAGACACAGCTTCTGTCTGCTGCCCACGTCATCACTGCTACCTCACTGAACTTCTGCTAACATGTCAGCATAATATCATTGAACTTTAGCTCAAGATAGCAAATCTGTGCCCCACCAGGACTGTCAGCTTCTTTACCACGCTGTCATCAGTGACTTCGGTATCTGGGATTGCTTAAATAATGAAAGGGAACTGCACACGGCTTTGCCAGTGCTGGGAGAAAACAACACTTTATAATGCAGCCCAGTACCTTCCTGGGCACATTACAGAAGAAAAGCAGGGCTGAGGTTTGCTTTCTTGGGGAAAAAAAAAAGGAAAGAGAGAGAAAAAACCCACAACCCACAGAGACCATACAAACAGCAGCAGGGAGCCTCTGACTCAGAGGTGGGAGCAACAACCAGGTCCCAACCACATCCTGGATGCTATCAGACATGCTTTGGAGACAATGTGGATCCTCTTCCTCATGCAACTGCTCTCCTCCATTGGCCTCCTCTCCCTTGCCTCATTTCCTTTTTTATCCCTGAAGCATCTGTTTCCAGACAGAAAAAAAAGCTGAACTTCCTCTTCCTCATGACAGCCTCAACCCAGGATGTATCACAACTCTGCCAGGAAGGATATGGGCATTCTCCATCACTTAAAATGTCTCTTAGCATCTCAGCCCAAAGAGCTTACCCCAGAATTGCTCCAAAGCCTTAACAGGTGCATGCTTTGCTACCTGGACAAAAGCCACAGACCCAATTGTATGATACTGCAGCAGACAAAACCATTCCCCAACAGCACTCAATCAGTTCTGGTACCTCCCACCTACACCCACGGGAGACATCACACAGAACATCCTATGCTTCCACTGGATGCAGCTCTGCTGAGCCATCAGAGTGAATCCAGGTATTCAGGCTCAAGGGTGCTGCAATTTGCTTGAGAGGCTGCCTCTGGCAAGTGCCTTGGCAAAGAGCTGGAGCAAACAAAGTTCAGATCCAAAGTCTTAGCAGAGCCACACAGAGGCCAGCCTGAGACCTGAGAATCCAGCAGAACACTCTGAGGCACCTGTGTCACTTAAGCCACATCAAGCATCCAGCTTGCCCAGGAGGACACCAGGCTTCAGGAGAGCCCAGGCCAGGCCTACGCAAGCAGCCAATAGCCAGTGCTGCCTAAGGCTTGTTCCCACCCCGCTACTGTTTCGATTGCTGCGATTCAGCCGTAAGTTTCTGTATGACCAGCCTGAGGTGGGCGGATCCAGCCCCAGAGGCAGATGTACCACCACACCCGAGCACAGCCTGGGGCTCCCTGCTTCGGGTCTGTCGCTATCTGTCAGATCTACACGAGTCGGTGGGTTGAGAGACACAAAAGCCCATCCACGACAGCAAGCCCGCAGTGGGACTGCAGCTGTATGGGCAGGAAGGCCCTGTTGTTTGCATGAGCCACAAACACATCTTTATCCTCCTGAGCAAGCCATCGTGCAGCCATGAGCTGCAGGACACATGGGGTTTATCTCGCTGTCCCCCAGAGATGTGAGTGAGAGGAAAACCACGGAGCGCCTTCCTCATGCCAACACTCACACCAACCACACCGTCACCATGAGAGCGTCCCTGCACCAGGGCAGCCCAGGGACTGGCAGTGCCACGAGTCACCCAGTTTGTGAGCACAGAAGGCCCATTGTCACCTGAAGAGTACACAGGGTCGGTTGGGTTGGAAGGGACCACAGCAGGTCATCTGTTCCAACCTCCCACAGAACTGTGTCCACTGGAACACCTTCAGTGAGGGAGACTCCACAACCACTCTGGGCAATTGCCCACCCCCACAGTGAAGTTCTCCCTCATGTTCAGGAGGAACTTCCTGCGCATCATCATTTTCTGCCTGCTGCCTTTTGTCCTATTGCTTGGCACCACCAAGAAGAGCCTCCCTTCATCCTCAACACCCACCCTTTAGATACTTATATATATATAGGCATGTGGATGAGGTAAAGAACGTCCTGGAGTTTTAGTAGCTCAACAAGGTGGAGAGCCACGTTAGGGGCAGCAGTGCTTGGCGACACCTGAGGCTGGAGAGAACTGACCCCCGAGGAGGAGCGTGGCAGAAAACCCGGCCGGGCTTGCCGAGGCTGTCCCTGTTCCCGCGGGGCCCGTCCCTCACCTCTGGAGCTCCTGGATGTCGGGCGGGATGCCGTGGAGCCGGTTGCCGCCGAGGCTGAGGCTGCGCAGCCCGCGGAGCTGCAGCAGCGCGGGCGGCACCTCGGAGAAGCGGTTCCCGCTGAGGTTGAGGACGCGGAGGGAGCGGGCGAGCGGCGCCTGCCCCAGCCCCTTGGGCAGCGAGCCGGGCCCGCCGAGCCGGTTGTTCTTGGCCAGCAACGTGTGGAGGCACGGCAGGGACAGCAGCTCCGTGCCCATCTCCGTCAGCCCCGTCCCGCTCACATCCAGCACCTCCAGCGCCGGGAACCACTGCGACAGCCCGGCGGGGAGCGGGCCCGACAGCCGCCGCGGCGACAGCACCAGCCGCCGCGCCTCCGCGCTGCGCCGCGCCGCCAGCTCCGCCGCCAGCGCCGGCTCGGGCTCGGACTCGGGTCCCGGCTCGGGCTCCGGCTCTATCGCCAGCTCCGGCCCCGGCTCCAGCTCGGGGCCCTCCCCGCCCGCCGCCGCCATCATCCCGCCCGCACCGCCTGACGGCCCCGCGCGTCACCCGCCCCGGAACCTGCATGGCCCCGCCGCAGCCCCGCGTCATGCTCGATCCGGGGCGCGCGGCCGGCCGAGCCCACAGCGGCCCCAGCGGCCGCAGAGAGGCGAGCGCTCTAATGCAGGTTGCGGGGCGCCTGCGGGTGGCCACCGGAGGGACTGGGAGGGTTCGGCGGCCCCGGAACGAGCACACGGGAGCGGCGCGCAGGCGGGGCGGGGCGGGGCGGGGCCGCGGCTGCCCCGGTCCCGCTGCTCGCCCCCGGCTGCGGCCGCGGTCTGCACCCGGCGGGCCTGGACTGCCGGGCTGGTGCGGAACCGCCGGCTGGAAATGCCGTCTGCTCCCTGCCAAGTGTTTTACGCCAAGCTCGGGACACCAGAGCTGATAAGTGTAAAATTAAAACACAGCCCTTCCTGTGCCCCTTTTGGTCATCCTCGGAGGCCGAAGGAGAGGTGCTGCCGGAGCCCGTGTGCCCCATGGCCTCTCCCTTGTGGCAGCTGGTGCGGGAGCCTGGCCCAGCATCCCTGGTCAGCGGGGGTTTTGTCCAAGGGTTGATCTGCTTTGGTCCCTGTGGAACAGGGAGGTCGGAACTGAGAGATCTTTGAGGTCCCTTCCAACCCAAAACATTCCGTGGTTCCGTGAGCTGCAGCCGTGGAGCACCAAAACGGAGGTACTGCCAGAAGTAGCTCAGTGCGTGTCCTTGCCTGGATGTGAAAAGACAGCTTTGGTCTTGAGCCGGGGAGTTGGCAGGAGTTAATCCATGACACTCACGTTTGTCAGGCGAAGCGGTCTGATGCCGGTCGCTGATCGACATGGAGCTGACCCCTGTTGTACCATACACACACAAACAGGCAAGTCAGGACCTGCGACTCCAGTTCACTGCTCTTTGAACGCAGGTTAACATCGGTGCAGTCAGTAACCATCAGAAGCAGCAGCAGCAGCAGCTATGTGTGATAACAATGAGAAGATTGACAGCCCAAAGGAACTTTTGGCTCGACTAAGTCCAGGCTTAAGAAGCAGACTTGCTTCCTTGTGGTGCATAAAGGAGCCAAAAAGAAGGGAATAGCAAACTCCAACCTGCTCAAAACACTTCATGTACACAAAAGTCTCTGTCATCTTAGACTGGAAGAAACACAAACAAAATTGCAGTTCGCGTTTACCAGCCAAGAGTTTAAAACATCGTGGGAAGTAGCAACAATGCTAACTTCAAATGTATCTAGAATACTGTGGATGAAACCAAGGTCCACTTGTCCTTCCTTTGGTGCTCTTATGAACTCTGGATTTTATCACCACAAATATTTGATGTGACAGCTTCCATTGTTGAGAGGAGGAAGTTGCCAGGGCTATGCCCAGCCTTCAGGAAAGTGTGCCATAGTGGGTAGGAATGAACAGGTCGGTTTCCATTGGACTGGTTTCATTTATTTTCCAAGAGTCTGTGGATTCACAAATATAAGCCCTGATGTGAACCCAGAGATAGCTGCAGAACAGACACTTCACCAGTGTCATTAACTTCTTATCAACACAATTTTTCCCACTCTACAAACATTGTGCTGTTTCAAGAGTTTTAGAAGAGTTTATGTAAGCACGAGAGTAAGGTCATCTGGATTTTGCTCTTGTCTTCCGTAGTGCTTTAAGCCCTGGTTCTCCTCAAGTTGTGTCCCGTGACATGGTTCAGGAACTGAGTCTTATTATAGATCAGTCTGCTCCTGTTTTCAGAACTAAAGTTAATAAATACCTTACAAATGCAGTTCAGACTCTTGATCAGCACCTTAAATAGCCTATTTCTCAACCTGAAGCTTAACAGCACTGGAGAATTGTGATTAAGGGTATGTAACTATAGTGCAGCAATTTAATACTCAGATGTGCTTAACGCCATAAGCAGGTCAGAGCTTTTCCCAGGCCTCTACAAGCAGCAGGCAACAGAATTTTTGCTTTTCCTGTCTCCCACCTCAAAACCATTACTTCAGTAAATATGCATGGAGCACAAGGCAAAGTATTTGTAGTGCCACCTAGCTAAATTTGTGGCTGCTGCTTCCATTAATTTCTTAAAATGCTGGGAAATTCTCGCAATAGAAATTGCAGTAATAAAGCAGCCTCACTTTGCAGTTGAGCAGTGAATGGGCAGGGAATGGCACAGAAAAGACTGCATGTGCAGCAGCTGGTACATGCTAAAGAGGCCATTTAGTGGGAAAAATAACATGGAACAGCCAATGTTTGTGAGTTGTGTTTTTTTTAAAACAGCTTTGGAAGGAGCACACCAAGTGAAACAAAGCAAGGCAGCTTCCTCTTCTGTCAGACCATTTTCTGCACAGAAGCACTCACAGCAGCGGCATTACACTTACAGGGGAGATGAATAGTAGGACACTTCCTCCTGTCATACAACACCACTGAAGGCTATTTTACCATTCAGTCACATTGTCAAGGCTTCTAGTTATTGTTTTTACTTGCCTATGGGTTCTTTCCACCTGATTCCCCAGCTATAAAACAGAAACAGTCAGGTTTCACATTTGCCCACTGAGATCTGTGTACGAATGTGCAAAGACAGATGACTTTTTTTGTTTTGAAAACAAGTTGTGTGCCTTGTGAAAAATAAACCAAACAAGTGTTATTTTTTAAATTTTGTTTCATTTATTTGGCAGTAATATCCAAACCCCCCTGCTTCAAAAAAATTACAAAATCAAGTAAAATAAGTGCACTAAGAAAACCTACAGAATACTGATAAATTTCACACACATACAGGAGGGAATATAGAGGGAGGAGTGGGACTTTTTCGTTTGTTGCTTAAATTTGGCTTTTTGGGAAAAACAAAACAAAACAAAACACTTTCCCTGCCCCTTGTAGTCTGTACAGCAATCGTCCCAGAGGGCAATGGCTGAAATTCAGCACTTCCTTCCCCAGCAGCCAGGTCACCCTGCAGGAGTTAGTGACTGACCAGCCTGCAGAAGCCTGAGCAGTCTCAGTCTGTGCTGCTCTTCCTCTCTGTGCAGGGAGCCGAGATGTTTGGGTCCCCTTGAGAACTGCTGCCCTTAGAACAGGCCCTGCTTTCCTCCACAGGCAGCAGCCGTTTCCAGAGGCACTGTTGCTGCACTCCCAGCCTGCTGCCCTAGGCTACCCTGGGATCTGTTGTATGGCTTCTCGGAGAGCTCAGCTTGCCGGAGCCCGCAGCCCGTCCCTTCCTTCAGTGCAAGAGCAAGCTCTGTAAACCTCAGCTGCCAGCGGATGTCTCCGGCTGCCCCAGCAGCCACCCCCACCCACACGGCTGCACAGCCACAGGGGGCAGGAGGGGACAGAGGACATCACAGTGCAGCCTACAGAAGCCGTGAAGCCGTGCATTCGCTCCCCTTCCTGCACGTGCTCTGGTTTTCACAGTTGGAGATATTCCTGACTGAACAAGATGTTATCCCCGCCCAGGGAAAGCCTTTAAGGCAAGCTGTTGTGTTTTCTCTAAGGCACTTTAACAACCCAAGCTGGAAGGAAGTGATCTGGGAGGCACTAACTACCTTTTAGAGCAGGGCTGGAATAAAGCAAAACATTTATTAACAATGTTGCTGTGACTCCAGATCCAGCACATGAAGCCCTTTCACTCGTACTCTTGGGAAGGAGCAAGCCTATGTCTAATGGGTGCTCCTATTTCACCAACCATTTCTTCCAGTGCCACCAGAACACAAACAATGACTCTGTCCCAGTGTAGCATTGTCCACATTACCCTCAGCTTGTATGGACTCATTCCTCTCACCTTCACAGGCAGCTGCTCAAATTCAGGCCCTCACAAGAAAAAAAAAAAAAGCAGTTCAGTCTCCTTCTGTATGTATGATACCAAAACCTCCATGGCAGGGTACATTATAGTTCTCACTGGAAAAGTGGCACTATGCCAAAGTCAATGGAAGTCCTCTGGCTTCACATCAGGAACACAGCTCCAAGACCAGACAGCCTTTAACACATCTGGCTCATGGGAAAGAGCACAGGAGGGACCAAGCTTTCTTCTTTTCCTATACTTCTAAGTACCAGCTCATTCCTCCTCTCCAAGGAAAGTACTGTGCAAAAAGGGGAAGGTTGGGACTAAAGTCCTGCTGATCTTCACTCAAACCAGACATGCTTTTGCAGATGCAAGTGGAATTTTGCTTGAGTAAGCAATAAGGACTGCAAGATACACAGCACCAACTGCTGAAGTTGCTCACAAACAGAAAGATGGAAGTCACAAGCAGTCAGTCAGGGCACGTGCAACTGCTTGGGAAGCATAGCACAGGCATGAAGGGAACATGGATGTTCAGGTGTGCATGAAGTGCATTTGACAACTGCATAAGAAAATCAGCTGGGCATCAGGCTAGAGAGGCAACTATCAACAAAAGAGCATTTCATTTATGTCTAGGACCAATGCTCTGAGAAACGTATGAGATGAAGCTGACCCATGAAGGAATGTGAGAGCACTCAAAGGTGGTCTGATCAATGACATTGAGAAATGCATCAGTAATGAGGCTTCCAGCCCTGACTCCAAACTCATACTTGGAATCAAAGAATAATGCTGCTGCCTCACCCCAGAGGAAGATGAAAAGCCCAAGATGATGCCAACAGCACAACTAAGCAGTTTTCTACATAGTTAAGCTTTTTAATATTGTACTAATAGGATTGCCTGGTCCCTGTGTCTCTAGACTGCTTTGAGCAATTTAGAGAGGCACGAGCACAGACTTTGAGCACATGGTCAATGCTAGCTAAGACAGTGAGAGCTAGAGAGCTGCAGTGGCAATCTGTGTCTGGTGAAACTAATTACATCCAGCCCTGTCTCTTCTTCCCCCGAGGGACACTGCTATCCCCAGCTGGGAAATACCCTGTAGTGCAAGGCTCACAATTCTCCTGTGGTGTTTGTGGCGGCTGAGCGCAGTGTGATACAAACTGTGCATGGGCATTACAGCACTGTCAACAACATAAACCCACACGCTGGGTTTTCTTGAAAGATCTAGAGCTACAAAACATACAAAAGCTGAATCACTACCATAGGAAATAAAGTAATAAAAAACCTGGGGAAAAAAAAAAAGGAGTCAGCATGTGAATGTGATAAGAAAAAAATACGATAGCACCTCTAAGGAGGGGGCAGGGAGAGTAAGAGTGAGATGAGGTCAAAAGGAACCATGTTGTGTTGGAGCCCACGATGTACTGGAGGAGCTGCTGGGGACAGTCTGGTGGAAAGCAAGGAGGAATGTGCTGGACTCATGCCAGCAGTATGGCACCACGACTCCCAGGTGTCACACCAGGCTGACCAGCTCTGAGGAGCTCGAAGCAAAGGGTAAGGTCCTTGGATAATGATGCCCTGCAGCACACGTGTTCAGCCACAAAACTGCCAGGCCTGTATTTCTGCAGCCAAGGCTGGTGCTGACAATTGTATTAACTGAAAAGCCCCTTTTCTATCCAGCATTGACCTCCATCCTTTCCCCAGATCCAGAGGAACAAGAAATCCCTGCTAGCTCTTGGAGGGAGCAGCTGTCTGCTCTGGGAAGGGCCCCAGAGGCTGCTGTAAGTCCCTCCCAGCCTTCCAAGGTCCCAGCAATGCAGCTCCCTGAACATGTGGGCTCTGCTCCCCTTTCCTGGCCCCATTCTTTGTGTATTACAAAACAAATAACCCATCGCTATACATGTAAATATCTGTGACTGGGCAACTGTAGCAGACACTTGTGCATACTGAGATCAGCACTGGAGGACAGGGTGGCAGGTTGGGCCCATCCTCCTGGGCTCCTCCTCTGTGGAGGCCCGTTACATCTCCTTGGTGCTCATTCTCTTGGTCTTCTCAGCCGTCTCCTAGAGGAAGAGAGCACAGAAGTGAAGCTCTGCACTGACACAGGAATTGGTAGCGCTCTGAAATCTTTGGTCCATCCACAGGCAGTGCCAACAATGGCTTATGTCTGAAAGCCCTGTATTTGTCCTCACAGGCAAGAGATTTACTCTGCTCCTCCTACCTCTTACCCCCTTCTACTTCTTCTAGAAGTCTCCAAGTGTCAGAAACAGAAAGAACCGATCTGGCAAGGGGAGGCTTAGTGCAAGCAGACCTTCCCAGCTTCATACAAACCTGATGTTTCTGCAGTTCCTGAACATATCTGGCCATCTCCTCCTCAGTCATATCTTGATCAGGTCGGTGTCTCTGAGCAGGCACCTTCTCATTCCTCCCTGGAAGCAGAAATGGAGTTTAGTGTCTCACAAAGGGGGTGCAAATTTCAGGTGCTGAACCATGAAGAACTAAGAGAGGCAGGTCAGCCACAGCATCCCTCAAGCTTAGGAAGCCTTTGCTGGAGGATGGTATGGGTTGGCTTCTTAGAAAGAGAAGAGGCCTTGTGGCTGCCTGGGACTTCACAACTTGGGTGTGCAGTCTGTCCCTGTCTCTCCCTCCCATGTGACAGATAATAAAGCCACATAGAAGAGGGTGCATATTATTGAAAAGGAACACCTATAATTAGTTCAAACATCTTGGCCTCTTGTAGGGAATAAATGGAAGCTCAGTGCTATGCAAGTACAATAACTGATATCTAATGAAGAGGTAATTTCACTCAATGAAGATATAACTTGCTGATGTGTTTGATCTGATTCTTCAGTTTCATTATTCCTCTAACAATTGCTCTAACCCCTCTTGTGCTCTGACACGGGCAGAAAGTCAAGGAATTGTTATCCCATTGCATGCTTCTGTCATGGATGCAGGGAGCAAAGTAGGCAGCAAGAACAGGTGTTGCATAGCAACTTTGAGGGTTGTTTCTGGGGAAGCAACAAAAAGAGTCTCTCATTCTGCTGCTTAATCTATGACACCTACACAAAGCTCCTCTGGAAGCTCTATTAATACTACAGTTGTCTTTTCTCAGGTGAGTTCCTGTTGCTACAGGTAAGTCTGAGCTGAGGTGATCCTGAAGCCTCTGCTGCAGAAGATCAGATAAACATGAAAAGCTTTGTACACATTGCTGCTGTTTCCCTCTCTCCTATTCTGCCCAAGCTACTGATTGTAGATCTGAACCAGGGTACTCCTGGCAGGTCCCACACAGCACTGAAACCAAGCTCCTGCAAGGGCCTGGTTTCTAGGGAAGAAGGGCAGAACAATGCAGGAGCATGCTGGGAGGATAGACACAGCTCCTTGGGAAGGACCCATACATCTGCCAACACAGGGAAAAGGTGGCATTCCACTGGCCCTGGACTAAGTGTGAGAAGGCGAAACAGAGAGCTGTTGTTCACAACTGCACCATGACCTCTCACAATTGTACCATGGCTGTGCAAGTTTAAGGGCCTTCCAAAGGAGGAACAAACAACCTTGCCTTACTATAGCACCACCTCCCTTCATCACTATTATTCTAGTTTTTGTGGCAAGAAGCTAAAGGGCTTTCTTGGTATTAGAAGAAGGTTCTTATATCCCCTCTTGATCAAGACAGGATCCTAGATCCCGTTTTACAAATTCCATAAACACAGATACAGTGAGGATATGGACACATATACAGGACAGCTGACTTGATCACACCTACACGTACAGTAGCAGCCAGCACCAGCTGGATGAAGAGTAGCTCTAGTCTGGAAGATTTAGTGCTGAATTTTCATGACACCAAATCCAAACTACAAACCCCAGCAGCATTGCCCTGAGCCCAGTTACACACCTTCTGACCTCTGGAACAGTACCAACTTGGGTTTGACTAACACGGAACACATGAGGGTTATGCAGAAACAACCCATGGAGAAGCTGAGGAAAAGCTGGAGAGAGAAGAACCCTGGATAGCTGGTGCCTTTGGAAAGACAGAGAGTGAGAACCCCTTTTGTCCAAACCTAAACACAGTAATTTTCTGGAGAGCATACAGACCCTCGCATGTCATTGCGGTGCACACCCAGTTCCCACAGGCACAGACGCAGCGGTTGCACTCCACCTGGGTCTCTGCTCCGTCCTCATAGGTCTCATCTTCCAAGGCACACTCTGAAGAGGCACAAAACAAGGGCAGTGCTTGTGAGAGAGCGAGCAGGCTAAAGACAACATACTTTGGAGATGTCTTGAGAGAGAAGATGAGGTTTTAAGGGGAAGCCTTCCTTCCCCCAATCACCAGAAGTTTCCTCATGACTAAAATGGTGAATGAAATCAGCCAAAATATAATTTGAGAAAGTCAAACCCCTTGCTTTTCTCCTGAGAAGAACACATTTCAGTTTTTCAATTCCAAATGAAATCTCAATGTTGGATTTATTTGAATTTCCTTATCTGTTATACAAAGAAAAGAACCTCTGAAATGAAAGCATTCTGATCCAGGTGGGGATAAGTTGGGGAAATTATTTCGAAGGATAGTGAACTTTGAGATGGTCATCAGGGAGGCTCTCTGTGTGAAAGGCAGAACATAGCAGGACTTTGGTCTGGTGTGACTTTCCGAAGTTATCTGGCCGTGAACTCCTCACATGATTGACCTCTGCACTGTTAAATACATGCCTTGACCTTACAAGCATACCATACCCATTCAACCTATGTCCTTGCTTCTAAAATCCAAACCTTTCTGATCACAAGAGCTGCAGGTGCTCTGGGACAGTAAAAGCAGTACTTTCAACAATGCAGGGACAAAGGGTGCTGTTGGATGAGGGGCAGGCATATATTAAAATTATCTCTGTCGGTGGAGTTACAGCACCCAATGTCTGGCCTGAAGCTGATCTCTTTTCTTTCCTCCCTTCCCAGGACCCCTCTTGTTCCCCAAAATAAGTGAGGAGTTCCTACTTTTCTCTGGTGGGTTGAAGGATGGGCTCAGGCACTTGAGAAATTCATTGAAGCTGAGCTTCCAGTCAGCATTTTCATCTGACAGCTCGATGAGGGCATCTACGCAGAGTCCCCTGAAAGGAAACACAGAGGCTTGTTCTGCACAGGGCTGTGCTAGGCCAGTCCCTGCTCTACTGTCTTCAGAGTGCAGGTGAGTAAAAACAGTAATAACTAGGGAAACTCCAAGATGTCTGGTAGAAGTGGCTTATCTAAGGAAACCTCATGGGATACAGAGAAAAGAAAAACAGTCACAAAATACTCTCTGTTTGGCAACGGGCTGGGAAGTGGGGAGATATTCAGAACAGCAGGAATGGAACATTCAGATTTGTTGACACCTACATGCTGTCACACAGGTAGAGATGCAAGCACAGCATGACCACAAGCAGCCTTTTTTCACACAGTGGCAGACAAAGAAAGAGAGAAATCTCTCGAACGATAGGCTGGGTATGAATGGTGTTTTCCCACCATCTTCCTTGCACTGAATCTAGCTATCAGGCAAAAGGTGAGGGGAGTCCCCGGAAAGCTAATTTATTAGGAAATAGAAGGAAGATGACAAATCTTCTGTTACCCAACTCCCTTCTGGCTGCACAAGTGCTAGATTTATGGCAAAAGAGGGTTGGAATACGTGTCTAACATGAAGGGTAGAGATAGGACTGCTCCTCTTGTGGTGTTCACACCTATTTAAGTTGGAAGCCATTTCATACACAAAGTTAACTTTGTCAGTGCAAGCCCTAACTGATATTTACCATAAGTGAATTTCCATGTTCCATTCTACCACATCTGCCCTCCTGGCCCTCCCTCTGGCATCTTGTCCACAGCCCACCTGAGCAACTTGTTGGTCTCCTGGTCCATGTAGGTGGTGATGTTGATGGCAGTCTCATTCTGCTCCACAAACTTCAGGAATTCAGTGGAGTCCAAGCGAGAATCACCATCATCAAAACTCTGGAGGGGAAGATGGGAAGATGTGAGAGGCTCTCATTCATCAGTTCAAAGTAGCCCTTCCTTCTTCCTCTTCCATATGTACATAGCATTTTGAAGCTTTAGTGAGACAAGTTCCATTATCTCTGTTTTTCACAAAGAAAGAGGCTCAGAGAAAAGCAGCAACATATCCACATTAGCTTCAGAATAAGAGAGATATGATCCTAGCCTTGTTCTCACAGATAAGCTACACTGCCTCTCATTCACCTCCTGCTGCTTGATTTATGGCTCTAACCCTATTTCTTCTCTTTGTTTCAGCCAGCTCTTAGCTTTCTTATATACCTCCTGCCTTAAAGCAGACCAGCTGCATTCAAGGAGGTGTCAGCTTTCCAATATGTGTAAATCCAAAGCTGTGCCTGGACTCTGACAGTGACAAAAGGGAAAAATCACAGGAAGCAATTTTCTGCTGATACCAGGGAAAAAATTTAATGCAATAGCACAACACCTCACCATCAACTTCTTAAGGTCCTGACAAGACTCCTGGCACTGAAGAGCAGCATTTTTAGACCCAAAATCCTGGCTGTACTCCCAAAGAAGTAATTGCATTTTGCTTTCCTGTTTGGAGATGTGACACCGCAGTGCTGGGCACTCAGCAGGAATTGCTGTGCCCCCTCAGAGACAGGTGCATTGCTGTGAGTGGAAAATTAATCCTGCACACAGACTGCTACCACCTAATTTTTGCTGTGTGATTGGGGCAGGTCGCTGTGGCTCCTTGTGTAGTGCTCTCAGGAATGCTGGAATAGACACTGCCTGTTGTTACCTCTATGTGTTTCAGGAGAAACATCTAGGGCTAGGGAAATTATCCTGCATAACTGCTCCACATGTCAACTTCCACTAGACTTTGAAACCTCTTGCCCTGCTTTTTTTGTGAAAATGACTGCAGTTCTCTTAATGACCCAGACTGTTAAGTGAGTTCTCTTGCCTTTCAAAGTTATGGTCTGCATTAAGGCATTCCCAGAGAGATCCTACAAAATGGAGCAGCTTCCCACTACTGGTCTTGCTCCCCTTGAAATAATGTCCTTCAAGGTCATGACCTGCCCGATGAACAAAGCACATCCCGCTGAGCCCCACAAGTCAGGCTTCCAGGGAAATAGCTTAATGCCATATATACAAACCTCCCCACCAAGGAGAAAAGGGAAAAGCTTCATTTCAACTATGCCTTCAGTGTTTCCTACATGCAGGACAGGAATCAGACCATTTGCAGGAATGCAGGGCATGAAGAGCCCCACAGCTTGGCATAACAAAATTCTTCCAGTGACAACAGACACTCGTTGCTGATACGAATTTCTGTGTGTTTGAAGCAATTTAGTTTGCTTTGCCTTGATTTGTCCCAAGTTGTTACAAACTCTGAATACTGCTTTAAAAATGTTTCAAAACTTTAAGAATAAGGTAGTTGAAAAAGTGGATTATCACCCGACAGAGAATCACAGAATCATTAAGGTTGGGAAAAACCTCCAAGATAATCGAGTCCAACCTCTGATTGAACACCACCTCATCAACTAAACCACAGCACCAAGTGCCACATGCAGCTGTTTCTTGAACCCTTCCAGGGATGGTGACTCTACCACCTCCCCTGCTAGCCACTCCTTCCCCAGCCTGTAGTGCTGCCCGGGATTGTTGTGATCCGAATGCAGGACTTGGCACTTGCCCTTACTGAATCTCATACTGTTGACCTTGGCCATGGAAATTCTCCCTTTGGTACAAGCAGAGGTATTTCTTTGCCATAAGAACTCTTACCCAGGGGCTGGGATCAGTGCTCCAGAAAAAGTGGGACAGTAAAGAGAATATGAGGCTGCCTGCCTCTGAGCTGCAGCCTCAGGATATCACCACCATGCTGACAGGCGTGGGTTCAACGGGTGTGAACGGCTTCTGCAGTGACAGTGGAACAAGCCTGTGGCTCATGCATTTCAGCAAAGCCCACAACCTGGAAAGACCCTGGAAAAGTGGCTGGGGACAGCACATTTGCAGGGAGAGGGACTCACACAGGAGACTGCCACTTTTGGGTGCTGGCAGGCACTGACAGGAGTGCCCAGGGCAGTGGATTTCCACAGACAGAGCAGCATTAAAGGCTGCAAATGTGAGGATGCTCTGTGGAGCGAAGGGACCAGCTCCTCTGTCTCACCAGGGGGTGCCATTGCCATGGCAAATTTGCTTGCAGTGCTAACTCCTGTCAGGCACCATTAATCTCTTGCTGTCAACAGCTCATGATTTAAATGCTCTCCCCTCTTCCCCACCTGCTCCTCCAGCTCCATCCTGAATGCTTTGAAGTCTCTGTCAGGAGGCAGGCGTGAGGGGGAGGGACACAGCAGTGCATGTGGCAGGAGCATGGGAGAAGCTTGGGATCTGCTGGTTAGAGAAGGGTGTGCAGATGGGCTGAGGGACAGAGTGACAGGGAGGAGAGAGGAACAGGATTATTGCAAGGCCCAAGACTCAAGAGACTCCTTTTACTCTGCAGGGTAGGGAACTGCCAGCTCTCAGCCACAACTGGGACATATTCCTTGAAGCCCCCAAGTGTCCCCTATACCCATCTCAGCATGGCCTTGGGACTATCTAGACCAAAGGATCAGCAGCCCCTGCCACAGCTTCCTGCATTTCCAGCACTTTCATCTTTTTCTTCTGGCTTTTTACCCCTGAGATTAATTCTCTACTCTGCTACAGGCACATGTGGCTTGCCCTCCTCCTTTTCCCCAGGGCAGGTCAGACATCAGAAGTCAGTGATGCTCACATCTGGTTGTCACAAGCTGTGTCAGTGGCTCAGTCAGTGGCTGCTGCAGGCAGCCCATAACACATCAGGCTGTAGGACTTATCAGATCCCTCTGGTCCCCAGTTTGACAGGCACATCACACACTGGAGCCTCTTGCTGTTATGCAGAGACAAGGCAAGAAATATTGTCTGGGCTCTGAGGCAGGTGCTGCTCTACTTGCCTTGAAATATTTGTCCAGGACTTCACTGTAGTTACTGCCCTTGGAGAACCACCCATCTGGGATAATCTCAGCTTCCAGCCACTGGATGACCCGGCGACGAAGCTCGTCCCTGTCCGACTGGTAGCAGACAACTGTAATGGGAGACAGTGCAGCAGAAGGAAAAACAAGAGTGAGAGAAATCAAGCTGGCAGGGAGATCACAGAGAGAGGACTGGAAATAAAAGCCAGCCAGCCCACCCTGATGGCAGCTTGCAGCCCCTCGGTCCAGTCCTTGGAGTTACATCACTGTCAGATCCAAGCAGATGTGTCATGTGCTGAATAGTGGATGGGCTGTTGGTGACACCATGTGGCATGGCCGGAAAACAACACTCCTGCCAAAGCTCTTCCTTCCCATTCCTGAAGCTTGTGGAAGAACAACCCGGAGCTGACTCATCTTGGTGTGAAGAGTCCCAGACTGAGGGAGGAAGGTAACTGAAAATGTCCCCAAGCTTCCTGACACTGTGTAGAATTGTCATTCAGCTGTCAACCCTAAAATACCAAAACCTCTATCCTCGGGAAGGGGGAAGACTAGACTGAGCAAGCCTTTCTACCACTCTGTATCCAAGACTTGAATTTTCGGGCCTGCTATCTCAGGAAATTTTGTTTCTTCAAAGCCCTGTTTTGTCCACTCTGACTGGAAATGAGAGGGGGTCAGGTTGGGCTTGTTCACCCACAGTGCTTGCCAGTGTCACAGGTTTCTCCAGGGCAATTATCACTTTGTGTGCTAGTACAAACCGTGCATTTAGAAACAAAACTGAAAGCCTAGCTGTGAATTGTCACACCTGCCCAGTGGTCAGCAAAGCCAGAAAAGGAATCAGTGTGCATTCATGTCACTTACACACACTAAGGATCTTCTGAATCCAGTGACTACTATCACAAGCACATGGAGAGATGAAAAAAAATCAGCTCTGTAGGGATTCTACATGTTTAATTTTGTACTTCTTTAAAACTGCTTTAGGGTAGTGGCCATGCTCTGACATGGTCCTTCCTCTTTAGTTTGTATGAGGCTTTGCTCTCATCTCTCCTAGAAAGTTAAAGTTGATGATTTTACAGCTCCAGTACTTAGAGGTCATGTTGGCTGATGGTAGAGACAGTTCAGCTGCACCTCCTGACTCTTCCTCTGCATCCATTGGTTCATCACTCCTAAAGCAAAGTTTCCTTTTAAAAGAGTGCTCTATCTCTCAGTCTGGGTGATGAGCACAGTTTGAATCCCTGGGGGCAAACTGGGTTTCATTGCACCTTGTCTGTGCTGAGTCCCTGAGACATCCAAGCACAGTGAACAGCACAGGAGATGTATGAGCACTGAAAGGTTACCCAAGAGTAAAGAGCTGGGCAATCACATTTCAGCTCATTTATCAACTCAGACTCTTCTACAGCCCATGAAGGATATGACTTTTACACAGAGCTCTGCACTCCCCCAGCACACCCTCCTGCCCATCTCCCAGAGCACACAAATTCATACAGAGGCCTCAGCCAAACAGGAGACAGCTGCTTACCTGGACTTGCAGCTGGATTCTCAGACTTCTTCTCTGTTAATGGAAAGACAGAAGAGGACATTTCTGATGCAGTGTGAAGCAATACAAATCTCTTCCCGCCATGGGTAAAAGCAGAGGAACCTGGGAGTCTTTGGGTATATGAGGGCCACATACATGATTGAGGGGCTGGAACCCCCTGGACCCTGAGGAGATACTGAGGACAGTTTAGACTTAAGAACTGAAGGCTCAGGGACAATCTCATCAATGTTTATAAATCTGTTGTAATGAAATGAGGAAGACTGCACCAGACTTTTATCAATGGTATCCAGTGACAGGGCAAGAGATAGTGGGCACACATTTAAACCCATGAAACTCTGTCTGAACACAAGAAAACCAAGCAGCTGGTGTGTCTGTGTGTGAGTTAAACAGCCCCACTGATGAGGCAAAATCCTTGCTCCTAAAGTTATTGAGGTTCCTTATGAACATGGATGATAGTATTGGTTTTAGGAGTTTATCCTCAGAGCATGACTTTTCCTCAGCAGTTAAACTGAGACACTCACCTGGCTGAATCCAAAAGCTTAGAGTGAGGCAGCAGGACTAAAAGGTTGCCCTACTCTCCTGAGTGCCACACTGCCAGAAGCTTGAGGAGACAATAGCTCCAAGGTCCCCCCACAGTCAAGGTGTCAGGGTTTTGAGTGCACTAATGAGAGTCTTAACAACCCTGCTGGCCTCACCTAGAGTCTCCATCCATACTCTCTAACCGTGAGCCATGAGGCTCCATTTCATATCTGATGCCTCAACTCCTAATCCTTGCCTGTGATTATTATGTTGTAGCCATGCCTGTCTCCAGCTCTGTTGCAACCACTCTCTTCCATAGACTGTTGATCCAGGCCCTGACCTGGTGACTGTGTTCCCGCCTTGATCTCAGCCCTGCTACAGACTGCATCACTATGATCTTGTCTGGCTGTTGTCTGGTTCAGATTACCAGAATCACCAGCCCTGACTTCATGACTTGATTTCAGGCCTACTTCATCGTTGCCAGCTTGCCTGGGCATCTGGATTCTTGCTTGAATCTGGCTACTGTTCAGAGGCTTGCCTTCTTTACCCCACTTAGCAACTGTGGGACAAGGTCTTGGCTGGTGAGGCCTCTGCTTTGCCTTGTTATCATGCTTCCCTTCCAACTCTTTGTCCCTGAGAGTGTAGCCAGCCCTCCTTGCCAGGGTTACCTTTGCAGTGGCCATCGTAATCCACCTGGATCTTGGAGCCGGTGAGGCAGGCGTCACGGTGCAGCTCACAGTGGTTCAGGTACGTCTTGCCATTGCTCCCACACACAGGCCTCTTGTGAGGTTTGCATTTCTGTGGGAGAGCCAGAGAACACAGCGTTTCACCTGCCTCCTGGGGACAGCTAGAGGGAGGCAGGTGAGTCTAACCATCAGCCCCGCTCAAGAGAAGTCCTTGGCATAGTCCCCTTGGCCCTGGGTTTGGAGCAGGCTAACTCACCCATCATTACCCCAGAAACACCCACACAGGCAAGTCTGTGGTGTGAGTTCAAAGGCCTCACTTCATCCCAGTTTCCATCACCACCAGCATGACAGGAGTCTTTCTGAAAGCAGACCCCTGCAGAGAAATCAGTGCTCAGCACAAATACAGAGCATAATCTTGCACCTGCTGCTCCATGTGCCATGGCCATGCCTGCCCAGAGGTCTTTCTGTGCCTCTGGTCTACACACCTGGGCTTGCTTGGCTCTATTGCATCTCTCTGTAGACTCTGCTCCACCCTTCTGCCACCAAATGGCAGAATAAGCCATCAGCCATGAACAAACAGCACAGACTACACAAAGAGAGTTCACCAGTGCCACTGTTCAGGCTATAAGCTTCTTTCTTCTGTCCCTTTGGTCTGGCCAAGCCTACCCAGAGTGACAGACTCTTTTCCTAGTAACAGGGCATTTCACTCTCCAGTGCTCAGACTGGTCATGTCAGAGCTGCAAGCTCTGAGGGAAGGGGGAGCAAAGAGCCACAGGGTCATTCCCAGGAGCCAAGCAGAAATGGTTTGAAGGCATGGGGCAGAGTGCAGGAGGTAGATATTATGTCCCTACAGCTGGGAAAGGCTCTTATCATTTATCCCTGCTGGATAAAGCTATTTATCCTTACAGCACTTTACCACAATTATTTCCATTTTACAAAAGCTGATTTTTAGTAAGGTGCTTGTAACCTCCTCAAACAAGATGCCAGTGAGGGCAGGCTGTCTTGGAGCTCACAGAGAAAGTCATCAGAAAGTCCCTAGAGTGCCCTTCAAGCCAGCTGCATATCCATACCCCACTGGGCTTTCTCAACAAAAGACCTTCAGTCAAGTCTCCTGTGCATGTAAAGACTCTAGGCAGTCCTGCAAGCAGCACAGCTGCGAGTCCCAGACTGTATCTACCCTATAGGGCTCTTCCCCAAACAACACTGGAAACAGTCCAGCTTTTTGAAGAGCCACTGTGAATTTGCAGCTGCTTCAAAACAGCCATAGCCTTATTCCACCACAAGATCCTTCCAGTGACAGAAACCCATCTGGGCTGGTGATGGTGGTGACACCTGTCCCAGGCACAGAACCTGTGCTGCTCCCGTACCTCAATGCAGAGGCAGGTTGGCTCTCCCTTCTCCGTCACCGCACACTCACGCCCAGCTCCACAGAAAACATTGGCACAGATCTTAGATTTGCTCCTTGGCTCTTCCTGCAAGATACAAAGTCAGAGACACAAAATACATCATTAACCAGAAGATTAACAACACAGTTAAAAAAAAATGCATTTAACTGGTATCAGGACTAAAAGGTACCACGGTATTAAGGTGGGGATGACAGAACAAGAGACAGAACAATGACTTCAATAGATGGACAGCTCAGACAATAAGAAGGAGCAGACACAGGAACAAGGGCTACAGTCCCAAGAATACAGAGTTTCCTTCAGGTCATTCCTGGAAAATCACCTGGAAGAATTGGAGCAAACATGAGCAAGGGTAAGTCTAGCAAGAATGGCAAGAATAATTTGCTCATGTCAAGGACTGCTGTCTTTAAAATTTCTTTTCATGGAGGGTAGGAAGCAGAAATGTCGTTGCTTGAGACACAGGAAGAAGGTGAACATATCCCTAGAGAAAGGTACAATACAAACAGGCAGAAGAAATTGCCATCAGACACCAGATAATGTCCTTGTCACAAAAAAGTCACAAAACTACATGACCCATTATCTTGCTTTCACTGGTCAAGATTAAACACTTTAAAGGAAGAACACTGTCAAGGATGAGATAATTATCCAATAATCCTCCCATAATGAAAATTCCTTCCTGGTTTCTGACAGCCTGCAGTTGACTTATGCCCTGCAGCACAATTTATATGCTTTATGGTTTTCTCCTAGCCAAAGTCTTCACAAGTATTGTTGTTCACATAACTGTCAAATATTTTCTTTTTTTTTTTTTTTTGGAGTCCCACAGCATTCCTAGACTGGTGACACCTAGCATGGAATATTTCCATAACTTAATCATGTTTTTGATACCACTACCACTTATTTTTATCCATTTAATGCCTTTTAAAATAGATTTTTAAAAGAGAAGGTAGTTCCAGGGGTTCAGATTTTGAAGAGCCTGGCTTAATTCCCTGCTTTGTCATTAATTCCTTTGTGACTCTCATTTCATCTAACATTTTCCATCTGTATGTTGAGTATCTGGTTTATACCAGCCAACTGGCTTCTGCAACAGTTTTGCATCAGAAAGAAGATTGAAGAACAAAAAATAATCAGTGAGATAAGTCAATCACATCTGCTGTGTTTCTTCCCTCTACAAAAATGTTTTTTCACCTTCTCATCTGAGTATTATTCTTATATTCTGCTCATTTGTGGCATCTTTGTACCTCCATCACATACTTTCGAAAATAGGTGATGAAAAAGGAAGAGAATTTGTCAGAACAGCAAGCATTATTGACAAATGCTGAACACATTTTTTCCTCCTGTTTCTTCTTTATCCTAATTGTTTGTTTTGCTTTTAAACCACAATTTCCCAGAGAGGTGCTGTCTTTACTGAACAGCCCACAGAGACAGCCAGATCATTTTCTGAATAACCTTGCCCTGGTCTTCAGAATAGTTTGTTTGCTGGCCTACTGCACAATTCATCAAACCCAAGAAGGTCTTTTCAAAGCACTGCAGGAATCCCTATAGGTTCACATAGTAACAAACATCTTTCATATTCTCTGCAGGTGTTTCTATTTTGCTGCTTATTCTGTCAAATACAGTGTTGGGACATGCCAGTCTTAGCTGAGAATGTCCTCCATGTCCCAGGCCTGTTGTCCCCATGAAGACAGCATTATCTTCCTTCTCCCTTTTCATCTCCTTTCACTTGTTGTTTCTAGCTACAAGTGACACACTATCCCTTCTACTGCATCCACCTCTCTCTAGTCACCTTCCAGTAGAGGGCTGGGGTAAATGAACTGGGGTGGGATGGAACAATGGGAGTACTCCACTGCACAAAACAACCTCATGCAACTCAGGGCAGGGAAGGAAGAATAGCTCATTTTGCAAAATGCACAAAGAAAAACCCAAATCGTCCAGGGCTGGAGTCTGACTTTGGGCACTCACACACCTAAAATCTGTTTAAAAAATGATTGGGTGTGGCACTCAGTGCCATGATCTAGTTGAGGTGTTAGGGCATGGGTTGGACTCGATCTTGAAGGTTTCTTCCAACCTAGACACTCTGTGATTCTGTAAAATGCACTGCAGCTACCAAAGTGCTGATACATTTACGGGATTTTGAACAACTTGTCAATCCCTTCAAGCAGTCAAAGACAGAAAAAGCCAGCTGGGCACAGCTTTGAATGGCCACCCAGTGAGGTCTGTAATCCAGGTGCCTGGCAATAGATGGCAGTACTCTGCCTCTCCCATGGACAGGCAGGACTGCCAGCAGCCACCTCCCATCCATGCCCACCAGTGCCAAGCCTGGCTTTTGATTCCTGGCTGGGACTTAAGGCCCTGCTGCAGTGCAGCCGGCCTCAACAAGCATCCACGGTGCCCAAGCTCAGTTGCCAGACTCCTCTCCCCACAGGAGCTCACGTGGAAACCAGGTCTCCATTGTGGCCATCCACAACTGCCTCATTGGTAGTGCTAAAGCTGAGGAACATCCCACAGCTCTTCCACTGGAACCTGGGCTGGGGATGCTGGCAGGGTGACATCACCGGAAAAGCTTCTGAAGACACCCTGGCACCTGCCAGGCTAAAAGGCCACATTACTCTGATTTTTTGTATTAATCAAAGCAATACAATTCCCTGGTTGCTTTTTCTTATTGCCTTAAGTTGCCCTAGGCTGGCAGGGGGTTGGGGCTGATTCCCACAATCCAGCATGGCTTTCTCCACCTCAGGATTCAGCCAGAGGAAGAAAAGAAGCAAGCTGCTCTGCCTGCCCTCTCACTCTGGCACAGGGTTTCTCAAACCCAGCTGTGGCATACCACAGGGTGGGAGCTCTTTGTAGCAGCTCCTGGCTGCCTTCCCAGCAAATGTGGGAGTCTCCTGCGCACAACTGAGAGTGTAACAGGCACAGAGGTGGATGACTGGATGAGTACAGTGGGGGCCTGTGAATGAGGCTTTATAATCTCCCGATTCTCTGGTGATCTCCCAGAAGCTACCAGCCAAACTGGTTTCTTGTGACAGATACTCTGATCCTACCTTGGACCTTGTCACGTTTGTTTTTTTATAAAGCTTCACCTGCTGGTGTCATGTGAGTGAGGATGGCAGCTGCTACTGTAATGTTAAATAGCCCATCCTTGCACCTGCCTTGTAAAAGCTTGAAAATATAAACTGCAAATTTTTAAAATATAAAATTTTTAAAAAAGACTCCACAGTGTTTCAACATCATTGCCCTTAAATTAATTAATATCAGAATTTGGGGGCTGGAATCACAGCTTTTACACTGCTTTGTCTCTGAGAGCTGCCACTGCCTTTTCTGTCATCCTGTGCTTGGGAAGTGTCACCCGTTCCAGTCCACAGCGCGCTCGGGCAGGCGGAAGGGAAAGGGCAGGGAGTTGTTACTAATTGCTGCATGGCGCCATTTCCACTGCAAGCCTTGGCAGGGCAGTTCCTCTCTTCTGCCTCGAGTCAGGTGCCCAAGCTCTCTCTCTGGGCAATGCTTTTATGTACTCCTCTGCTGCCCAGGGAGCAAGCGGGAAGGTGTAAAAGCAGTGAGGATGAAGCCAGGGCAGGAGCACCTGTGCCTTTGGAATGTCTGCCACAGCACAGGGGCACTCTGACTCTTCACCCTGCAGGGGCACGACCTTCCCAGACATCTTCTCTGGCAAAGACCATGGAGAAAGCTGTTCCCAACAACTCAAGGGCCGGAAGTTCAGGGCAGCTGGGCAGCGTCATGTATGCATAGCCCAGCTTGTCTACTGAATGGGAGGGAATGCCCAATGCCTTTGGAGGGCTGGAAAGTGTAACCCCACAGATGAAGGTTCTTGCAAGTTAACAGGCAAACACTAAGCAGAAGACCTGAGCTGACAGCACAGAGAGTCGCATGCAATGCCTCTGCCTCAGCTGTTGCCTCCTGAGAAGCAAGGAGGAAAAAGACATTTCCAAAGCACCCGCAGGCGAGAAAGCCAGAGGCAATGCCAGTGGTGAAGGATCACCATGGCAACCAGCAATGCAGGGCCTCAAGGTAGAGAGCTAAAATTAGGAAATTAGGTAGTGGAAAGGGCTGTTTCTCATCTCTGGCAGCATCTGGTGCTGAGGAGTTGGACCCCTGAACACAGGGTAAGCGCAGACGTCTGCAGCATTTCCGAGTCCCTGCCTGCGCCCGGATGTCCAGGGCCAGGTGTGACTTGACACACCAGTGCAGTGCCAGGTCTGCATGGGATCCCAAGGTCTTGTGAAGTGCTGTGCCTGCTCTGCACTGGTGGGACTGCATGGAAACAGTGCAGTGTCTGCAGTGAGATACAAGTGATACATGACAGAAAAGCACTATCACAGTTCCTTGCCTTTGTAAGGGAACTGCCCACTGCAGCTCTCCCTTGGCTGCCTTCTCCCCTGGCCCCTGCTGAGCCATGACTGTCTAGTGTCCCTTGGTGGGAATTGGGACTTTCCCAATCAGCCTGTGAAAGTTGAAACCATGAACAATTCAATGGCAAAACACATCTGCAAGGAAGAACAAGCTTCCACCTGCAGAGAAGAGCTGTGCATGCAGCTCCATGTCCACAGTGCCCCACTGCCCAAAGAGAGCAGCAGGGATTACTGCCATTACACACATTCTGGGAAACAAGCAGAAAGATTGCCCTGCTGCTATGTGGGGAGTTAATGTGCTTCACAACAATCCCTCATAGTGCCTTGTTTTCTGCGTATCTTTCCATACAAAATCTCCTCTTTGAGACCTCAAAAGTCTTTTTCTCAGGAGCCCAGACTGCATTGGAGAAATACTACCTACTGTCCTGCTCCTATTGATACAAGTAACAACCTTTTCTGATATCAGCAGTGAGGGTAAGTATTTTCTTCTCTTGGCACCACTTTCTGGAAATCCACAAAATTACTTGACCCTCACATAATGCTCTGTGCTGTTTGCTGTAAAATCAAGGCTTTGTGGTTTTGCCTTGCGTGATGTGCAAGAAAATCAAAGTGCTCTAAAGCTGGAGCACTGAAAGCTCCTATGGGAGGCAATCCCATGTATTATACAAACTTGAGTGTTACACAGATAAGGCAAAACTAAAGGACACCAAAATGATGTCTTGGACTGCAAGACATGCACAGATTCTCATACCTCAGGGAAGGCAGCAGTAAAAGCTGGGTGCAAGTTTTCAGATATAATCAGTACAATTCGCAATAGACTCCCCTCCATGCAGCAGAGAGAAATAAACTGTGCAGCTATGTATTTCTGCCAGTCCTCCCTATATCTTCCCATCCACATCACTTTTTCCTGTTCCCTGACACAACTAACATGGGAGTAGGGATGTAAGAGATCTCTGAACATGCCAAGGTGCCACCTATAAACTGCATAGCCTGCACTATTTCTAAACCAACTCAACATCCAGCCATGAAATCTAGCACCTTGTCTAGCTGTGGTCTTGGCAATGTTTGCTTCTGAATGCAGAAAGATTTTGAAATACAAGGCAGTAGGTCAATGATGCAGAAAGCTGAGATAAGCTATCTCTCCTGACTCCCAAACCTCCCTTCTTGCCTGTTGTGGAGCTGGGAGGGAGAAACACTACATTGTGCTGCAACATTCAAAAAGAGAGGGCTAGGCAGCAGAGCAGCTCAGGGGGGAGTCAGGAAAATTCAGCAACTCCTGTACAGTGATGGCACTGAGAAAGCATTTGGTTCGTGCATTTCATCCCATTACCAGGTGTTTCTCCAGGTGGAACAGTTCTTTTGGCAGCAGGGTCCTCCTGCAGAGCTCCAGGGAGACCTGATCCCATGTTCACTAGAGGGCACAAAGGGGCAGCCAGCTTGTCACCTCTGGTCATTTGTGCAGCTGGCTCTGGCAGCACGTTTGTCCCGTTGTTCTGGTTTGCAACTAACAAGCAAAGCACTCGTTCCTCCCTGCAAACCTGACCCAATTCCTGTGGCAGCTCCCTGGATCCACTGACACTGGTGTGATGGGGCGGAAATTTGGCAGCAGCACAAACGGAGCAGATTAGCGTGAAACAAGCAGGCACCCCTGACACTGGATTTGCCATAAATAGATAGGTAAGGTGACTGTTACACTTTTCCTTCCTTTGGGCTACTGCCTCAGGTTGGAAGAAAATCCAAACAAATTATCTCAAATTCTTACTTGGAAGGCTTGAGTTTCATTTAGCAAAAATAAGATGGAGATAAGCCCAGCAAGTGGGGATTGAATAATGACATTTCCAGTTCAGCTCTCCAATAAAACCAGACATCATCAGGAAAATGCTGGGACATCATCACTATTGGGATGGTACAGTAGGCTGTGGAATAATACATACTCTACTCTGGAAGGAAACCTGCTGCCAGAGGTTGCTGTACACACCTGGTGCAGGTCCATCTCTTGCACACTTCTTTTGGTCTGGTGTTATCTGGACTCAAAGTGGCACCCTCCCTCTCCGGCTGCAGGAGTTCCCCACCTGTCTCTGGAAGGCACATGCTACATGTCCTGTGCTCACACCAGCAAAGGTGTTGCTAGGCAGCTGGAAAGGCTCAAAATCAGGCTGTCCTCAAGCTAGTTAGTTAAAAAAGAAGAGATGTTTGTCAGGCAAAGTCTGAACCAGGGCTGGATTCCCCAAGGGACTGTGACCAGCTGCATTTGACAATATTCCCAATACTAACAATATCCTATTTGAAGGGTGTCAGTATGGGTCCATGCTGGATGCAGAGGGGTCCAGTGCCATTTAAACTGCAGGATTTCCCTTCCCCCAAGTCCTAAAGCCATCCTGCAAGCGGCAGAACTAATGAAGGCCAGTTTCCAACAGCTCTCTCTGCATGGCCTGTCTATCAGCTAGTTACAGGGCAGCTCATGGACTCCTTCCTCAGGGGAGGTCTTTGCAGGCCCCTCTCATTAAGGCAGTCACCTAGAGTCACAAAACCAGCTGGATCCCATTATCTCGGAGGCCTCCACCGCTTCATCAGCTGTGCCGGAAACAGGCCCATAGATCGAGCCTCGCTGGAGGCCAGAGACAGGCAGGCAGACACAGACAGCCTGCTGACATAGCTTTGCTTCCTTAGGGAGCCAGGCAGTAATTCCTTTGCAGAGCCCCACAAAACACTTCTCTGGTCAGCCTCTCCTCTTGACAGACTCATCGTCACTGCTGCTGCAGTCCTGAGGACAGATCCTCACTCCAGCCCCCTGCTATGAATCCAGGCCCCCCACTGTCTCCCTGCCACTGACCCTTGTGCTTCTCCTACAGCATTTTCTTTGTGCTGGGGGACAGACCCCATCTCATTTCTGCCCTCTCAGAGCTTCCATCACTAGGGTATTTCAGCCAGCTTCAATCAAGGGCTGTGAGCAGTGATCTGGACACAGTGTCAGGAGCTACTGCACTCCCTGTGAGATGCCTGCCACCGAGGAACATGTGCACCAATCCACACACCTAGACATCAGACAACCCCTCTTTCCAAGACTTTGCCCCTATCTGTTTCTATTCTCATCTGACATCTAGGACTGACTCTCTTAAAACATCACACCAAGTGCAACCCCTTAAAGGCTTTTGAATGCTTGCAAGATGAATATTTAATGGCAGCTGACTTTTGCTAATGGGAAACAAGCCAGACTATACATCTCTGCACATGCTGGGGATCAGGGTGTGTTCCCAGAAAATCTGGATGCAGAGAAAAGAAGGCAATAGAGGAAAGGAACTGCAACTCCCAGAGCTCAGAGGAGGTTCCCTCTCTGCAAACCCATACCTCACCCATTTGTGGGACTCTCCCTGACTTGCTGGCTGCTCAGTCCATGATCCATGGATCAGATGTGTCCATCATATGAGCATTGAGCGGGAGAGAGGCTGAGGCTCTGACTGACCTCTGTGATAAAGGGGGCCCATCAGGTCAGTGACCTCTACATGAGGCCATGGAAAAAAAACATGGCTTGTGAAAACCTGCTTGTAGGAATTCATCCATGACTGTCAGGGAGATGGAGATGAGGATGTCTGATGCTTGTACTGCTACTAAAAGAGACTGCCTGGGCAGCACTGCCTTGCAGACACTGGCAGGATGGATACAGAGCTCTACCCCCCACTGACCCCTGTGTAGACATGGCCTGGACCACTGGCAGGGACAGCAGCCCTCACACACCAGCCATGGCTTTCTGTGTCCCACAGTGAGCAGGCAGAAGTTGGTGCCTGCACAGAAAGGGAAGCAAGAACTGGGAAGAAGGAGGGTTTTCTCCCCACAACCTAATCAAGAGCAAAAAGGCATCTGCCAAACAGCTGATGTCTCTTACAGCATGATGCTGCTAAAACGTTAGGGAGGCAGGCACACCTCTCAGGGACTCCGCTGCGCAAGGACTCTGTTTTCCCTTTTAAGCTGGAAGGAATGTCTATGCTCTGGCACCCACAACCTCATATTTTCCACCACAAGGCAATGACCAGTGAGGCCCCATTAGGGGAACAATGACATGAGAGTCTGGGGAAGAGGAAATCTCTCCTGCAAATGAGTCTGGAAAATGGCTGCTAGAAGGAAGGGAGCTTGTATTTGGCAGCACTCTCACTCCTGCAGCCTCACTCTGCTCAGGCAAAAACACTCCTTATACTTGCAGCTTCCAAAGTGTCATGGCCCAAAGCTGCACTGTCTCTCAGCACTATTCCCTCCACCTATCCCTACAGCACCTCTGGAAGAAGGAGCTTGATTCCCTTCTGCTGCATCACGTGGTTAAATTGCCAGCTTTTCCGCAACCACCGAGATCTTTCTTGCTAGTGCTGGCTCCCAGCAAGGCATGGAGGCAGGAGTTCAGAGTGTGGCTGATTTGTGCATACCAAACCAGCTGAAGAGGCTCCAGCTGTAAGCAGGGCAGAACCAGTCCCACCGGAGGAGAGGACATGATGCTCTGCTGCACTATGGTTCTTAGAGGGAGGAATCAAGTTAATATCTTTGCATTTGGATAGAAAAATAACCCTCATGCACAGGGAAGCATCTCGGTGCACATGAAAGGTCCTAATTGAAGTTGGTCCCATAGAGCCTTAGGGATGAGATTGGTGTCATCCTCTCATGCGACAAGACTGGAAAGGAAAAGCTTAAGGGACAAGACTTGCTCAAGAATGACCAGAAGACAGCAGCTCAGCTCCCTCTGCTCTCTGGTCTGGTGCCAGGACCACTTCTGTGATACACAAGCCACACTCCTCACTGGGGCATGATTCTTCTTCCCAGATCCTGAGTGCCCTGGGCCAGGCTCTATTTTGCCATGGCTGACTTCCTAGGAATCCCAATTCTCCATCCTATTTTGTTTAAAACAAAAATAAGAACAAGACCAGCATTGATTCCTGAATTCCAACAGGAGGGTGATGTTCTGTATGTGGGCAGCACATGAGACAAGTCACAGCATTTAAGAGTGGTCAGAGGAAGCCCTTGACAGCAGGAGGATGAAGGAAGAGGATGAGGAGTTCACCCTCAGGGCCTCCACACCAGAGAAGAGCTGTGCACCACAAACTATTGCTAGCAACTAACCGTAGGTGCCATCACACCTCTCACTCTCTAAGCACTCCCAGGCTCAACTGTAAAAGGGAGGTTTCTCTGTCAGATGGCATTTCCCCAAAGGTGTAGGCTCCTTCCTTCATCTGCCCCATTCTGAGGTGCACTCACACAGCTGCCTGCCCCCACACCCATTACCCAATCTGAGGCAGTTTGTGCCATGTGCAACCTCAAATGTTCCCTTTTCAGCCCCTAAACCTGTGTTGACCCACAGCTCCTTCTGTATCATGGTAGTCACTCTTTTTTCATCCTTCATTCCCCTAATTTCCCACACTCTAAAGTCCTGCAGATTTTACTGGTCCTGCCAGTAAGTTTTGTTGCTTCTTTTTTCTGACCAGAGATGATTTATTTCTGAATGGAATCCAAATCTGGCACACTTCTCAGCCATCACCTGGCTCCAACAGAGAGAAGGAAAGAGTGAGCTAAGCAGTGGGAGGCAAGTTAGAATTTACAACCCTATGGCATATCCACACCCCTTCCAGTAACTGGATACACAGGAGGAACACAGATTGCAGGAAATGCTGAGGTTTACCAGCAGCCTCCAGCTTCTTGTGCAAGAGTCCTCAGTGGTTTTGTTCCCCTCACTGGGACAGGAATCCAATTACAATGGATTTGATGATCCCTCTTCCCAGCTCTGTCCCTTAGTCCTTCTTTACTCTCCTTCTACCACAACACATTGCAAAAAAAGCAATGGAAATTGCTGCGTGAAACACAAGATTGGGGGGAAACACTGAGTCAGCCTCAGTGTGGGAGAATGAGAACAGAGCTGGACATAAGCCAGTTCTGTACTTCCCATTTTCTAGCCTTGCTGAAGGATTTGCTCAGCTCCTTGTTAATGCAGAACATCTTTGGGTCTGCTCTACCTAATGGCTCTGCTGGAGGTGGCTCTGGAAGAGTGAATCCCAGGGGACAGTGCTCTGTCCCCCTCCCCCCAGTCCTTTCTCTCCTTTGAAGCTTATCTACTTCATGCAGTCATGAAATCTCCTTTACCCAGTGAGAACAGTGAGGAAGGCTCAGAAAACCCCTCGTTATTAGGCATTATTTTGAGTAGACAACTTTCCTTGGTCTGTGGTATTGAGGGAGCATCCATCCCTTTCCTGAAATCATGTAGCTGGGAATGGTTATCAGACTAACGGGAACACCTGAAAATAGAAGTGAAGTAAGGCAAACATGCATGCGAGGAAAAGTTTGAGTAGGCTGCAGAAGTAACCTGGAGTCTGCTCATCAGTGGTACATCTGCCAAAAAGGCACGGCTCCATCCAAGGTTAAACTGTGTCCCTGTAGCCAGAGGGAGCTGAAGGCAAGTCTGCCAAAGCTCTATCATACTGCAGCCTGCAAAATGCAAACTAGGATTTCAGATGACCTGACAACTGGCAGGTGTGAGCACCTACTGATTAGTATTGGAAAGAGAAGAGAAAAAATTCTGCTGTAAAAACTAAGTGAAAATCCTTGCTGAAACTGGGACATTGGAAAGGCTGCAGAGGTACACAGGGAGAGATGTGCATGTGTTCACTGCTCTCAGAAACATCACAACAGCAACAAGCAAATCCTATTAAATTGCAAGGGCAGTCACCCCAGAGCCCCACACTGAGATCAGGGAGTAGCAATGTTGGGCCATGCACCAGCACAAGGGGAGCTGTGACCCAAGTTATGATCAGCACGTGCTCCTGCTGTCCCTATTATCCTTCAGAAAACCTCCAGTCAAGCCACCAGCACCTGAAACCATCCCCGTGAAGTGCTAACACCATTTCATGCCTATCCTCGAGAGACTTTCCTCTGTGGTAGGGATGGCTCTGTAAGTCCCTCTGCCTTGCACTTAGTGACTGATCTCTTCACTGAGACAGCCAAGAGGAAGCTCTGATAAGGCAAGAAGGCCATGAGAGAACTGGCAGCATCACTATGAACTAGGCTATAAAATAGAGTCACTATGGAAACTGCCACAGTTGGAAGGACAGGAAAAAACTTTCTGAAGTCTGAGGGTTTCCAGCCTTCCCATGGATGCCCCAAGGACGGGTGTCTCTCCAGGCTATCAGCACCACAGCCAACAGTGGCCCCTTTGCCCCTGCACTGCTCCCTGCAGTTTCTGCTGGACCCGATGTCACTTGAGAAGATTGGTCAAACAGACTTTTTTCTTAGGCAAGCTGCTTGTGCTGGTGTGTCCTCATGGGTCCCCCACCTAATTTCTGATTTTAGAAGGGGAACAAGAGATAACTATGTTGTGTGGACTATCAGTGAGGAAGCTGGATGGTATTTCCCCCAACACCCCCCTGACCTGTTAGCTTATGTTGCTTGGAAGATATACCTGTCACAACCACAATGCCCCTCCCAGCAGTGGAGCAGTATATAAAATGAAGGAGAAGAAGCAAATAACCTTTGCTGTGCTCATTAGAAATAGCACACCCCGTACCCACACGTGTAGTCTCAGAGAACCAGACTCAGTCACCACCACTTCTGCCAGAGCAGAGCTTCCCTTATGTCCCCATGGCTGACAGCACAGACTTGCCAGCATTTGCAGCCCAAAGGCAATTCTGTGATTAAGAAACAAGAGAAGTGACCATTGATTTCCTATAACTCCTAAATAAGACTGGGTAACATTTTTCAGACAGAGACCTAATTCACTAGAAAATGCAATTTGAGGTAGACCAAAACTATTTGGAATTTTGTGTCTAGTTCAGGGAACAGCTTTGATTCCAAAATGATTTCTAAGATGAAGTGAACTGTTTTACTTTTCTTATTTTTAAATATATTTCATGAGGTTATGTACATAAGCTTAAAGGTCAAAGAAAGCAAAATAAAAACATGTTTTGGTAAGCTTAGCAACTTTGTTTGCCCAGGTTTTTTTTTCTGTTGGAAATAAAAAATGAATTTCAACTGAACTAAAATGCAATTTTTGGGTTGACTCTCTGATTCAGCTAGGAAATTAAAAAAAATAAAACCAATAAGTTATTCCAATGGCTTTATTCCTATAACATTGTTATTTGGTGTCTAAAGCAACCTCTTCTTCTAATTCTTTCATCTCCTTCCATCTGGCTCTTTGTGACTGTGTCTGGAAATAACGAAGAACTGTTGCAGGCATCGCTCTCCCCCTCTCTCTGCAACCATGGAATTTTTTCCCTGTCTAGCTGGGAAGACTTTGGATGCCAACTCCCATGGCTTGACTTTCAAAAACAAACAGACAGAAAAATAAAGCCACATCTCCATTTAGTGGTTATGAGAACCCAGAGAGATGCTGCTTCAGGGAAGGCATCCCCTCCTCTGACCCACTCCAGCAAAGCAGTGATTTAATGAGGCAACTCCC
This sequence comes from Dicaeum eximium, assembly GCA_013396995.1. Taxonomy (NCBI): domain Eukaryota; kingdom Metazoa; phylum Chordata; class Aves; order Passeriformes; family Dicaeidae; genus Dicaeum; species Dicaeum eximium. Next base: position 779,398 of record VWZP01008072.1, on the reverse strand, counting down.
AGTCCAAACTGTACCAAGACTGCAAACACCATTCCTGCTCTTCTCTGGTTCCCTCTCAAGCACTTGGTCCTGCTCCATTGCTTCTCATTCTTCAGACTCCTAGGTCTGCCCCCCATGCCTCCTAAGACACACAGTGAGTGCTGCAGCTGTCAGCAGAGGAGGATATCATTGCCCTGCTGGCACCATCCAAACCCAGCTGGGCAAGCTAATGGGCATCTGGAGGTTTGCATGCAGAAACTTCAGTGGCAGGCTGATATGTGCACTACAGAGTTAGGCAGGCTTGCCTGGAGAAGCAGAGTGCACCCAGGACTCGTGCAGGGACAACACGGCACCGCCTCCAGCTGCAGAGCAGGTGCCTGGGTCTTCCCAGCTCTCCTCCCCTGATGGGTAATTTCAAGAGACACTGCCATCACCTCTGCACATACTCAGAGGTGGCTCAGCTTGCTGAGACATAAAGGACCTGAGTGCATCACTGCAGTCACTTAAACACAGGGCTTTTGAACTCCCCCTAGCCCATCTGGCCCCAAACCAGTATGGGCAAGCAACCAGTGCCAATATGCAACGACAACAATCTGAGCACTCGCCCATCTCACCTTTCTCCCTGCCATGGAGACAGTGATGAGGCATCAGGGACTTGCTCTGAGCTTCAGTAATGCCCTGGGCTAGAAGGAGAGGGCTCCAAGCCCTGCTGGTGACCCCGAGGCACTCCACGCCTCCTGCAGCCTGCGTTCCTAGAAGAGGGATCACTGCTTGAATCACCTCCAACAGCATGAACTATTCTCTAATACTTCCTGAGCCCTTCCCAGGACGTTTTGCTTTCTGCCCTGTGGCCTGGCTGGGCCGCATTTCAGAGATGAAAGGCTGTGAGCGCACACAGATGCCGGCATCCTTACGCATTCCTGGCTCCAAAGTTTTCCTCGAAGCAGCTGCAGCTGCACTGCCAGGGAGGAGCAGCTGCCTCCCAGCCCAGAGAAAAGACTGCAAACCCCAGCTTGCCAGGTATGCTGCAAGATCGCAGAACAAACCCCTCTGGCTTTGGGACCAGCTGTGACACCCTTGGGCCCCCAACTAGTTCAGCAGAAACCAAGGCAGCTTTCTTGCTTTCCCTGAGAGTTACAACTGCCTTAAGGAGACATGGTGCAAAATGTAGAGGCCATGATGCTATCAGCACGCAAACTTGCTCAATAAAAACATGTGTTTCTCATCTGTTTTGTCCTCATGGCTCACAGAGCTCGTCACAGATCAAGCATGTGAAGCACCACTGCCCACAGCTGGGAAACGTGTGCTAGAGGGAGGGAACCCAAAGAGCACTTGAGGTCTTGGGCAGAAAATTCGGGATTTGTGTAACACCAAAGCAGTCAGTAGGGCAGGCACTTGGGGGGCTGCAATACAGACATCTGCATGCATCCATCTCCCCTGCCCAGCTCTAGCACAAGCCAAACCAAAGTCCCAACCCCAAACGCTGAAGGGAAGCTTTTTCATAGTCTCAGCGTGCAGCTCAGCCCCATCACAATGTTACAGGGAGACTGTGCCAGTGACCTGGCAGAATTTCAGCCCAACATACTGTCCCCACAGTGGCTCCCACTTAAATTCAGGACTGGTGCAGGAGCTCAGCCTTGACCATCCACAACCAGCAAGAAAAGGCATCTCCCTGAATGATGGGCTCCTCTGTACCTCTCCAAATCCAGCCCTTCACTCTGACAGGATGAAGCTGGCACAGCTCAGGAGATGGGAAGGGAGCTCTCAAGGATCACACCAGCCTATGGCACCAGCTGCTGGCAGAGATAAGCTCAGAGCCTGGGTGGAAGCTGCAGCCCTCTCTCACTTAACTAAGATAGGGAATTATAGACACAACCCTGTCCAAAAAACCAACACAAACCCACCAGAATCTCTGGAAGAGTAACCACTAAACCAGCTGGATCCAATGTCTTTGAGAGATCTTGATGCCCTCATGCTTTGTGCATGCAAACCAGAGGCACACCAACAGACATGGGGCAGAGACCTCTTAGAAAATCCATGGTAGTCCCTTAGCTGGCAACTGGGTGCATTCCTTTGTACAGGGGCTGGCCTGTCCCTGTTGTGAATGCTCTGAAAAGCAATGTCCCTGCAGTTGCTGTGTATCATATAGCTTATCATATTGTTTGAGGCAAGTGCTGCCCTATTTCCCTCCCCTGTCATGTCTCAGAGGTGGGCTGAATTAATTGCATGTGCTTTTTCTGTGAGTGTATAAACTGCACCACTGCCATATGCACACAAGACAGATTATAGCCAGAGTAAAGAAGTGGCTTTTTTGTGTGTCCTCTTTACACAGGTCCTTTCTCCTAATACTTCCCCAATACAATTATTTTTTTCATACCACACAGGCAGCAAACAGCCCTGTTCCCACACCACCTTACTGAAATCACAAGGCAAGAAAAGGTGGCTTTGTGCCATGCAACTGATCACTAAAACAACTCATGGCTGCTGCAGCAGCTGTGGCTGGCACAGCTCTGTCCCTGCATCCCAGTGCTGCTGAACCTCCAGCCCTCTGGCACTGTCCTTTCCACCCTGAGCCTTGCCCTGGACAAGGGAACCCCAGGCAGGAACAGCAAAAGTACCATTCCAGAGGAGAAATACGTTGTTTTCTTCATACCACAAAGGTAGTGTGCAGTTTTCAGCAAGGATGCTACTGGTAATAAACTCAGTCACCTGGAGAGTCTCTCTGCTACACAACCCTTTCTGCTGTCCACAGGCTGTTTAATTTCTCTCTCGAGTGCCAGACCTTCTGTTCATTAGCACTGAACTTTCTCCAGCTGCCAGCAGCTCTCATTGCTCTGTGTTGTCAAACTGTAGTCTGCTTCCTGTTCAGTGTCATTCCTTCTCATGATTGATTTTTACTCCTCTAACTTTGTCCTTGTGCAAACTTCATTTCCTCAAGGTGTTTGGGCAGTCAGAGTCTTTGATATCTTCCTAATGCTTTGGAGTAAGACGAACTCCAGCTCCCCACTCCCTGCCTGTCCAGATGACTTGCCCACTTTCCCAATACACTGGTCCTCCTGCCCTCCAGCATTAGTCCCTATCACCAACTCTTGCCTTCAATGGGATCACACAGTTGGAAAGTACACAGGACTGGGAGGCTCCTTGTGAGTCACCAAGTCCATCTCCATGTTACCAGTGCTCCCTCTTTGTGCAACTCCATTTACATGATACTGATTAAAGGCTGTTATTTTTGGCTGTCTCACACCCACAGAAAGCCTGGTCTCAAAACTGTCTTACATTTGTAAGCCTTCCCCTGATGTCAAGACTGACTGTATTCATGCCTGATTCATACACATTTATTCACACTGGCATAGGAATGAATAAATTCTATGCTTTAGCTACTCTAAGCATATGACTTCTATACTTTAACTCAAACAACATATTTCTCTCCCTGGCATTTCATTCTCTTGTCTTGCTCAGCATAAGGGAGGAAAAGAGAAAGCAAAAACAGATGTCTGACTTAATAAATAATGCTCTTTTATAAAAGTAATGTCTGTTTTGATTGTTAACAACAATACTTTTAAAGAAGCATGAGATCCAAAAATCTCCTATTGCACTGAAATCTGGGAGACAGGCCAAATCAGAGGCGAAAATATGCAGTTTAACACCATTTTATGGCCAGAAGAGGGCAAAAGAAAGGTTACAAACCTGATTTTAATATTTTCACTACAGTGCAAGTTTAGCCAAGTTCTAATCAGGACAGTAAGCCATGATCATCAAATTCCTGTTCCTTCCAGGGAAAAAGAATCCTCTGTATAAGATGTGACATGTGAGATTAGGGATGAAGAAAAAGTAGAATGGATTTCCTCATGGTTTCAATAGTCTGGGAACAAACAGAACAACATGAGGCAGCTCTAGTTTTGTTTCAGAGAGGGAACAGCCACCTCCAGAACTAAATCCCCTACTGTTTTGGAGCCAATATCCTTTATTGGCCATGCTGTTACCTCAATGGGTAGCTGAGAGACAAAAGACAGCATTTTCCCCACATTGCAAACCTTCTCCGATAAATCAGGGCTATGTTTCAAATGATTTGTAATTGCCTCTAAACCTGCAACTAAAAATGCCATGCTACAGGCAACAACTGCCATGGATGCTTGGGATCTCTGCAGGTATCTAAGTGCCCATGCACCACAGAGAGAGCATGCAGAGATTCCAGGAACAATTCCTGGGACCCAGGGGAGAGAAGGAGAGTAGAGATGCTGCCACAGACTAGTTCATATCTGGCTCTCCCACTTTTTCCCCCCAGCTTTAATTGGCATGGAAAGAAACATTTTTTTTTGTGCAAGCTTTTGCAAAATCTCTTCAGCAAGACCACATGTTCATCCTCCTTGTTCCTTGAACAGCCCTTGTGATCCTGCTTCCCAGAAGGCTGGTTAAGCACAGATGGATTCAGACACCCTTGCCAGCCCTTTGCCTCCCACAGTCCAGGCAGGCATCCCATGCTTCTCCCCAGCACAGGGACCTGACCCCGAGGAACTGGAGACCTCCAGCAAATTCCCTGCTGGCATCTCCAACAGAAGGCAGCAGACCACACAGACTTAGCTGTCCTCTCTTCAATGAAGAATGCTCCCTTCTGGGCAAATTTGAGGCTTGTTTTGGGATGCAGAGGATAGAGAAAAAGGGAGGGAGGAAAGCTGCATTGTTGTCTCTTCATTCTTGGCTGCTCTTTGGGTAAATAATGGACTTCTGTCTCCAGGGCTGCTAATCAGCTCTAAATGCCCTCAAAGAAAGCAAACAACAGCACAACAGGAAAGCCCAGAAATAAATCCATTTCATTATAAATTCATTTTGTTTTCATTCCATTTTTGTTGCTAGCAAGAAATTTAGGTTAAGCTAAGCACTTTCTTTTCCCAGCAATCTCTGCTGGCTGTCGGCTAATGCAACAGAAAATTAGGCTTTTGACAGTGTAATGGCTTTGTTATGAAAAAAATGCAATTATATTATTTCCCAAGACAAATTCTATAGCATCAAGTGTCTGAGCAATACAGCATTGTCCTTGAAGCTGTCAGGGAAGGAATTTTACATGAAGAAGTAGCAGGACGAGCAGCCTTCATGGGAGATTCATTTTACTGCATAGCTCTTCGTTGCTCAGAAATACAGACAAAATTTCATAGCAGGGACACAACCCATATGCCAGATAACTGTGTTACACAAGCTTTTGCCTCTATGTTACTTACAGCTGTGTCACCAGAACTGGAGATTGTAACCACCTGAAGGCTCCTCCACGGCACCCAATAAATACGTCAGATCATCAGTGTGGGCTCATCTCCATGCTGGTGTTTCTGACAAACTCGTTAGCAATAGCTAAGGCTGATAATCCAGGAATAAGGAGGAAGAGTTTAGAGCACTAAATGGAGCGAATTCATAACAGATATCACAGATATTTCAGTAATCCTCCCTGTCCAGGCTAATCCCAGCAAAGCTTCTTGAAGTTCAGCTGTGGACAGGAATACCCCGAGGCAGCAGGAGAAGCCACCAAGGGCTGACAGAGCGCAGTGCATTCCTGAACACCACAAAGGGGAAAACTGAGGAACTGTATGGTTGTGGGATGGGCACAGAGCACCAAGGCTCAGAGGTTGTGCTTACCTTGGGAAATTCAAGAGAGCCAGGCACTAGCAGGAAAACACCAGGCATCCAGGCTCAGAGAATAGGGCCAATGGTGTGGTCGGCAAGTTCTCAGACATGGTTTAGGGGTTAGCACAGACCCCTGGAAACCATGAAGTAATTCACATGCAGCATCTCTAAGTAAGAGCTAAGACAGTCTAACAGCAGCATAGATGTTGGCCATTTGGTCTCCCTTGGCCCCACAGCTGGCAAACAATCCTCTGCATGTTTAATTTAATAATGCAGACATTGCCAAAGCCATGGCAGAATCTCAGCCACAGCCTGTAAGGAGTCAAGTACCAAGATGGGAAATGTAGTAAAGGCCAAGGTAAAGGCATAATTTTCCACACATCTGGTATTTGCAAGACATCCTCGTGACTGGAAAATACAAAGACATGCCAAGCTGTGTATATGAAACAGCAGCTCTGATCCCCCTCCAACTTTACTTGGGTTTGTACTTCACAGCCTGACCTCCTCTAAAGGTCCTCTGAGGAATGGAGAGCAGCTGAGCCAGCAGATGCACAGAACTCAGGGTGTCACCCACAGTTATGGGTGTAACAAGTAGCACCCCAATGCTTAAAAGCAGCCTGACGCTTTCTCTTATGAAAACATCTTTCTTACTGCTGAGAACTTTGCCAGCGCTGAACTGATCAGGTTGAAATGTTTCCATGTCAGAAGTTTGCCTCAGGGTGACTTTTCCTTTTAAAGTGTCAACAGAAAAAGGTCAATGGTTTCTAAGAACAAGATTAAGTTGTTTTGTCCATGTTTGAGGAATTGTTAAAAGTTGTGCTCAGAACACAGAGCAGACCTCAGCACCTCTGCAAGAGCCTGAATTTGGTGGGAGAGTCAGTCTGGTGCCTCTTGCTTGTGGGGAGACAGCCACATCTCTCAAGGGCTGTAGCAATTTAGTATGTGTTTGTGGAAATCACCAATTTACACACAGTGCCCGTTCTAGCACTTTTTTACTTCTGAAACTTCAGTCTCTGCTGAGAACAATCTTTCCCCTCACACATCACGGATCCAAATTACGTTGTTCAAACACGAGCTAAATAGGAATGCCAAATGAGCTCTCTTCTGGGATTGCAGGACTTCACAGGCATCTGCTGCTTGGGGTACAGCAGGGAGCAATGAAATGAAAGGCAGTGGGGCTACATCTCCCTTTCAGGTCATCTGTCATTACAGCCAGCAAGGCTGAGGCCAGAAGAAAACAGGACAAATAGTACAAGGGAGAAGAACTGAATCAGCAGATGGTTTTCATAGAAGAGGCAGGCTCAGGACATGACAGAGCATAGAGAAGAGGCTGGGCAGGTAGGACATGACCATCCCCTGGAGCTAGAGTCCCCTTGGGACCTGGATTGTGGCAGCAGATCCCAGTGTGTGCTTTATATTCCCTCATCAAGCAACCACATAGTGGGATGAAGCTCAGGGCCTGAATGAGTACAGCAGCAGTCTGAACTTACTGGTACTACAAACCCTTTGCCTGTGAAGATGGCTGAGCTACTGCTGCTCCACTCATGAAAATTCCCTCTTAGTTACTGGGTAAGCAAGCCCTGTGCAGCCAAGCACAAAGGCAGATCACATCCTCATGTCTGACCTTCATCTTTTCTTATTTATATTTTCTCAAAAGAGAAGCATAGCCCTGTGCTCTTCACAGTACAGTCAGTGGTCACCACATCTCTAGACAGAGGGTGAAAACCATCTGGATGTGATGACTTTATTTGCTTGTCTTTGGTTAAAGCAAAAAGATGTAGTAACAGCCTACCTTACAGACGTTTGACAGCTGCTCAAGTAATTAAGCAGCAAATTAAGCAGTAAAAAGTCTGGTTACTAGTGATAGCACCTGAGGGAATGGCATGAAAATGTGTCAAGGGAGATTAAGGTTGGATATTTGGAAAAGGTTCTTCACCCAGAAAGGTGGTTGGGCACTGGAACAGGCTCCTCAAGGAAGTGATCACAGCACCAAGCCTGACAGAGTTCAAGAAGTGTTTGGACAATGCTTTTGGGCACAGTGTGTGACTCTTGGGGTGTCCTGTGCAGGGCCAGAAGTTGGACTCAATGATCCTTGTGGGTTCTTTCCAGCTCAGGGTATTCTATGATTTTAAATGCTCTAATAGGCTGAGATTGATGATACAGAAGACAGCAAAATAAAATTATAGATGCTCTGTACCACAGAAGAAAAATACATTGGGAATAAAAAAGCAACTGCAGCCAGAGCTCAGCACTACAGGTCCCAGGTCTCTTCTTCCCCAATACCAGAACAGCACTCACCTGCAGTAATTCACTCCTAGAAGGGCCAGGGTCCTTCTGGGCAGCCAGGTCTTGCCAACACAAGGCACCACCCTCAAGTGCCATTTGCCCTGATCACACAAATAGCAGCCACACAAGCAGCATGTATCTCCCACCCCCAAAAATTAATTTTTCACAGCAGCTGGTGCTGCAGCTCAGCAGAGTTACACTTAGAGCTCAGGAACATGGGACAGGGGGGTATTCAAGGCAAAACAAAGGTGGTGGAAAGAGATACATGAGAAGGCAATGGCCCCAACAGATGTGAAGGGTACCTGCACAACAGCAATCCCTCCCTGAGCAATGAAGGTGATTGTGCCAGAATTTGGGAAATGTCCCAGAAACCTAGAAGTTTATAGCAGCAGTGGAAGCCAAGATCTCTGCACAGACAGCAGATCTCCAATTACCAAAGCCAGGTCAGTTGGCTAAGTGACAGGTTATTTCATGGGGCTATTTTGCTTGCTCATTTAGTGGTAAGATTTTTTTATGTGCCTCTCTTTGCCCATACAACAGCAAGAAGCCAGACATTGTGAATTTCTGGTAGCCTCCCTAATCAGAGGAAGTGTCTGTGATGCAACTTGGAAACACAACCCTACCCATGCTTTTGACCACTGAGGCTCCCAACAGCTACTCCTTGAATCAGAGGTGACACTGCTGATGATCTGAGCTTGGCTTTCCATCCTCCTGGGAAACATATGAAGATTGACATTCCCCTTTTTACCTTCTGTATCCAGCCCTGCATGCCTCCCTTTAACCTCCTCCCTCAAAGAGAAAATAATCAGGTGTGCTTCGGTTCTTCTGCCAGGGGAGAACATTCCTCCAAACAGCCTGACATTCACAGAGGTTGGAAATGCTTAGTGATACAGAAAGGAAACAAAAGCTTCAGCCTCACTGGAAACCCAACCCACAGCACCAGCCTAACACTGCCTGAAAATATCCCCTCTGATCTGAAAAGCTCAGCTCCACAAAGTGAGGGCAGTGGCTATGCTCTCCCTTTGCAGAAGTGGCCAAGTTCATGTTTCTCCACAACCTCCTTGTTTGTGGAACTATCTAGACTCCAGAGAGACATATGTGGCAGGCTGAAACTTGGCGTTTTTCATGCTTTATGTCAAAATCAAATCAAAGGCCTGGGAGCGCACTTAGTTTGGACATATTTTAAGTTAAACAAGCATAAAATATTTGGCAAACTTTCCTTGCTTAATGCAGTATAAACAATTTTGGTATTCCACAGAAAATTTCCCATTTAATGAATGCAGTGAGTAACTAGAGAGAAGGTCACACTATTCTTGTTGTCTTCAGTAAGCATGGGACAGCCCCAGCTTCTGCCACAACTTTAGCAAAGCCCATGTATGACATTAAGTGGCTCATTTGCAGCTGGGGCTGCACTGGAAGGTGAGAGGAAATATCCCTGTAGGATGGTAGGTTCTCCTGCAGAACCCAAGTGAAGACAAGCCAATTTTTGCTATTATTTTTTTCCCTCAGAAAGTAAACTCTCATAGAGACAAACCAGAGACAGACTAAAGGTTTCAGAAGGCAACCTCTGGCAAATCCAACTGCCGCAGTTTAAGACATTAGCTTGCACAGCTGTCTGCCAGCCTTGGCTGTCCACCTGGTTGGCCAGCCAGAATTTATTGCTCCTCTAATAAAGTTAGCAGAAAGAAATACATGCTTGTGCCTCAGCCACTACAGTTTGCAGCCCAGCAAATTAGACTGAATTGCTGACCATTGGTGAGATCCCAGACTGTATATTGAAGGAGGAAAAGAACAGATAAGAACAGAACAAAATGTCTTCCTTGTCATGAAAGGATTAGAAGAGACTTGAAAGAAAAGAGGCAAATAAAGGCTAAACAACTAAAGGAAGAGATTTATTCTACAGAAATTCATGCACTATTCTTTTCTGTTGGAAAGGCTGGTTTGGCTATCTACTGCTCCCCATGGGGGCAGGGAGCTGTAGATGCAAAAGATAAAGCCAGGTCTGACAGAGTTATCAGCACTGCTCATGCTCCCAGGAGCTGAGCCCACTGTAAAAGTAGGAGCATCCTCTACTGCCTAACTGGGAATAATAAAGCCCTCCTGACCCTAATACCTGCACTACTGACACCACCCTCCCCTTCCAGAGCTCCCCTCCAGCAATGACATCACATGAATGTATAAGCAGTCTATTTTTACAATTCCCAATGCAACCAGACCCTCTGCTCCTATGCAGAGCAGATTTCAGACATAAAATGCAATGTGTTGAAAGAAATTAAGATAGGGAATTTAGAAGGGACAATAGGTTTTCTTTTTTGACAAAGATTTAAGAAAACCCAGGAAATTTACACACCCAAAGCATTTATTAAAATGCATCCCTAGAGCCAGCTATGACTTAAGCATGCCAGGAAATCACTGATAGCCTTTAAATACTGAGAAAAAAACCCTTAAAAGTACATATCATTGTGCATTGTAGATGTAAATCTCATGTACTGGACGTCCCACGTGCTTTGTTAAACAAAGCTACACTAGACACTACCTGTACTAATGTGCAGGCTGTGGGAAATCTAATAAGACATGATCAGTTTTGCCCAAAATTATTTTAGAAATAGCGTGTGACACTGCAGCAATGTATTGAGCCACAATTAACCAATGTAAGGTGCTGCAGGCCATCTGGAACTTTTGCACTTATCGAAAATCTATTACTGTGTAATGAAAGGTTCAGGAACTCAACATGGAACGTTTTGAGTTCTTGGTTTGTTTTGCAAAGAAACCAATCTCACTTTTGAGCTCCCCAGTGACTTGGGTTAGCTCAGTTTGAAATAACCTAAAAACAAGCAAACAAACAAACCAAAAATACCCACTCAAAAACCCCCACTACCCAAAGAAGCCCAAAAAGCCTTCCTTACAGAAGGTCTAACAGCCCTACTAGAATAAAACTTGCAAAGCTTGCCCCAGTCCTTCCCTGCCAAACACCCAGACTCTCTGAGGGTGTAGGCACTTGAGGTCAGACACAGGTAAGATACCAGCCCTAGAAAATTGTCTCCCCAAGCTGAAGGGATGGTGTGTGTGTGAGCTCCTTTAGCCTATGGCAAAAGCAAGATACAGTAAATAACCTTAGCCTGTAATGCAAGATTTACTGCAATCACAACACCAAACAACTTCATCACAGCCTAGGCAAATCCAGCTGCTGGCTCTGTGTTCCTCCTTGTGTTAAGTGCTCCAGCACTTCTAATTCCTGAGCCACTTCAATGCTGCAACTCAGAAGGAAACAGTCCTCACCAAAGAGAGGCTAAGTATCTTACTGTGAACATGAATGTCTTCCACATTTGTGCTGATCTTTAAGAGCCTGTCACTCAGGAGGCCTTGACACCAATTCTCACTTACTGGGTGAACCACAACCCCCTTACCCATGCATATATAACTTGCTCTTGCCCTTGGCAACCCTGACACTGTGAAACACGTACACAAACACAATCTAGTCCCAGCAGTGAACCTTTATACAAGAAGCCTTTAATGTTTCAGTCAGCAACAGTAGTCCAGGGTGTGGATGAAAATCAAGTCTCTAAAGGGGCACTGTTTGCAGCTGCTTCCTTCTCCCCTTTAGCAATGAATACACACTGTACAGCAACAGTATCCCAACTGGTTGTGGAGCAGTTCCTGCCCAGGTGTTGCAGCTCACTGCTTCACCTCCCAGGGTAAAGCTGCCCCACGTTCAGTTACCAGTGCACACTGTGCCATAAGCACTGCAGGACACGCTCCATGACCTGTCCACTCATCCCTGCTGCGTGGTGGCCATCTCCGCCAAAGGCTGCCGCAGGCAGACATGGCCACACTGCACTTCAGCTGTCCAAGCCTAATCCTCCAAGTCCTTTGTTACACAAAACACAACTGACTTTCCTCTAAAATGCCTCCAAAATGCCAGGATGCCAGCACAGCCCTCCTATAAGGGATGCTGTTCTTCCAGTCATATCAATGCTCCATTAAATCTTGCTCCTTCACCTTCTCATATGTCATCAAACACACCCAGCAACAGTTTGTGAAACACATGGTTTACACCTCTGCATACTCCATGCATGGACTTCCCCATGGTTTTTCATCTTACCTGAGCTTTGTATCTTCATCTGAGCCAAGACATTTAAATTCCTCCCCTCCCCACTTCTCTGTCAGAAATCATTCAACTGCAGAGAGATCAAACTATACTAACACTGGGACAGCAGCCAGCAGTATGCAGTGTGCCTGGCTTTTAACAGCTACATCCTATAAAAAATAATGATGCAAATATGGGCACTCCTCCCTGAGACATCCTAATGCTTTCAACAACCTCTTAAGAGCACATAATGCTGCTGGATGGGACAGAGGCTGAAAGGAACTAATTTGGGACTCCTGGTATTTACTGTGTGAACACCTGCTGGCTAAACAAACAGGCCTAGGTATGAAAGCTGAGATAGATGTATGCACACTCCACTGCTGTATCAGATAGCTGCTTCCTGTAAGCAGGCATGAACTGCACTGCATTATCACCTCAATGTGGTCATAGGGTAGAAAGCTCTCCTTTAAGAATCTTCCATGCTGACACAGGATCAGGAAAATTCTACCAAAACACCCACCTTGAAGTACTTGGGCGCAGGCCACTATCACAATTTAGGTGATTAACTCCCCTGTTCTCCATGAATGTTAGATACATTATCTGTCTTCAGTGCTAATCCAATACCACAGGGGGAGTCTGTGGGAAGCTTTGCAAGTCCTGCCAGGTAAGGCCATCCTCACCTTCCGCCAACAACTGCAGTTGTTACATGACACCATCACCCCATGCACTGCATGAGTATGAGCAAGGACACAAAGCCCTTCTCACACAGAATTAAGCTGATGAATGCTTTTGCATCCACCCTTCAGTCATGGTACCTTCTGTCCTTGAGTACATCACCTAGTGCTCCCTGGAATTTGCCTCTGCAATAAATGAACACTTGACAAGTTCCCCCTTCCAGCAGGGGACCATGGGCAAATGTTCTGTGAAGAGATTGAAACCCCCCCTCACCTGTATGCTGCTGGAGGCCCTGAAGGAGAGGTTTTATGTGAGAAGAATCATGGGGACAGACCATAGCTTCTCTGAAAAAGCATTCATGCTCTCCTGCATCCAAAAGACAGAGCAGCCAGCAAAGGGCTTCTGTCACAGGGGCTGTAGGGAATGTGATGGGGCAGAGAGGGAGGGCACCTCTTTTGCACTCCCTATGCTCCATTTTCCAACGTTTTCTCTCATGCCTGTAAAGATAAAAAATTAAAAACTATGTTCACTCTCATCCCTAACATCCAGAGTTATTCTGGGGGCAGAGTTCAGTTTTCAGCTGCCTAAGGGCAGAGAAAAAAGAAGAGGGAGCACAAAGACAAAGCAGCACAGGAGATGCTCACCTTTCTTCAGGGCATCTCACAGGCAGAGCAACTCATATGCTCTGTAACCACTCCTTTAGATGCATGTCTGAAGGAAGTTTGGCTACAAGTCTAAAAATCACAGCCCTGAGAAAGAGGGCTTTGTCACGTCTTGCCAGACTTTTATTAAAAATGATTTTCAAGCTTGCAGCAGAGCACAAGGTGAAAGCATCACCTCAGGAAAGGGAACTACCTCCTTTCACCTCTCATCACTGACAGAAAGACTTCCAACTAGCTTGCCCACAGAAAAAGTGCATGAGTTTTCTTTATCTAACTGCCTCTGCTGCCCAGTAAAGGCTGCTGTGCAGGAAGATGCCTTAAAGCAATGAAAGCACAAACCTTCAGCCTCGCCCATTTAGTCTTTCCAAGATGTGAACCGGAAGGGACCTGAGGCCAAGAAACACAGCCAGCTTTCCACTTTCTCTCAGAGGAGGAAAAAGTCCAACATCCCTACTTGAAGACAAAGGGACCCCGTGCTCAGGGCACTGACTGGGGAGCACAGGAGCCCCAGTGAGCTTCAGCTGAAGCTGCCTGAGGACAGGCTCCAGCAGGCTGAAGTGCTGCAATTCGGCCACTCGTCTCCCACAAGCTGTGCTGAACACACCTCCTGGCCCCCATACCAGTCAAATCTCACCTGTGAAGTCAAGAAGGTCAGAAAGCCTCCAAATATTGACCTTTAACTTAAGCATGTATTCTAGGAAACTCAAAACCAAAGCTTTAGCTGGTAGCGACAGCACATTTGTGTACTAGGGGAGCACCCCCATTGTGAAAACTTCACCAGCTGTGCTTCCTGATGATGTGTGTGTTAATGTGTATAAACTACCTGGTAGTAAATTAGGGCTCCTAGTGGTTTTGCCTTTCTTCTTTCCACAAGTTACATTGCCCAGTATTTATGGATTCCCAGTAAGGAGCACATGGAGGTGCCCTGTTCATCAGAGTGAGGGAACACTAACACACTGGCAAAGGGGATGCACTGTGTGGAGACCCAGTACTGAGCAAGAAATTGGGAAACTCACCTTGCCAGGGGATGGCTTGAGGAACTCACACTGTTCAGTTTGCCAAAGACAAGACTGGGAGCAGTCCTTGTGCAAACCACAGTTACAGGAGGCGGGAACAGACACACTGGACTAAAGGCTTCATCTGTGTAGTGGATTAAACAGAAGATTCAGCATCTGCAGATCACAACTAGACAAATGCAAGCCAGAAATGAGGTGTAACAGCATGTGGGTAATTAACCACTGCAGCAACATACCAAACACAGTGGTATTTTCCATTTGTAGTAATTACTTAATCAAGACTAGATGTTTTTAAGACACATTGTAAAGTCCAGAGCAAATGGAATGAACAAAAAAACTAGATATATGGGCTGTATTGTGCAAGAGGGCAGAACTAAAGCACAATAGTTCCTTCTGGCCTCACCATTTACTAATCTATGGGGAAAATTGCCCCTTTTAGTGTCAGTGGAGTTAGTAGACAGCCATATTTTTAGCAACAAGACATGCTGATGTTTACCTGAAATAGTAATAATAATAATACATTGTGTTACACCCACACCTCTAATCTGAAATTCTCTAAGCTCTTTACCATCACTATGTCGGCAAGCCTGACAACTCACTGGATGATAAATTGGCATTATCATCCCCCTTTCATCCAGCTTGTGTTTTTCAGAGTAGCTAATCATCTGCTTACCATTTATGTGGGAAACAGAACACTCAGGCTACCTGCCATCCTACTTTTAAGCCTTTTGGTGAGAAAATGGTCACACGGGTACCTTGCAGAAGCTGTCAGAGTGGAAAGCAGCTCAGCACACAGAACTGACCAGCAGCTGCTCTACTTCAGATGCTCATCCACAATACAAAGTTTATAGCATTCAAAAACTGTATACAAATCTCCCTAGGAAAATTCTGCCAACAAAATACCTTTGAAGAGCAGAAGTCAGCAATTAAAGTGTTAAAAACAAAAGAGAGAAAAAGAAATAATGCTTCCTAGTTGTTTTAACAAAATCTTCTGGAAATCACTAACCCATCTTCTCTCCCTTGTCAACCTCTGGCAGACCTGTCAGGGAAAGCAAGAGACTATGCCCTGTGTAAGGTTCTCTGCTGTACCAGAACACTGGGAAATCTACATTGCCATATGTAATGTCAAGTGCTCCCTTTACAGCACAACTCCAGTTCTTTTTTTTCCTCTGACATACTAGGGGATGGAGAGGTGCTTACTGCTTTCCTGCAAGAGCAAATGCACCCCAGAAGTGCAATCTCCTTTTAGACACCCCAGCTCTCACACTTTATGACCTGCTTCTCTCTCTCTCTGGCTTCATGAACACATTCAACCACCCATTTTCCATCTGTGAGCCATTGGCTCACACCTTCAAGGTGGCCCATATTAAGCCCTTTTTGCACATCTTTACTGGCTGGCAAGAAATTGTTGTATCACCCAGTAACTCTGGTCTACATTTTGTCTCCATTTTTATTACTATTGTTATTGTTGCTGGCAAGGAAAATGATCCTTGGCAATGCCTGCTGCACCTTCTACATGAGAGCTTTTAAACTTTTCTTAACAGGAATGCATTCAGCTTTATAAACCCTGCTATGAGGCACAGCACCATCATTAGTCTTGTCTTACAGATGTGAGCACCACAGCTTAGAGGAATAAGATGCCTTGCCCAAAGCCTACATACAAATCATGGCATCATGCTAAGAGTGAGGACAAATTGGTCTGCAAAGAGTCTGTTTGCATTTTCTTGATGCCCACAGGCTCTGAAAGTGTTTGAACCACAGATGCTCAGAGGCTGTAGTCCCCCCACCCTGCCAAAACCCCACAGCAAACAAATATTAACCTGAAACAAAACCAAAACACCCAAACCCCAACTAGTTGCCTCTGTTTAATGCTGGTTTACTGTTGACCTTGCATCTGCAGCCAGGACGGCCTAACTCTCCCCAGCATCTGGATGTGTGCTGCTGCACTGCAGAAGAGCTTGGCAGTGATTTGTGAGGAGGTGTTAACATCCAGCTGTTCTCCCATCTCTTTCGGTTTTCACGTGCACAAAGCCGGGAGCTGCCCAGGCACGGTGCTGGCACTGTGTGAGTTCAAGCTTTTCACATACCACAGTGAGATTTAACACTCACCCAGCAAGACAGGAAATCCACAAATAATCCACACTGACTGCAAATTTTGCTGCATCCTCCATTCTCCCATCTCAGGTCTGGGTTGCAGAGGTTACTGGCATGTAACAGGACTGAGCACAGTGGCTCAGTGTGTATGGGTGTGGGTGCACATGAGGTGTAACAAGCCACGTTTCATGCCCCCTGATTAGCTATGCTTAGGCTCAGTTTCCTCCCTACACCCTCCTGGGGGACTGCACACAGCTCTGAGTGCCAAAGAGGAGAAGACAAAGTAGCGAGTTCAAAGTTGAGCAACAATAAGTTGTTCCACAAACCGCTTCCCGCAGATTCCTGTCTTGAGGCTGATGGCCTTTAGTGGCTATGAAGGTATGAACTACAATCACTGGGGAATGCTCATAAATTGCTTCTCTGGCCTGCAGCAGAAGCTGATCTCACACTCAAGCTTTTCCCTCCGGTATGGCAGTAAGTGCTGTACCACTGCACCTCTTTTTACAAAACTTAGAGCAACACTGTATCTTGTAGGAAATTAATACGCTTCACTAAAAATGACTGAAAGTGGCTTTTTAGTTTAAAAGTTGTTTAAGAAGGTTCAAAGGTAACACCAAACAGAGAATAAGATCACATACATCTGTTTCCTTTCCTGCACTGACAGGAGGAAGGAAGGGAGCTACAAGGAGGTTAAAAGAGGCGTGCTAAGCACTAAGCTGAGGGGTCCCATAAACTGGCTACGTGTACAAGGTGGAGATAATGGCATGGGGGAGGCACTGATTATCATTGAACACGGGATGTAATTAGGACCCTTGGGACAGAATAAAAAGATTAATGGTCTACTTGCTCACAGAAGAGGACTGTGAAGATAAACTTACTAACTCTGAGATATTCCAGAGCATGGTATCGCTTTTCAGAGAACAGGAAGGGGGGCATTACTTATCAGGGATGTGTAAAACTGGATTTGACAAGACACTAATAGCTATGGTTTGTACAAGCAGCTACTAATCCCAGGGCATGCAGTGATACCTTGTAGAAAAACAGCCTGTTTTTCTGAACAAGTAAAGAATAAAAAAGTACTCCCTTCTTAACCTGTTCTTTCTTACTTTTACACATCATCCTCTACAAACAATCCAAGCCCCAGTCCTGGGGATGACAGAAAAAGAGCTTTGTGAGAAACTGAGCCTCTGCTGCAACCTGACTTCTCCATAATCCATCCACAGTGCAATTGGAGAGGGGGAGGACTGCCTGAAGATTAGGCTGACACTACTCATGTAGCATTCATTGTCTTAGGACTGGAATACCCCAGAGCTTGCATCATGTGGAGCAAACACGCTGTCCTCAGACAGGAACACCGCAGCTTTTCTGCCAAGCTGAGGGCGATGCCTCCCACATGAATGCTTGGTCCCTTGCCACCTTAATCTTCCAGAGCCCTGGGTTTGAATGCACGAACTGCAGACCAGAGCTCGGTCACAACCTTTACAGTTATCCCTGAGGAATTTTACTCACCCAGACAACTAAATGATCCAGACATTGCAAAAATTCCCCGATGAAATCGCTTCCTCTTACATATAGGAAACGAGACAACAGTTCCAATCCCTCATACTTAAGCTTCCTTGAACATAAACATGAAAAAGCGGCCAAAACCGGGAGGGGAAAGAAAGTCCCAGAGCAGCAAGAAGTACATATGCAAGGAGTTACATCATGCATAAGGAAAGCTCTTGGCTTCGAGCTAAAATTACCAATGCTTAAATGGCAGGGGCTGCTCTAGCATCGAGGGTCACTTTCCCAGGAACAGTCCTCCAGATCAGTTCATTGTTGGGAAAACAGCAACAGGCTCTGCTGTCAAAACCATCCCTGGACAACACAGCACTGGAGACCAACTTATCAGCTGGCCAGTGCCTGCCAAAGACCAGGGTGACAAGGAAAAGGGAGACAAGAATAGCATTTCTGATGGCAGGAAATACACCCAGGCCCTGGGCTCCTTCTTTAGGACAAGTTCACCAGTATATCTCTCCATCAGAGGTAGGTACCTTTGCCAGCCCACTTCTGTCACCCCACTCTTGCTTCCCTCTTATTGAAGATTTTTACATTCTCTGCCCCCCACCCATGACTTGGAAGATGTAAGACCCTTTCAGGTTTGACTCATACTACTGCCATGGGTACTCCACAGCAAGTCTTTCCATGACATCTCTAGGTCTCCTCACAGATACAAAACTAAAGCATTTGTTTCTGGCTCTAAAACAATCTTCAAATCACTGTTTCTTGAAAACTTTCATTGTTGGGAAGAAGCTGATTAAATACTGGAAGCTCTACCAGCATTCATATTCCCAAGGTCTCTTGATCCTGTCACAGGACTCTAAGCAAGAAGCAGAGATGGGATCAGAAGGAACATGTACTGGCTAGGGACAACCAGCAGTGGATAACTAATAGTTGTCCAAACAGCCCTTCTGTGCTTGGAGCATAAGGTGTGCAAATCCTCTCCGCCTACAAATGAAACAGCGGCTCTGTCTTGGTATTTTTATCTGATTCTCTCCATTGTTCCTTCAATCTGGTTTGCTGCTCTTTGCAATACAGAAGGGAAGGACTAAGGAGAAGGAATGAGAAAAGCTGGGTTCTATGGGGTCCATTACACAGCAGTAAGGTATTTTGACAAAGTTAGAGGTCCATCTCTGGGACAGCAGTTGAGAGGGTACAGCCAAGGAAAACATTGTTTAGCTGTCAAACAGTGGAAATATACGATACACTTCCAGCTGAAGTTCACAAGATACTAGACTCCTCTCCAGTCCTCCACCCCAAATCTTTTGCTCTTTCCAAGGTATTTGTCCAAGAGGAGCCTCAAATTTGTTTCTAGCTTATAGGCCTCCTGATGCACCCCAAACAAGGTTCTGCAAGAAGTTCCACATTTGCAGACTGGAGCATGAATTTGCTTTTCTTCAACTCTTACAGGCAGCCTTCGCCTAAACCACTGCCCCAAGTAACCACAGGGTCCACACCAAAACCAAGAGGTACACTGTAATAAGTGACAAAACTACAGCACAGTAGCAAAATTTCACAGCAGCTTATATGAACTTCTCTTCTGGGTAGCTAGCTAGCAAGGCAAAGAGAAGGGACAGCCACTCATTACTGCTGCCTGATGTCTTCAGCCCAGATCAGTACTGAAGCACATTTGAGAACAAGTAGCAAGAAAATGCCACACAGTTGCTGCTTGTGCTACAGTTATCTGTGCTTTAAATATGGCATTGAAGCCTCTAGACTTATCTGCCATTTATTTAGTGCCGAGGAGTTGCAATCAGAACCCCACAGTTGAGAGCAAACACACCCCGGCTCTAACCAGCTCACACCTAACTGTACACAGTTGTGGCAAAACCTACAACCCCTGGTAAAGTCCAGATGTGTCTAACTCCTTGTCTACCACCCAGATGCAGCTGTAGAAGGAAGTACACTTCACAGCACAACAGCAGGCCGCTCTTTTTGCTTGCTACACTCAGAGACAATGCTGTGAGAGATAAATCTCTCCAAGGAAATGCTGGTTATTCACAGATTAGCATAGCTATCACAGTAGAGCAGAAGCCAACCTCCCTGCAAAGACAGATGCAACCCAGGTAAACAAGGCATTTCTGGGAACCAATCTCATCCAGCTCACAGGATATGTGGCGGAAACACAGCCTGGTTAATGGGAGTCTCATCGGTCTGGGAAGAGACATCTGGCTGAGATTTGTGACAAACTCTCTTCTGTACAAAGAGAAACACTCCCCAGCTCATGTAACACCACACAAGAAAGATCAAAGGTGTCCCGAAGCCTCCTGATGGGCAAGCAGCTGTACCAATAACAGCAGCTGGAAAATGCAACAGGAGACTCAGCCAGTCCCTTCCTGCTGTGCTGGGAGCAGAGCTGCCTCCTCAGCAGCCCCCAGCAGCAGCCCCCTGTTAATTACCGGCAAGGAATTTGCACTCTGGCAGATAAAGTCACTCACTCAGCCACTGGCGCGTTTGCACAAAGCAGCTCGGCTCTGACAGCAGCTCCATCTGAGAAGCAACATTTGGGTGCCATGCACACGTAAGTGCTACACGACATCGCCTCTGCTGCAGAGCTTGTGCCACACATGCTGCTGCTCAGAGGTTACAGCCCCTCCAGAACAGCTGGGGAGGTTGTTTAAACACCCCTACACGGGGCATTTGGCCAGTGACTTCAGCACAATGAGGTGCCTTGGACAGAACCGCTTGGTCCATCTGCCAGACTCCAATTCCTGGGACATCTGCAGCACAGCAGCTGCCTGGTGGCACAGCACACACCTTAAAAAACAGGCTTTGCACAGAGAAGCCTTTGCTGTGCTCCCAGGGAAGAATCACTTCTTCCCTGCTTCCCCATTTAAAAGGTGCTTATTGTCTTGAGATGCAACTCCAGTGACACCCGGTCTGGCACTCAAGGGAAGGATTCCAAGAAGGAAGACACCTATCACTCCAAAACCAGCTCAAGGAGAAAAAATGGATGTAATCTTTCCTTCCACTGAAGATGTGATTGCTAGACTATACCTGGGAAGTCACTTTTATTAAATTATTTTATGAATGTGTTACTGCTGGGTTTTATTGCACAAAGGCAGTGCATATTAAAAACAGCCTGAGTTACCCACACGATTGGCACCATGCTGCCTCTTCTGTCCACAGTCCTGACTGAACTATCAGTGAAAGCAGGACTGAGCTACTCAAAGTCTCTATCATTTAATTTCAAAAGGCAAACTTCTTAAAATGATGGCTTCAGGGACAAATACAGCTATGCAATTACATAAGGATCTCAATTTAAATTTAATCCATTTAATTTATTAAGACATCAGTTTTTAGGTTTTGTCCATTGCAAAAATGTAGGAAAAGGTTGACCAAGGCAAGATCCTGATGCTGGCCACACTGTGTGAACAGCCCAGTGGGAGGAAGTACACCAAGTCCTGTGAAGACCATCTGAATTCCCAGCTCCAAATCCCCTGGTGCACACAAGTACTCTGCTGGCAAAGGGCACAAGTCTTGGAAAGGATGAAGAGTTGCTTTCCTTACATGAAAAAGCAGCCAAGTCAGATCAAGAGGAAGCACTTAGGTGAGTAAAGCAAACAGAAACCTCTGCCTTTTCTCTCCCTCCTAACATCCCTTTTCAGCTTCTCATATAGAAAAATTACATTGAGGGAAACAGGTCAAGTGACAAAAAAAAAAACCATCCCAAGGTTACAACAGAGGTAGACACCACAAACACCATGCTTTTAGAAAAGGTTATAAATCTGCCTCCAGATATTTGTCACCGCTGTGTTGCTCAGGGATTATAACACCTCAGATTTGTCTGTTCATCTCCTCACAAGAGGGGAGTTGCTGGTCTTCCTCTGCTTGCCCTTTTTAGCCAAAATGAGACAAGTCAGATCAAACCATTTACACATAACTCTTTCCAAAGGCTGACTCATTTGGCCAGAAATGGGTTAAGGATAGTTCAGAAGAACAGCTACAGGACCCAGAGATTAGTTTGAATGGCCAGAAAACTTGCAAGGGGCAGAACACAGGCCAGGTCAGTGACCTTTCCTTTTGGCAGGGCTGGATTCAAGAAGGGACTTTTATCCACAGCTCACACCAATATACTCACGTTGGCATAAACCTCTTTGCTAACATATAAAATTCATGGTGAAAATAACTTTCCCAAATATTCTGAATGAGATTTAAGCAAAAATGAAAACAAGAAAACCCCTGGCCCTTATTGTGAAACAAGTATCCTGGTGGGACACAGAACAATGCTGGTATGGAAGTGGTCCCACACACCACCCTTCAGACCTCAATGGGCAGAGTCAAATAGCAACTGGACTCCTCTCCAGTGTTAACTAGGTAACTTAGTCCAGCAGGATGTGAACAACTGATTGACTTTTAATACATTCAACAGACATTTCAAGCCTCTCCCTTTTCCTCTATCGTGATGGATGCTTCCCAAAAATCATTCCATATGCTTTGGGAGCCCCAGCTGAGAATATGAGTAACTTCACCTCTGCAGCAACCCTGTTAATACAAGTGAACAGCCACCTCATTGAGTCTGACCCAGGAAGAGAGAGATAAAAGAGGCTGGCTGAAGCTGGTGGCTGGCCTCCATCCGAGGAGTACAGTTCACCGTCTATTGCTCTTGTGACTATTACTGAACCAGGCCAAGAAAAGCTCCAAAGTTCTGGCACGCCTCAGATTTTCCAGTCTGCATGAAGTTATGCCAGGAACATTTACTGAAGCAATTTCTTTCTTTCTTTCAAGACTCTAATTATGCACCTAACAATGTTGTAGAAATGAATGTTGTACAAGAACCCCAGTACAACTCAGATAGAGTTTTGTTAACAAAAGGATTAGAAGTCTAAGGCTCAATGTTAATATTCTGAATGTACTGAAAGGGACAAGGTGCAAGCTGCAGCAGAAACAGAAGGCACAGAGAGTTATCGCTTCCAAAATCTGGAAAGGGAAAACCACACAGGAAAATGCCACACTAATCTTACTGAATGCCAGTGATGCAGTAGAGTAGTAACAAGAAACATTTAGAAGTGGGCAACCATCAAAGCTGTCTCTGAATTACGAGCAGCTCACCTTCAAGCACAGCTCATTCCCTAGAAAATGAGAAGGTCTAAATACCCCAGAGGGTGGGATGCTACCCCTTACTGAACTGATATTCACTGCTTGGCAGCTACTAGCAAAGACGAATCAAACTGAACCCCAAAACAAAAGTTGCCTGAAGCGTCCTTTTCCCTGAAACCAGACCCAGACCTCAATCATCAGTGTCAGTCTCTTAGACTGGAATCAAACCAAAATGTTCACTGGTTTGCCACTTGGACCATTATCTCTGAAGCCAGTCATAATAACTCATTTCTTCACTCAAGCATGAACTGGCCTTTAAAACCAAGTTTTGAACATGATGGCTGTACATTTTTTCTTACTTTCAGTTTGCAGGTGAGACACAGAGACATGACAGTACTTATATCTGGGAAGCTATCCAGATACTACAAATTAGAGAACATTAGGCAAAAAGCAGGATTAAGCACTTTGACAATGTTAGTGACACCAATGAAATCACAAGTGCAGGGACAGACATATTTTGGCTGTTTCTCTTGGTTACTGATCCCAGAAGGCTTTACTCAGACCAGTGTCATCATTATTTAGCTGTTATTATAATTTTTCTTATGGATGCTCTGCACCTCCTTCCTACAGGTGTTGGGGCATATTGACCAGAACTGATTAAGATATATTTAGGGTTCCTAAGAAAATGAATAAACATGATTTAGCTTACTCAGGACAGTGCTGGAGAGGATGCATGGAAACACTCGCTATATAAGTATGTCACGCTTTGGGAAGAATGTGTATTACAATTATCATGCACAGGCAGATGTGAAATGCTGGTCCATACTACAGCTCAGTCCCATTCCCCTTGTTTTTCATGACAGCAGCGACCAGAGCCCAACAGTGTTGGCTAAAAACTACCCTGTCTCACATCTGCTCCTCACCTGGCTATTGCAGGGAGTCCACAAAGAGCTTTGCTCAGGGAGAGAGAACAACAACGATGGGCTCCATCCTAAACCCCATTCTTTACCATAACCCGGGCACCACAGTCCACGGGTGGGAAGCAGAAAAAGAGGGAACCAGACGTGTTTATGCTTTTTTTTTCCTTTTTAATGGAGCCAAACTGCGATGCTCTAGGGTGGGTCTCGCCATCTGGGAGAAATATGTAGGGAGAAAAAAAATGCAGGGAGGGAGGACGAGCTGCCCCCCGAGCGGGACCGCTCTCCTCCGAAGGCAGGCTCGGCCTCCCTTCCCAGCCCAGCTTGAGTTCATTTTCCTCAAATCACTTCCACATTTCCCTTGCCGTAATTATCAAATATTTTGTTTCTGACTTCACTTTTTAGGGAGGCCGCGGCAGCCGGGAATGCAGGCACCGTTTGTTTTCTGTCAACAGAGCTGGGGGGGTTGCGGCTGGGGGCTTTCAAAGGTTTTCAATGTCATTGCAGCGAAAGAAAGGAAGAAAAGAAGAGCGAGGGAAAGAGCGCGCGGGAGAGAGGAAGGGAGGGAGGGATGGAGAAAAGGAGGGAGGGAGGAAAGGGGGCTGCCCCGGGGAGCCCGTCCCGGCGGCGGGATGCAGGGATCCGGCCCCGGCGCGGACACAGCCCCTCGCCCTCACAGAGGCGCCCGTCGGCCCCGCAAGTTCCCTCTCCGCCCCGGCTCCCACTTTCCCCGGTCCCGGCTGCTCCCCCGCGGGCGCCGCGGCGCTCCCGCGGTCCCCCCCCCGTCCCGTCCCGTTCCCCGTCCCGCCGCCGGGGCCCCGCGCCTACCTCGGCTCGCAGGCGGGCGGCGGCCAGCAGGGCGCAGAGCAGCGGGAGAGTTTTCCAGATCTGCAAGAGAGGGAGCGGGGAGGCGGTGAGCGCGGGCCGGGCCGGGGCCGGCGGGGCGGCCGCCGCCGCCGAACTTCCCGCCCGGCGACCCCTCTCACCATGCTGCGGGCGGCGGGCGGCACCGGCGGGGCAGGAGGAGTTGCGGAGGCGCCTTCCCCGGCTCNAAGGCAGCAGGAGGCTGAGGGGCGTCCAGGGGACTCGGTGGCCGCCCCACATCGCCCGGCTTCACACTCCCGCCGGGCAGAATACGGGTCCGGGGAGGCTCCCCGAGCCCTGCCCCGGTGGGGGTTCAGGAGCAGCGGCGACAGCCGGGCCGGGGCGCGGATGCCCGCCAGCCGGGTCAAGAGCATCCCGCCGAGGAGCCGCCACATTGTCGCAAAAATGGGGAAACTGAGGCACGAGGTGGCTTCTCCACAGGCCAGGTTGAGTCACTCAAGCCACTGTTCCCCCACGCTCCAGCCCTGAGGCCACTGAAGTGCTGGCCACAGCTACAGGTGTCATTCATGTCGGGATGTGGTCAGGTTTAAAATTAAGGGTTTAGACCCATATATGTTAGCATCCAAATGTTCTCTGAGCAAAACAGGCAGCCAGGGCTTCATGCCAGGCACAGGGGCTCAAAATCCCACCTGAAATGAGCACCTGGTGGTGCTCATTTGTGTATAAATACTTGTGATCCTCTTGTTTTATCTCTTCATCTCTGAATTTCTGTACCCTCCAGTAGCTAGAAGGAAGGATCTGACAATGCAAAGAGACCCATTGCCTTGGGCACATTCAGAAATCTGTCACAGCAAACAACACTATGACACCAGTTGTCAAAGGCATTTTCTTGAGTTTTGAGGTTTCTTGTAACCAAAAATGACACCCCTGGCTTTAAAATACCATCTCACTCTGACCAAGCATGCCCATAAACTGTCTTCTTTTCCTGCTTTATTCTGTGCCCTCAATGCAGGCAGGCACCAAGGGAGATGCTGGCACGTGTACCCTTATTTACAAAAATCAAAGAGTATTCTAGCATCCTGATGCAAGGAGAAAACTCTGGGAAGAGTTACCCTAGATAAGCCCACATCTGGTCTGTTCATGGCAGCTGTGCCATTTTTCTGTGCTTCCTCAGGCTCTGTTTCCTTACTCAGTTTTGGTTTTAGGAATACTGTTCCTAATTTTGCATTTATAAACCATCCTCCCCAGCAAGTTCTGCTTCTGCCTGTGAATGGTACTAGGCTATAAATCCATCCTGAAGAGATGTCTAATTATTTCACTGCTGATGCTGAGCAGTGTGGTTTTCATTGCTCGATTTTGGTTTTTTTAAACTCACCTTTCATGATGTACCTCTTTGTTTTGGAGTCACTGATTGCCCTGCCTCATGATACAGCACAGGCATAGTTATGGCTGAAATCAGCTGGCCTCTAGTTCGCAGAAGCTCACCCTGAGTCACCCTGAAGTGAGTGCCGCGATAAGAAAAAAACAAATGGCAAATGATAAGTACATTTTAAAAGATTCATCAGTTTCTGTGCCCTTGACACTAAGCTCTGTGGAACCTGTGTTACGTGAGGAGGCTCTCTATTTCCAGAGAGTAAAAGTGACTCATATCAGCCTTCAGAACAGAGCACTAGCAGGGGTCTCCCAGTGTCTGCATTCCCTCCCTGATACCACGGGCAGCCCCGTGTGATTAGGCACTGTGCTGGATTATGTAGGTCACTGTGAGCATGGGTTTTTCTTCTGTGTACTCAAAGGACTCAATATGGAACAGAAACTAAAGGATTAAATGTCCCATTCTGTATTGACAATTCAGGTACATGAAAATGTATTTCTTCAAGTTAGTTTCTATCATGTGGAAATGGGTAGAAGTAAAAACCAAAAAGCATCTCTTATACAAGCATCAGAAGGGGTGAGCACAAGACAAAACAATCTCAGTGCAGACACCAGAGCCTTATTGCTGTGTACAAAGGCACACATTTTCTAACTAAATACATGATATCCAACAAACTTTTCACTTTTATTTCAAATTTTCACCATTTAAAAACCATAAACTGCAAAGGAGCAGTTTGTACAATCTGAGTGCATGACAAATAAATCTGATGGGAATCTTTGCTCTTTCGTGATGGGCCCAAAAGACGCAGCTTGAATCAGAAGCACAAGAATAAGGGGAAAGCAAATGCATTTATGGTTGTGTTTTCAAGCTGTGGCCATAATGGATAAGGTAATTCATCATTTCTGGCTACACAACCAAAGTATCATAAAAATGCTTTCAGCTAAAAGCTTCATTATAAGGGTGAACGATATTTGCCTGAAATTTTGAAGACTGCAATGCTCTGCTGGGCCAAAGAAATTGGGAATCATTGCTCTACAGAGAAGATGTTGTTCTATTACATATACCAGTATTTCATTTCTGCTGATGCTTACTTTCCAGTCACTGGTATTTCTAAAACAAATATTTTGTTATACATATGGGATTGCAAATTTTGAGATACATACTTATCCCCAAGTGGCTGCACAACTGAAATTCAGTAATAAGTTGTTGCCTGAGAATCAGATCAAGGGAAGCCTGGACGCATGCAAGTGTACATCTCATGGGTGGATACATTCTCCTGTGTTTAATAAAATGCAGGCTTCAACAGAGGCTTTCTCCATTCTTGGGGCACTGTCAAGATCACTCCCCTGGATCTCTGGAGCCTCATGAGGGTTACTCTGAAGGCTCAGCCTTTCCTTTATTACAGCATGTGTACACATATACACCCAAAATGATACTGTAAGCCTTGTTTCCCAGGGAAATGAGGCTAAACAAGGCAAAAATTACTTCTTAAGCCCTCACCCTACCCTTGTGGCTGTATCATGATATCACCCTCTCCACATTACCTCACTCCTATCCACCACCCACCTCCTTCATGTTTCCCCGTTTCCCCATTTCCCCTGCCATATGAAACATCTGCCCTAAGGGATGGGGTTGTGCTCACACTGCTGTGATGAAGTCAGTGACTGCCCTGCCTGCACTGTGTTTTAGGTTACAATTCAAGAAACCAAGTTGTTTGGCAAGTGGCCTTCGTGACAGGACAACAGTTGCCCGCGTGACAGGACAACAGTCTGTCCCATTGAAGAGTAGGAAATTTGCAGCAACATGATTTGGTGGAATTAAGAAGCAGGGTATTATTCTTGAGTAGCAAACCTGTTAAGGTTGTAGCTGAGAAGGCTCAGCTCATGTGGCGCCAGAGACACCTGTGTTGTCTTGAGTTACGTGAGCAGTGACTCCTCATGGACCAGACTGCCAGCACCTGAGGAAGGGCCAAGGGATGCCTGGGTTTTTCCAGCAGACATAGGCCAAGACTGCAAGACATGAGGGGAAAGCCTGGAGCAGGGTTATACCCTCAAAGATGTGGGCGTCAGACCCAAATGAACTCTAGGATGACCGCAAGGCCAGCGTGAGGGTCTCCAGAGCTGTAACACATGGATCACACGGACACTTCACCACCTTCTTTGAGAACTCAGGCCCGCAGCAGCCTTCTCCAGGTGTCCCCCTGACCTGGCAGTGCTGACTCGAGACTATAACTATTCTTCTGGAGTTTGATTACTTTGCAGACTGCAAGTAACTTAACAACTTTGTTAAATACAGATTTTTTTCCTATTCTTCTGGGGTTTTTTTTGCTTCATTCTCTTGCTTTTGTAATTTTCTTTCTCATTGTGATTTCCTCATTTCTTGCTCCTGCTCCAGCTGCCATATTTGTACTAATCATCATTCCTTAAAGCTTTATTTCAGACCTGATGTAATAAAGTGTTATACCTTCCCCTCTTTTTCTCCCCTAGTAGATGTCTTTATTTTGCTGACCAAAGGGCATACAAATATGGCACTAGCAGGCTATGTGATTTGTATAAAATGCATTCTCTAATGGTTAATGCATTTGATAGGCTTTTGGATATTCCATTAGCTGGAGCAGTAAAATGCCTAAATACTTTGACAACTTGGCCCTTAAACTTTATCCTTGGTATCCCTTATTCAAGGTGAGCTTTTCTAATTTCAGACAAGCTCCCAAAGACAGCATTCCCTTACAGAATTCATCCAGCCCCAGCACCCAGGTGCGATAATCCAGGTAAGCCCTGCCCATCAGGAGTGGGCACAGAGCTGCACCCATGTCCAGACAGTGTAACCATATCCACTCTGCATTTGCCACAGCCTGGCCAAGGCTTACTTGATGTTCACAGTACCTCATAGGCTTGCTATACTCAGATCCAAGTCATCGTGTAATAAAGAAAAATTAGTCTCAAAACCTCAGCGTGGAAATAGTCAGTCTATCCTCAGTGGTGTGGCATGCTTCTGTCTCAGCATGTTCCTCATGCCAGTTAACTCCACTGCTGATAAAAATCTGAGCACAGATAAATTAAATACTCTTGGTTTTGACTCTGCTCCTGCACGTGCCCTTTGTAAAGAGGCTGAGGGCACAAGGCTTGTTCAGCCCAGAGAAGAGACACTGTTCGGAGCAGGAGGATAGACTGAGGTCTCTTCCAACCTGAATTATTTAATGAACTTGTTTGGTCCTTTAAGTTTGGCACAACCTTCAAACTAAAAGCACTCTCACAAAAGAAGTCCTACCTATCTAAAAGCAATTTGATACAATTCCCCGAAAGTGCTCCCTAGGATGTTGGTTGTCCATGGCCAGACAGCTCAGAACTGCCAAGTCCACTAGCTGTGATCTGGAGATACGGGCCTGTGAGAATTACTGTGATTCTTTATGTACAAAGAACATGTCTCATGCATCTGTAGCAAGAGCTGGCATGAAGGAGACTGTGTTACCAGGCAGTCCAATATCATCTACAAGGCTGCCTCCCAGCCTGATGGGGAGTAAGAGCTATCTCAGCTGCCAGATGTGTGCTTTCACCATAGGGTAGATGATGACTGGTTACAGAGATTGGCTCACAGAGACTGCCTGGCACATCTATCTGGGTGCAGAGGACATGTGGCTTATCACTTAGATGAGCAAAACCCTGATTTTATCCAAATGAGGCAGTCACTAGCAAGATATCTGTACCCACAGTTATTTTGTGGGGTCCTAGCCTATGTGCTACTGCCTCAATTTGTTGGATTTGAGTCTGACCCCAAAAGCCCCTCAGAGACAGTTTGATAATGCAACAGGCAATTGCAGAAGCCTAGCAAAGCAAGTCTGGGGACTGGTATCAAGGTAAGGTGAGTTGTCCCTTGTTTATGTCCCTTGTGTATGTCCCTTGTATCTTGTATAGGCAGCTCAACTGGCCTGTCCAATTCCTAATGTGGATGTCCTTATGTGCAATGCCACATCACAAAGCAGGAAGCAGGTACACACTGCCACAAAGAAACACTGCAAGGCAGAGTCCCGGCTTGACTCTACATCTGCCAATGTCAGGTGCACTTCACAGCACAAACTGCTACATATGATACTATTCTTCAAAAGTGAAGAAATAAACATTACTGCCTTCCACTTCCTTCCCTATTATCTCCCTCATTTTGCAGACACACTCACTGAGGAGCTGCTAAGGTCATTTCTGTCAGAGCATAGAGTCAAACCCAGGGCTTTTCTGTGGCTGGATGAAATTTCAGCTACTTTGTCTTTCTGCACCATTGAGCTACGAAGATGTACTCAGCCCTGCCATATTCCATACAATAACCCAGGCACCCCTTCCCCAGCAGGCTACTGCTGCGGAGTGAGCGGTTATCTGCCACCAGCAAATCCCGATTCACACAATTAGGAGCACTTTCTCCATTAGCTGAAACAGTAGGGGGTTTGTGCTCATGAATGTAGCAGGAAATCAACCCAGGATGTCTTGAGCTCAGGCACAGGCCGCTATAATCTATCAATTATATTGCAACAAAACACAAGTGTTCCACATACCGCTCACTTGTCTCACCTCTCAATTGCTGCTGTCACACAGGGGCAAGCTTAACATTTGAATGAAATATCCAGAAAAAATTCCAGGAGCTGTGCTAGCACCTGCCATCCTGCTGTAAAGAAGCAATATCTGTCTCTTCAGCAGCCAAAGCTCATCACTTGTGGCTTGGCTGTGGGGCCTAGAGATCCTGGCTACTAAGTCAGAGCGCCAAGTGCCGGAAGAGCCAGTGGGCATTTCAAGGATTAATACGAAGGTCACAGGAGTTGCTGGGGTGTGTGCAGCCAGCCCCTTCTTGGGAAGGGCAAGGACACAGAGCTAATGAGGCTACTGAGATGTGGGAAGATTTTGTGTAGAGGCTTTTGTCTGCCTCAACACCACACAATCCACCTATGAGGTATGGGATCTTAGAGATCGCTCAGGTGACCTTCCACTGAGCAGCTCTGTCTAAGGTTTTCTCCTGACCTGCATAATCTGTCCACAGCTGTGTAGTAGTAGAAGTTAAGTGCACCCCAAGATGCCACCAATCCATTCAAACAATTGCCACAGCAGCAGATCCTGTGTCTCAGCATTGCTACAGGACTGTCAGAGTACATCTCAAACTCAGGTCTTGTAGCCACCTTCTCCTTACCCTTACATTATATATATACAAACCTCACAGACTGTGCCAGTCACTTCTATGGTCCAGAAAACAGGGGTTCTCGGGTTCTCCCACCCACTCTGAATAATCTTGCTATTCCCATCCTCTAAGGATGGGCAACCTGCTAGCATAGAACATGATCACACACACAGAGCTATCTGTCCCAGCCTGTGGCAGAGCCTGGGATACTTGCTAGAAGGCGTTCAGGAATTTGCTGCCCAAAATGCATTTGAGCTATGTGAGTTGTGCCTGGGTCAGTGGGGACTGGGTGTGGAAGAGCAGCTCTCTGAGTCACCAGGGGTCTGTGAGACCTGAAGGAAAGGTCGACACAGCCTTTTTTTTTTAAGTACAGACTGCTGCGATGTTCTGTTCACAGATTCAGGATGTCTGTTCTGATGGTATATAATGAGAAAGCTTGGGAGTTGGCCATGTAAGTTTGGACAGCTGACCTAAAACATAAACACGAGTTCAGGGACTCTTATAAAATGATAAATTAGGCTGCTAAGCAAGAAAATGTGCAATGTGTTAGTAAACACAGCTCACCCTAGAGATTAGCTCTTGTCATTGCTTAGCAATGCTATGAAATCATATATTCCACTCCCAGCCCTGGGCTAGGCAGTGGAAACCAAGGAGTTTTAGTTTTCCTTCACACAGAGGAGCAATGCCTGTCTTTAACCAGAGCTATCATTCCCTAGGAGATGGTAAGCACCCTCAGCCCCACTACAGGGGCTGGCAAGTACAGTTGATGAGTGCCTAAAAATATGGTTGTTGCACTAGGTGGTAAGTATGGAGAAAGTGTCTGACCTTAGACATCCTTATTTGAACATGTTGGCCTTTAATTGCTGCAGCCAAGCTGACCCAGTGGGTCAGGATTTATGCCAGACCTTTAAGAAGAGGATAAATAGCTGTAAACAAAGCCAATCCAAAGGAAAAGGTCACTGCTTTCAACCTGTGTGAGAGAAAACTTTTGAATTGGAAATGTTAGTGATAGGAGGGAAAGTGGATAAGAAGTTGTGATTACAAACCAAATGAGCTGTCCCAGGAGAATGGAAACTGGGAGAGCTGGATGGGCAAGCTCAAATAACATATTCCTCTGGGCCAGTGCAGGACTGCAGTGATCACTGAACTCTGTGGGAAAGCAAGGGAAGGAGGTGAGAAATACCCTTCTGGCAGAACAACAGAGAGGAAGAGATGAACAAAGCAAGCCATAAGCAAAAAAGAAAGGATGAAAGCACCATTGGAGGGCTTGGAAAGAAGGACAGGTTCCAGCTGACTGGCACAGACTTGGAGGGGCCTGCCTGGCTCTGAAAGGCTGAGGGAGGGGATAAATTCACGGTGGAAGTATGACACCTTCCCAAATCCCATCTGGATATCCAGCACTCATAAGTTAATTGATTTTAACAGTAGCACAATCCTACCTTTAGAAAAGGAGTGTGTTCACTGGATCTGAACTTCTGACTCTTTTAATACGTCTATATCCGTGACTTCCCACAGCAAGAGGTAAAGCTGTTTAACACAGAATTGGTAGAGACCAAAATGCTGAATAAATCTGTCCACTGAACACAGATCTCCAGTATCTTTTACAACCTTGCCTCCATCTTCCTTTAGCAAGGTATGAGGTCATCTGCTCCAAACAAAACAATTGGCTTGGCAGTTTTGGGTCCTGTGGGTACTTATCCCAGTTTGGTGGGAAAAACTTAATGGCCAGGTGACACAGACAGGTCTGGATGGAGCTGTGCTTTGTAACTCTGTGCCCATGCAAATCTGTATGTAATGCACACAACATCTGTCCAGATGCAGTGGGGCAGGGCTTTTAGAGGCCTTTTCCATCATTCCACTCCCCAGGAAATGCAAACGTGGGAATGGCATGACTGAGTTAGCATGGAGCCTGGAAATGACAAATTAACATAAACTGTGAGTTTACATACTTCTCACAGCCATTTATGGCCTTGTCTGAGCTTAAATAAAAGCCATGGTCCCTGGAAAATTTGGGCCTGTCTGTCAGTGAGGCATTCCAGAGAAAACATCACGTGAAGTGAAATAAGATCTTTGTTCTGCATGCTTTCCCTCCCCCCCTTCCCTTTTTCTGAATGAGGCAGTTTTGTCCAAGGATTACAAGCCAAAGTTCCAATCCCTCACAGACGTTTTCCATTATCAGAGCTGCCTCTTGTCCTTCAAATAATTTTCCACAGGACTCCTGTAACTGGGGCTGGGAAACGAAGCCAAAAGCTCAGAAGAAAGGACCCTATTCCAGGCTGCTGACAAGACTGAAAAATGCTTTAGGGTGTTGCTGGGACCACCCAGACTGAAGCATCCTCAGCAGGGGAGCAGCTAAAAAATATGCTAGTGGTGGGAGGAGGCTCACTGGACTGTACAGGCCTTTAAGCAGCCTGGTAAATTAACTTTGATGAGGTATAATCACATTGTGTGGAACTGACTATAGAGACTGGTGGTAGACAGCAGTGACTGATGATTAACTCCACAGCATACAGTACAAAGGGCCTTTGTGTTGCCCCCCCTGAGACTTATGTTTTGTGAGCTGCCTCTGTCTGAGAGTCAAATTGCCCCTGCTATAGAAAACTACCAAACAGGGTTGGAGGAAGGGAGGGTAAACTCAAGGGAGGCTTTCCGTTTGGATTCTTCTTCCCCCCACCCCTTCCAAAACATCATCCTGTGCTGGGGGTCCCACGTGTATGGAGCTGGGTCACCTACTCCCTGCACAGAGCCAAGCAGCTTCCTTCCTGCAAACAGAAACCAGCTACTGGAATGGCATCAGGCTCTGCCCTGCAGATTCCTTTTTCCATTGAGCTCAGCTGCAGAGGAGCTCACCAATTTGGAAGGACCCATCTGAAGAACCTACAAAGCCCCTTTCTGCATCCTCACATAACTTTGCCATTCTGGCCTTTGAAGACTTCTGCTGAAGTTCCTTCAACCATTATGATCTCATCTGCCTTGAGAAGGAAAATCTCCAATTCCTTATTTCATGTTTGCAAGAAAGTTAAGGTGGCACTTGATGAGAACCATACAGAAATGAAATTAGGCTCCCTACATGTCCCTTTCCCTGCAACTCAGCTCTAGGGGGTGAAATAAAGCTACAGTAGAATGTCAAACAGGTACTCACAACCACAGCTTACATTGATGCAGGAAAATTTGCCAGGACTCCTCTGTCAGCATCCTAATGTGAAAGAATTCTGCTGCTTCATGAGCAGGGACTGCCCTAGGACAAGGGAGGTCTGAGCAGCGGTATTGTATCCCCAATGGCTGCATTCTGCATTTTATCAGGATGTTTTGGGAAGCAAAACACATTAGGCAGGCCTGGCTTTCATGATCAGAGCTCATGACCCCTACCTTTGGATCAGACCTCATTTCAACTGACTTGATGAGTTTGACTTTTTCTTACTTGCAAGTCCCAAGATTTCAGCAAAAGTGTTGCATAATTCCTGGTGTCTCCCTTTTTGCAATCCTAAGCCTAGATGCATGTCTCACCAACTCCATATAAGCTCCAAGCACCTGGTTAGATGGTGAAAGATGGACAGAAAGTGTTTCCTTGGCAGCTGTTTGTAGAGTTGAACTGACTATCAAAGGGAAGGGGATATGAGCTGAGCACCTCTGCCAGGCTGGGACTGTATGTGGGTTTGAGCAGTCCTGCAGAATCAGCCAGCCTGGAGGGGATCTTGGTGGCTGTGTGGTTCAGCCTCCTACCTGAAGCAGGGCTATGGCCAACACTCATGTGGTTGGCTGTGCCTCTGTCTCACCAAATCTTGAAGATCTCTGCAGATGGAATTCCACCACCTCCCTGGGCACTTGTTACAGTGACACACAACTGTACCAGGAACCTTTGAGTGTTTATCCTCCCTAAACTTACCCTCACCCTTTCTCAGGTCCCCAGACATGGGGTTCCTCAACATCTGTAGGGATCTCCATATATAGGAGATCAGTGGTCTGAAATGGAACTGTTGACTACTCTGAGAAATCTCCTGGACCTGGACAGATCTTGGCCATAGACAACCTGAGTCACTGATGAAGTCACTCTGACATTACACTCTACTTGACATCAGGAATTAGTTTGAATTTAGGCTATGGCTACAAATTAGGATGGTAATGATACAATTTTTATTAATACAAATATTATTATGTAATAATAATATGTATTAATATACATTAATAGTGTAAATTCACTACAAACCTAAAAATAATGTAAAATGCTGACTGAAAATGCATAACTACATTAATCCTTTCCTCCAAACTCTTCCACTTGCATTTTCTTCATTAGTAGTGGGTAAATTTGCATTCAACTGCACACAGCCACCTTCTGCTCCTGTTCTCCTGCTCTGATCAGTCCTAAGGTTGGTTAAAGGCCTTTTTTTTTTTTTGAGCACAGATACAGCAACAGCAGGAAAACCTGGCAAATTGAGCTGAGACTAATGGTATACTGCTTCACCCAGCTGATGCTCTCTCCACTTTGGGGGTCATGCCTAGTCCATTCTTTTCTTGCACACATTATACTGCAGTGGTGAGGTAAACAAAATTAAAAACCACTTGGTTACATTGTTCGGTCAGAGCAAAGATCAGACATTTCCCCCAAAGCAATGCTGACTTTTTCTTGTCTGCCAAGAAATGCTGCAGCTCCCTCAGCTGAGGTGGTACAAGGGCAGGGGACGTCACACTGATTTTGCCTCTGGGCAGAGACTGAGCTTCTGTAATTCTCAGAAACTCCGGACTACTTGCAGATAGCAAGACAGCAGAGGGCACACTGCAATCACTGCAGGTACGGGGGCTCGGGAGCAGCCCGTGGTTCCACACACAGTAAGCACACACAGCTGTCTCTGGTGTACCTGTGCAAGGAAAAAGGACAGTGTGCCATCTGGATGAGACAGTCCGGAAAAACGGTAGGGAAGAGAAAGGAAAGTGGGAAGCAGTGGTGACCCAGAGGAGGTGACAACACACAGGCTGGCAGAGGCCATGTATGGAGCTCCTGAAGAGCAGCTGGTGTAAGGAGGTCACTTGGGGTTTCACTGCAATGCAAGGGACAATATGAAATAACTTTCCATGTCCTGCAGGTTCAAAGCATTTAACTTGGCAAGACTCTCATCTGTCCCATCTTCCAAAACAATAAAGTAAAAAAAAACCAAAACCAAATCAACAGCAACAACACCAAATCCCCATGCTGTGGTATCAGATAGATCACTGCCCAAAACAATGGTGGGGTTCAAGCCATTTCTAAGAGGGAGCCTCTGTAAATGGGTGAGCTAGAGGAGAGGCTGCTGCCTGTATGCAGACAGCACATCCCACTGAGGTTGGTGGGTAGCAGATGGGTGTCTGCTGCCCAGCCACTCCTGGTGACATTGAGCCAGCCCTAGCTTTCCCAGTCTGATTCCTTCATTCCTACCTTGTCCCAGTCCCTCCAGTACCCTCCTGTACCCTCCTGTACCCTCCTGTACTCCTGTTTTCTCATTCCAGTCCTCCTTGCTCTCCAGTCACTGCCTCCCCTCCTCAAAACTGCTCCCTGCTTGCTTTCTTTACTTGCCCCACAAAGGATCTATCTGCCTTCATCTTTGAGGCTCAGCCTCCTCCTACTTCTCACCACCATTCCCCCAAACATCCATCTCCTGATCCTGGGCTCCTTCCTCCAGCTCTTTGTTCAGTCACTCACTCTTCCCAGTCTCCTTCCTCAGGCTGTCCACAGTCCCTCCACCTCAGCTGTTTCTGGCTGTGTCTCCCCACTCTCAGTCACATCTCCCTCAGTGCTCTAGATCCTACAGTTCCTGTACTACATGTTCCTGGTCACTCTTTGCTACCCACAATCACTGCCTTTTCCCTGTTTCAGGTCCTGGAGGCTTGTCCCAGTATAATCCATTTTGTCCCCACTCTGCATTGCAGGGAAACGTCTTTCCTTCCCCAAGCTGCTTGGGCAAATGGCAAAGGCATCAGAACAGCACAGAAATAACAGACTCCTGCCTCCAGCTGGGGAAACTCATCCATCCTGTGAACAAACTTGTGCCTGCTGCCCTCACCCAAACCCAGGAAGATCAAAGCAGGTACCCACACACCCATCCAGCATGTGGGAAGTGTGGGGGCCATGGCAGTGGCTTTCAACTGATGTAATGACATGGAGATAGGGACATCGTGCCCTCCTCAGGCACAGCTCCATTTTACCTTCTCATGGTTGATTATCTTTCAAACAGAAGTACTGCTCTGTAGTGGAAATGCCTCATTTTAGTGTTTCTGTGTGGAAACACCCTAAAGCAAAGCCGTCTTAAGACAGCCAGATTTGTATCCTTGGGAAAAGCAATAGATGCTCTGTGGAGAAATGTACAACCTTGGGTCATTTCCTGATAGGAGATGAGAAAGACCATGAAACCTGGTAGCTGCAGTCCTGCATTCCTAATAATGGTAACTAACTTCAACCTGACCTTCCTGATGGACAGATAAGACTGCACCAAATCTTTCAATCATTTCACAGAGTGAAGAAAACACAAGATAAAGCCACTTGTTTCCATTTCTGTGCTGCTGGCATGGCTGATCTCAATAAAATAAAGGTAGAAGGAAATAGGCTGGAGTTGGAAAGGCTGAATACAGCAGGAGGGGGAAAAAAAACTTGTGGCTAAAATGTTTGGCCAAGGCTGGGACAAGGTAAAGAAAGAGAAAGAGAGGACAGGCATTTTTTGAGGAACATATACTGAGCTCCATTAAAAAAAAAACCCTGCTATTTCTCCACCGTAGCAGCCTTTTGAAGCATTTTCTGCAAAAGAAAAAAACATTCCAACAGGCACATTCTTTTCTTTCCTTAGAAATCTGACCACTGGTAGAGCCAACAAGACAACCTCTCTCTTACAGAGTATTACAAAACTTTGCCCTGGCTGCCAAACATTCACCGTTTATTTGTACTGCAATTTTCCATTCTTGCTTTCCGTCTCAGACATGTATTTCCTTTTAAATTCTTACAGAAATAGCATCCTTGTGTTCTGAAAGGGGCTTGGGAAAAGAATAGTTTTAACAGTGAAGATTTGTTTTTTCAACTATTCCAGAAAGGGGTAGAAATTCAAGGAGCTGAAGCAAAAACTCTAGATGAGAGAGAGGAGCCAATCCCTTCTTTTTTTAAATTTTTTTTCCCCACCAAGTCCTTGGCTGACCTTATCAGACCCCTCATGAAACTGTTTGAATTTATCAGCACAAATACCAGTCTTCCTGGGCTACAGCTAACTGGTCAACTGTGGTCAACTGGTAGAAATAATCAGCAGACTTTGGCTGAAAACTGGATCCTGATTTCTTTGATTTTACAGAGGAGCTCGCACTCCTAAAACTTGGCAGCCTTAATATAAAAAAAGGAATAAAAAAGCTCTCCTCCCACCCTTTCAAGACTTTCCTCTTTCTTGCAATGCTTGCAGTGTTGTAGCAAGACTATGAAATGTGGTAGGGTACATAAGTGAGGAAAAGATAACTTTTTGTAATATGGTCTCATGGAAATCTGTTCAGATTTTGGGTTTAAAGTACAAAATGTCACAAATTTCCATTTCCCATCTGTGCCTGGCAGAGCGTAGCTTGTGGTTCTGGCCACTTTCCACAACTCCATGACAGTTTTAGTGCCATGTGTAAGTTCTGGCCCTGTGTCCTGCCACTTTCCAGAGAACTTTGGTCCAGCTGATCTATTGCCAGCTGAGAAGATGTGGCCAAATGTGATACAGGAAAACTCTTTGATTACTCATGTCTAGGTGCATGCCTATATATCAACTGAAGTGTTGGATTAGTAGAACACTGGCCCACAGTATTCTTGTAGAGAACAAGGTAGATTGGGCTAGATGAAGGGACTACAA
The DNA here is from genome assembly GCA_013396995.1 of Dicaeum eximium. Classification (NCBI taxonomy): domain Eukaryota; kingdom Metazoa; phylum Chordata; class Aves; order Passeriformes; family Dicaeidae; genus Dicaeum; species Dicaeum eximium. The sequence continues at coordinate 740,301 of VWZP01008072.1, read as the reverse complement.
AGTGAGTAAAAAATAGGCTGGACAGGTGAACTCAAAGTGTAGAGGTTAACATTCCAAAGTCTAAGGGGAAAATGAGAAGCCACTTAGGAGTAACATTCCTCAAGGGGTTAATACCATTTAGTATCCTCATCTCCAGGAGAAAAAGGAGGCAGAGAACACCTTGAAGAGTTCACAGGTGATACAAACTTGGAGTAGTGGTGGGTGTTCTGGAGAGCAGCACTGCCATTCTAAAGGACCTAAAAAATCTGGAGAAAAGGGCTGGCAGACATCTCACCAAGTTCAACAGTGACGAGCACAAAGTTTTGCAGTGCAGGCTGGCTGCTGACTGCCCAGGAAACACCTCTGCAGAAAGGCTTTAGGGTCCCAAAAGACTACAGATTGAAATCAGAAGTGCACTTAGCAGCTATGTAGGCCAAGGGCATGCTGGACTGCAGATAACAAGAGGGGAAATCAAGGAAAGGGATTATTTCCCTCTGTTCAACATTCATGAGGCTGCATATGGAGCATTCTTTCCTGTTCTTTTCTTCCCAGGGTATGAGTGATATTCATATACAAAGTGGGGTACATCAAGGAAATAAGGAATCTGAAACACTTAATGCATAAGGAAAGATGGAGGAACCTGGGTTTGCTCATACTGGAGTAAAGATAGTTGTTGGGGACTTACTTGCTGTCTTAGACTAAAGGGAGGGTTATGAGAGTCAGACTCTTCACAGGGGTCCAAGCTGAAAGGATGAGAAGCAATGGACACAGTTGCAGCAAAATTTATAATCTGGAGTGACAAGTGCATGTTCCCAGACTCATTCACCTTGTGTGACATCCATTCTGGGATGACATCCTACACTCTTTCATCTTGGTGACATCCACCTGTGGACCCTCTTTTCCACCAAATCTGACCCCTAAAATCAGTACCTGAGACATCTGAGCCCTCCCAGGTAAGTAACTTCACCCTCTGGGAGCTCAGCCGGCTGTTACCTTTTGGCTCAACCCTGCAAAGACAGCACAGCAGAACTGAAAGCAGCACAAGTTTCAGGGAAGAATTATTTGATCTCACTGAACCATTTACATTCCTCAATGTCCTGAAATGTTAAGATTGTTAAATTGTTGATTGTTAAATGTTAAGCCCCTACCCTCCCAAAACAGTAATCACACAGACAGAACTCAATATCCCAAGGACTTCTGGTCCCTCTCAACCTGCTGTCTTTACCTGATGCACTGCAGGCATCATTGTATGCTGAGTGAATGCTGCTTTTCTGGGATTGGACACACTGCCATAGAATTTGTTCGGTAATGGTGTAGCTAAACAACACTTACCTTTTGACAATAATTCACAATGAGTGTAGTATCTCTTCTAGAGAATACATCAATTGTCAGTCTCTGCCAATAACACAAACTCTGATTCATCTCTTGCAGTACTCTTTCTGGTCTGAGCACCAATGCCCATATTTCCTTCTACCTGTGGTTTCACACCATGTCAAAAGCTTATGCATCCTTTTCTATCTTTTCATAAAATATTATAGCAAAACCCCCCTTTACCTATTTTTTTCAGATCCATTTTTCTAGGAATCACTGTTTCTCCTTATGTTTCATCCTTAATCTTTTCTCTGCAGACAATGTTTTGCTCATCCCAGAAGTCTGCAATAGCCAAGGGAGCTTGTTATTCTTGCACAGGTCATTCTGCTCTTTTTGCTTGCTTTTAAAACACAGCACATCCCAACTCTGCTTTTCTTGCTATTTCTGAAAACTTAAATGTAGGCATTGTTAAATGTTGGATTATCAGTATGGATTATCTCCTAAAACTCTTCTTTTTTTCCTTTTCTGTATGGAATTTCAAGGAGGATATATCAGAATAACTTGTCTTTCCCTGATAATATTTTCCCTTTCAATTTGAATCTTTCCAGTTTTAGAGTTACATGTGAATTACTTGGTTGTACAGGACCATTAGGCTTATGAAGAACATCTCTCAAGAGACTGTGAATTTCTTGCAATGTTAGCCTGTGGTCCAGCATTGTGCCAGAGAAAACTCTTACATTCAGACAATGGCAAACAAGGACTTTCCCAGGAATTTTATTTTGCAGTATTGGCTTCAGTTCATCCATAAACTACCAGAGGTCCTTCCTACTACTTAACTGTCTAATGTGGTATTTTCCCTGCTTTTGTTGACTTAGCCTGCTTTCAAAGCAACTGCTTTGGAAGTTTTGTTCAAGGTTTTCTTGCCACTATCCCTTCTTAGTCTTCCTCATTTATATCCTTCCCCAGTTCATGAGCTGTGCACTTATGCTGCTCATGGTATAAATCTTGATAGGTATGTCGATATTCCTTTTGCAGTTGCTGACTTTGAGACTTTGGAAGTGGCTGTTCATTAGCTGCTTTCTTTACTTTGAATCAAATCTGATGTCTCCTCTTTCTGCAGCATGGACAAAATAATTCAGTTCAGTTCCTTTGCATGGATTTGCATTTTGCTGTGATTCAATTTTAGGCTGCACTCTCTGCTTCTTGTAGGTAATGCTGTTAGTTTTGGGGGATTTTGTAATGTTTTTTTCTGGGTCTGTCATTCATAAGAATGTCATCAAAAGTGACTCCTGCCCTTCATCAGCTTAATGTTATTTCAGGAATGTTTTGAGAAATATCTCCAGCATAGGCAGCATTTTAAGAGGCTCAAAACTGAAATGCTGACTTCTTAAAGTCATTAACATTCTGCTTTCTTGGTCCAGCCTGAACTGCCTGTGCCTAGATGGAACACTTAGTACATGTAGTATATTTTGTATAGAAAGCAGATAGGTGACATCATCTTGGGTGTGTAAAGGGCAATGTTTTATTGCTTTCTTTCTGTCTCAATAGCCTTTGCAGCTACAGATTATAATGATATTTCTCTCTTTCCCTGTGAATATTATGAAATATCATTCCAGTGCTTTCTCCATTGGCTCAATTGTCTTTAGCTGCAGCACAGGCTCTGCTCCCCAGCCCTTTCTGAGTCTTGCTGCTGGTGGATGCCATGGTGCGTGTTCATAATTTTAGGCAGTAGCTACTCTCTTGCAGGGAGGGGTTGTGCTTGAATCCCAAGGTAATCTGGGATGTCATCCTCAATAATTTCTGTCGATTCAATTCTCCTGCAGCAGAGGAGAAATCATTCATCATTCTCTGCTGCAGCACAGCTCCACTGCTGGACAAGTGCCCCAGGCCAGCCTGGCAGGCACAATGAAACCACAGCAGGGAGCACCAACATCCAAGTGAAGAGGCAAGCCTGAGGTTCAGATGGGAAATTGAGAGCCCATGGCAGGGTCAGGGCTCCCATCAGCAGGGTACCAGCCTGGCAGGAACACGGCCACAGTGCAGCTCAGGCAGCAGCCAGCCATGAGAGAGCTGTGACTTCAAGCAGTTCCCAGGATAAGGAGGGGGGGTCTCCCATGAAAATATCTCAGCAGAGCTTCACAGGGAATCCTCCACAAAAGCTTCTCCCAGCTCTTTTCTCACCAGCTCTGACCAGACAGCTGATCTGCAGCTGCCAACCAAAATCCTAGGACAGGGAGAGGGCATTCAGGGCCCTGACAAACTCTCAATCCCATGTCTTTGAATTACAGGAATGCATTTGGTTTTCTCTTCTGTTAGGCAGACTTTGAAATTTTTTATCAAATTTCAGGGACTTAAGGTTTTTTGTCCCAGGACCAGTTTTCCTGGCATTTTTATATCACAGCACTGGGGATACTTGACACTTTGATGTATGTGTGACTGAAACACTGCATTTCCCTGCTATGCCAAACGCAGGTCTCTGCATCCTGCCAGCCTCACAACAGTGTTCATGGGACAGCTCAGGCTGTGCTTCTCCTTTACTCTGTCCTAGGGTGGTCACTGGCCTGTAGAGCCATGAGAAGATCCAGTGTCACTAGTGTGTCTCCTAGGCCCTACATCTCATGGAATTTCACCCAGTCATAGAATATGCTAAGTTGGAGGGAACACATCAGGATCATCAAGTCCAACTCCTGGCCCTACGGGAAGAGTGCAATGCCACTGCTGCTGAATTGCTGTCCTTGGAGGTGCTCTGCAGCCACACCTGTGGGTCTGGCCAGGTACCTTTCCATCTGCTCAAATGACAAGCTCTCACCTAGACTGTGGAGAGCCAGGTCTGCTTGTGGCTTTGCACAGTGCAATGCATCACATCAATGTCCTGCTGATGTGCCTCTGCTGCTTGCTCCACTTTAACTGCTGGGTGTGGCTCAGGCCCTCCCTCTCCTCTCAGCACTGCCTGTGGCACTCTGTTGGCCTTGTCTCTTCATCTTATTAGGGAACACCACCCCAACTTCTTCATCTCGATGATGCCTGTGCTCTCTGAGCTCCCTCTGTTCAGTTGCTAAATGGGTCTTCATTGCTAATTTTCCTCGTGCCCCTTTCTGGTTTGACCCTGTTAAAACCTCCTTCAGTACACCATTCCTCTCTGTTAAAGCAGAATTTTCCTTAAAGCCTCAATTCACTCACTACTGGGCTCTTCCCACCTCGGTTTGGGGTTTTTCCTTGATAATTAGTGTTTGTGCATAAATTTTTTTCCTTTGCTGAGCTTTGTCTCTTTGTTCATTTGCCCTGAGTTTCTCACTAGTCACCACAAAGCACCCAGCTCCAGCCCACCTCCTTTGCTGTCTTTCCAGAAGCCCCCCATGCCCCTGCTCTGCTCCCACCTGCTTCTTCCCTCATGTCCTGCTCTCCTCTTATGCAGTGCTTGCATTTCTGCTCCCATCAAGGAGGGAACCAACAGCTGCTACTCAGAGGACATTTAAATGTGGGTTGCCAGCTACTGAAACCATCCTGCTCCTGCACTTCCCCATCAATGCATGGCTGGGCAGTCACTCAGATCAGCACACCCATCCCACAGACATTTTCCTGGGGTAATTTCCAGCCAAATCGCTCATCCGATTCAGATCACAGAATCTCATGCCTGGTCCAAGTTGATAAGAGGTAGCAGAAGCCCCCAGGGGAGCAGAAAAAAAAATGTAGGACAGCCCCTCTTGTCAGTACTGCAGCATCAGGGTAGCTAAACAGGACCATGAATCATGCCCTGGGACAAATCAGTGACAATGAGATGCTATTTGGCTTCTTTGAGCAGCCTGATGACTATCACAGGTCTTTTTGCCTTGCAGGAAGAGGTTTAGACATTTTTCTTTCTAATAACACTATCAGGGGACCAGAAAATGCTATATAGAGGTAATTATGCTCAAAAGCACAATCAGAAGAAAAAATGTGCCCGCTGGCTCTGCAGGCATGAAGTCCAGTGTCAGCAACAGTAATACAGACCCTGAGCCACAATAAAAGTAATAAATAACAGCAGCATTGAGGACTGCTTTTCTTTTGTTAATCTGGGGGAACTCTGATGGGACACTGCATTGGTGGGGGTAAAAAATGGGTGTAAACTCAGAAAAAAATGAAGAATATGGCTCTTACTCCATGCAGGACAGGCTGTTCAAGAACTCCCTAAAATCAGAGGAAAGTCACTGTATTGCTTGGCACCCACCCAAAGTGATTTCATTTTCTGTTCAGGATTAAGATGCATTAATAGCCTGAGGGCAGCAGTTTCCTTGCCAAAAAATGCCTTTCCTCCCCTCCCCCCCCCCTCCCATTTTGTTTTAAATATGAGGGCTTGCAGGTCAGGAGTGAACACTCAGCGAGTATTACTTGAATTATCAAATGAAAGTGCAGCAATATCATTTTCTTTCAAGCAAACACTGACTTAATTAAAATGTGCACTCTGAACTTGGCAAATTTCACTTTATTCATGAGAAAGGTATGGGTTAGGGTATTGCAAAGGCAAGCTAAAAATAAGCAGAGATACAGAACCAGAAGGGCAGCTGCTACGAGTAAGGCACTAGAACTTTTTCTGGCAAAATTCTATCTCCAAGAGTGTCGTTTACCCTCAGACCATTCTCTAGTCCCAACCAATACAGCAAAGCTGGAAAAAGCCTTCATGTAAATGTGATTATGCTGATCAAAAAATCCTTTTGGCCAGAAAGCTGTGCTCTCTTTGGGGAAACAGCATAACCTGTATGGGCCAAAGCACTCCTGCTGACCAAACTGTGCCTAAGGAGGGAGTAAGGCTGGAAAGCTAGGTGAAGGCAGCATTCAAAGACTGCAGTGGGAAAAGTTTCTAGCCCTCAGAGGCCCAGTCCAGCAAATGAGGGGTACTATGCTTCTGCCACAACCTTGTAGACTTGTGTTCTTCCACTGAGTGGCTTTTTCCATAGCAGGGTTATGATAGCAATCTGACATTGCCTACAGCTCTGTACCACTGTGGGTACCGGCATAGGTCTCCCTTTGGGTTTCAACAGGGAATCAAGGACCCAGAGAGCCAGAATGTGCAGTGGGACTGTACAGATGTGAGGTCAAAAAACCTGGAGTGCTCAGCACCATCAGTGCTGAGGCAGAGCAAAAGTGGCTTGCTTCAATTTTCATGTTAACAGAACCAAAGCATTTTAACCTTAAGGTTTTTTTCAAAGAACACTGAAAAGGGAGGAGGAGAATTAGAACTTATCTTGCATATCACATTAATAAAAATCTGTGCACAGACCAAAAAGATTACTTACCCCTTCTCCTCTTTCCAAACTCCTTTCTCTTGCTTTGCTCTTAGACTGGAGATCAGTTGATCGGTGAAGTGACATTCCAATATAAAATTTGCCTTCTCTCCACTGCACCTGTCATTGTCTGGCAGGTTGATCTGAAACCACAAAGTCACATTAGTCATCTGAAAATCCTAAGTGAGATGTCTCCTGTTTTACCTGTGTAAATTTGGGTCAATCTCATCTGCTTCAACACACCCATTTGATAGCAGATGGAAGCCAAATACCTGAAAAGTATGTGGGCAGTGAAGGTTGGCCAGTTTGCAGTACATCCAAGCCAGTTCAAGAGCAAAGGCTTTCTTCTGAGATAACATGGTCTGCAATCCTCCATGCAGGTGAAGCAGGATAGAAATCTCCTGGCAGCAGATGAAAACTGGTCAGCTTGCTTCAATTATGCCCTTATCCCTAGCTTGGAAGAACTGGAGGAATTCTTATAAAAGATACTTAGAGAGAATCTGGTAGGTAGGGGCAGGATGACCAGCAGCACACCGCATCCATTCCAGAAGCCCTGCCAAAAGACTGGAGCTGTAGCAGCTCTGGGAGGACAGGGGAACTGTTGCTGCACAAACATTGCACTGCAGAAACTGGCTGGGACAGCAGAAAGTATCTCTGACCTAGGGCTGAGTATAAGAGCATGGCCAGAGGCTGACATCAGTTCTATACCAGGAGACAGGCAGGGACCCCTTCCTCATCTGTCAGAACAGGAGCTCCAGGAACAGCTTTTGCAATAGGGGCTGGGAACCACACAAGCACAGTGCAGCCTGGCTACACCATCCTGGTCTGCTGGGAAGCATCTGTTCATCCTCAGAGAGATGTTCTCTTTCATCTGCCTGCTCCTCCACACAAGAAATGGGAGTGTGTGAGGAATTTGGTGCATCTATTCTGTGTTGAGTTGAATAAAGAGGAGCATTTGTTCATCCTCTGAAAGTACCATCTGCAATGGATGCCACCCTCGAAGACACTGTAAGACTTTAGCAGGTGTTTTGGAAGAAGTATGGCCATTAAGCAGAATAAAGTATTTTCATTGTAAGAAGATTTCAACAAACAGGAAGGTAACCAACTTCCAACTACAAAATAAAAAGAAGGTAAAACATGACTAAGAAAAGAGACAAATTTTATCTCTAAAGGTATCCAGAAGGAGAGGAATTCAGACTGTGCATTGAAATCCCTGAAGGCTCATCCCAGGAGCAGATTAGTATAGGTACCCTTGTAGAATTAATATAGAATAGCTCTTCAAGTGCTTGCTGAAATAACATGCAGATAATAGCTCTCTTGGGGCACCCAGGTTTCAACATAATGCTTATCTTGATTGAGGAAGAATCTGAAGATATGAATGGGCAGAGTGCCATGCTTCTGTGGAGGACTCCACATCTGACCCTGACAGCCTGGAACAGCTGGAGGCTAGGGAGATAACATTGTGGTTGTAGCTACAACCTTGAAACTCAAAAAACTGAGTGGCACAGGTGAAGATCAGAGCAGCAGACTACACCATGGGCAGGATGTGAGAGAAAAACCAATAAGAAACCAACTTTGAGTCTTTCAAACATCTCATTTCACAGAAGACAGATAAAGAAGGCTCTGGTTATGTGTCACCAGACTCTCAGAAGTGCAACTGAGAACCAGGATCTGGGCTGGAAGCTGCTCAGAGGACAGAACCCCTGCTATGGGTTTCTGCTGAGAGCTGAGAGCATCCACTCTGTGTGAAGGAAGCCTATGGCCAATGTGTCCCTATGTTTTGGATGGGTAGCAATTCCACCTCATTTATTGGAAGCTTTGTACCATTCCTTGAGATGTGACTCTCCCTTCAGTAGCTATCACAGGGACTTTTGAGGGCTAATTTTGTGAAGCAGTGTCAGGCTGCCATAGTTGGATTCACCACTGAAAGCTCTGCGAAGAGCAGATGGGGCCAGAGCAAACATTAACTCTGTTCAAACAACAGTGATTCCAAAAAAGACAGGGGCAGGAGAAAGAGAGAGCCTTCTTACAGCAGCAGTTCACCCCTGGCTCTCCTCCTGCCTGCCTTCCTACCACAGTCGGGGACATCCATCTTTGGCTCTAGGGCTGGCAGGCCACTGACTACGGCACCTGACTGCTCCTTGTCACCAGCCTCTTCTCCAGGCTGTGCTACTTGTTAAGGGTGTAAGAGAGCTGGGACCAGTCAATAGCAAGAACATTTACTATGCTTGAATGCTCTGCCATCCTTGCAGGTTTGCCTGGCTTGATTTTTCTAGTTGGGTGACACAGAGATGGTTTACACAATCTGATCTCCATTTTCCCTTTTTTTCCCATTTTTCTCATTGAAAAGCTCATCAGCCCTTGTTGCCTTCAGGGTGAATGCTAATCCTATAATCTGCTGCAGATTCTGTTTGTGTTGAAATAGCACCTGTGGAAATTTACTCTGCTCAGACCATGAAGACTTTGGTTCATGGAAACTTGCATGTGTACTGGGGAGGCCAAAGGTTTATCAAAACAGAAGTATCTCCCAAAACCCATCACAAAAGGTGCCAGCCAGTGGCACTATAGAGTGAAAGGAGACTTGCTGGAAGCTGCTGCATGGCAGACAGATGAGTCTCCTGCATTGCCCAGCATTGCCTCTGTGATGGTGAACAAAGGCCATCACTGTCCCTCCGTCCATGGGAGGGTTGTGTCTCTCTCAGCAGCAGTACTGCCTGTTGTCCTCACCAGTGCTTTAGCCAAGCGATGGCCCACTCCAGGTTAGGTTGCATCTCTGGTATTAAATAAAACAGAACGAAAGATTCAAGGCCTGTGGGACATGGGCACCAGTCTCAGGCTACCTAAATTCTCCAGAAGAGGGTGGCTGTGTTCAAACCCCTCTTGCCTGTTGGTATGTCCATAGACCAAGAGGTGCTGCCAAACACCAGGAAAGGTGCTACCTATATTCATGCAGTAAGTTTTTCAGAGCCTTAAAAGTGAATCCTGGGCTTGATCCCAGACCTGTCCAGGGGGCTCTGATGTGAACAGAAACTGACAGGAGACTCGGGGTTAATCAGTTCATACGGAAATAATTGGGAACTGCTCCTCTCCAAGTTCTCATTTAAATGGTATCCAGTCCTTTTCCAGGCTGGAGCTGACTGGCACAAGCTAAAAAGGTGGCCAGGGAACATAACCATTAAGTCATACAGAAACTGAGCTTTGCCAGTATAGACAAAGCCCCTGCTAACACAGCTGGCCAGACCTGGTGCACTTCTGCAGGGGCTCTGACTGACTGGTAGCCCAGCTCAATCAGCCAAGGGCAAACCATGCCCCTGGAAGCAAGCCGTAACAATGAACAGAAAACATGTTTAAAAGAAAACTAACTCAATTAAAAACTTATAGGGCTGTGTGTGTGTCAACCAGGATCACTCAGCACATGGAAGTCATAGCAAATATCCCTGGCTGAGGTACCATGAGATCTCCTGAAAGCCCCAAGCTCATTTCATTCATTCTTTTGCGTGCAGCAGTGAAACCATATGCCAAGCGCTAGCTGTAAATTGAAGTGTCTAAGCTCACTCCTGGGCAAGGGAAATGTCCTAGCTTTGTGAACAAAGGCATTGTTTAAGACTGGAAAAGAGATGGAACATTTGAAATAAGGAACAAATCCAAAATTATGTCCTTTTCCTTCAAATTTTATCTTTTGCCTCACAGTCAGTGCAGGCTTGAGAAACAAAAGAAGTGCTTCTGCCACGCTCAGGCAGTACTCATACTTCTCCTCTGAGGGGTGTGAAGAGCTGCTCATGCAGAGGCACAGGAGAGGAGGACCTTTTGCAGACTCCTTCACCAACCTCTACTGATGCATTTCATCCCTCAGCTCTGCTAAGCCCACTCCTCCAGTACAGGGGCAGATGAAAGGTGGGAGCACACTGGTACTGCTGAGACTCATGCCAGTGCAGCAGTCATGACTTTCATCTTCCCTCCAGCCAAGCAGTCTGGGAGATGGAAGCACTTGCAGGTGGAGCTCTCTAGGCACTGCACACATCTCCTCACCATCCTGTTACACTGCAGAAGACAGTCCTTGGAGAAGAGCTATTTCATCCTTAGAATCACAGTATCATAGAATGGTTCAGGATGCAAGAGATCTTAAAGACCATCCAGCTCCAATCCCTCTGCTATGGGAGGGGCACTTTCCACTAGACCAGGGTTCCTAAAGGACCATGAAGGGATTTACACAGGGCAAAGGACTGAAGCTGGTATCTTCAGTGCAATGTTTGCCTTTTCACAGCTGAAGCATGTGAAAATGGCTAGACTGTTGTGTGAAGTTTCTTTTAAAAGTTGAGGGTGTTTTTTGAGAATAAGAACATGACATGGCATTGCATCATCCACTAAATAACAAGGATTTAAAGCTGCCTGAGATGAGCACTTCTGCATTTTGTTCTTGTCTAATGAGGACACAATAACATATAGGAGTTTATAGGAACCTACAGTCTATCAGACACTATAGTAAATACAGGAATCTTTCCTGAAGGGCAGATATTGTTTACTAAGCCACCTTCTGATATACAGTAGACTTCCCATGAGTGACTAGTCTGGCACCAAAATGAGTGTTTTAGTGTGGCTGAAGCAGAAGCTACAAGTAAAGGAATTCTAAGATATTAAAACCCTCAGCCATGTCACCTCTTAGGCAGAAAAACCTCCCAACATCAGGCTGCTGCTTGTGGTCCTCCACTGCATAGAAAAGAAGCATCTTCTACAAAATCATGTTTCCCCATCAGCTGCAGGGAAACAGAATCCCTTTCCATATCTTTTGCTACTGCATTGTTGCTATGATCGTACTGGGACCAATGAACTGAGACAGTATTTTAATATGTAGTTATAAAAAATCCCTTTGCAAGTTGAATCTATGTAGGCCAGATGTCTATTTGGGTGGAAAAGGCTGGCTTCAAATATATCTTGAAAAAAATAAATAATTTAAGGGATTAACATACTGAGTGCATGTCACAAAAATACAGCCTCCAAACAAGAAATATTTATGCAAAACTGAAGAACAGACTAGAAACTGAGAGCACTCTTTTCAAGTAATTCAGAATCCATAAAAGTTGCTTCCAAATGGCAAGAATAACTTCTTGTGCAAAAAGAAAAGCTGGAAGTCCTCTTTTAAACAGCAATTTTTTTTCTCCTGCTAGTGCTTACATGATTCTGAATTTCCTAATTTTTTATTTCTTGAAATTTCTGTGAGCAACAGAAAAATTAGCAGTAGTATCATACAGATAATACACCAGGAAGCACAAATTTCAATTGCGAAGTAATTTCTATTATTATTAATTTGTTAAAATTATTTTTGTTTGTTTGCTGTTAAAAAAGTTTTGTTTGAATGGCAAACAAACAATTAGGGCAATATAAGTTTTCTGGTCTTTCAGTTTGGATCTGACAACATTCCTATTTCACTGCTGGAACTTTGGCAAATCCTTTATGAACTCGATGAAACTTCAGGCTTTGTGTTCCCACTTGAAAGCAAAAAAAAAAAAAGCCGAAAAAACCCCCTCAAGACAACAAACCAACAGTTTTAGGCTCTTAACATATTTGTGAAGAAATAAAATGCCCATGATTGTGCACTCTGTTACTGTTCCTGGCATACCTATAAAATAAATCTCAATCTATCCTTTAAAATAAATCTCAATCTATCCTTTCATCATTTGAAACCAATGTTTCCACTGGGTTTAGTGAACTGAGCATCCTGCTATGCATAGAGCTAAGGAAATAATTTCTTAGCCAACAGACTATTACACCAGCCTTCCTTGGTCATTCATTTTAGGTGTGACTAACCAGAGTCTCCTCACATAAGCTGTTTTAATTGCTTCAAAGATTCCTATACAAATATTTAAGCTCTCCTGAGCTCTCCACAACAGAAAATCCTCATAAGCACCTAATATAATATCCAAGCACAGACAGTCCATTTAGTGGGATAACTTTGCAGCCACAGTCATATGCAAACTTTTTCAGCTATTTGTGGACATGGTCCATGTTCCTCCAGCAACAACAGTTATACCAAGTACTGAGCCCTGGGCTCGTTTTGGTAGAAAACAGAGACCAAGGCAGAGAGATGCCTTGTGATGAAAGAGTCCTTGTTCTAATGCTCCATTCTGCTGAAAGGCTGAAGGTGAGGCAGAAAGGGAGAAACTGTGTGAAGTTTTTACTTGGAAAATCCTCCTAAAGTTGGTGGGTTTTAAGGTATTGAACTACAGCTAATGGTAACTTGCCACTGTACTGATCAGGAAACAGGTCTGGGGACCTGATGCTCAAGAATTACTTTCCTCCCTCTATCTGTTTCTGACTCCACACACTGATTCCTGGCATGACTCTGTGTGGCCAGCACCCAGCTGTGTGCATGTGAAGATGCAGGAGCGGAGAGTCCAGCAGCTGAAGTTTTGCATTAGAAAGGGTGCTGCTCACCTCCTCTAGTGCCAAAGCTCATTAGGAATGAGAAGTTAGCAGGATTTTTGTGGAGGCTGTGTGTGCCTAGGAGCAGCAACATAATTTTAGTCAGGATTCAACAAGTCTGCAAACTGAGGGTCCCCTAATTTTGATTGCAAGATCCCTTCAGCAGGGGTGGACACGCCTGTGCTGTGCTGCATCTGTAGCCTGATGGAAAGGGATGGCCAGTAGCTCGAGCACCATGCAGGTGCTGTGCTGAGGTAGCTCACATAAAGTGTTTTTGCCACACTCCTCTAGTTTAAAAGCAAGTGTAAGAAACTCATTCTTCAAGGACAAAACATTCACAGTTTGATAAACAGATCACTCACCCTAATCACAGGTGTTTTTGTCAAAATCTATTTGGACTGTGCTCTCCCTGCAAGCAGAAAAACTCTTCTGCTTGCTTTTCTCCCACATCTGAATTTGAATCAACCTAATCTTTCAGTGTGAATGATTAGGAGCTTCCTAACTCTGCTGTGTAATGGACTCCTTATAAAGCTCTGAGAGACAGATCGGGTATTGAAGCACTCAGATGCTGGCAGCCCTGGCTGCACACTCTGAGCTGCAGTAGCTGTGCTTGGCAGGGAACATGCTCTCATTGAGTAGCTGGAGGACTCAAAGATCTGCCATCCCACCTGGACAATGGCATTCCCAGCACAGGTAAGCCTTTGACTGCAGCAAGGAAATCCTGACTGCAATGAGGCACCCCACCTCACACGGAAGCTGCTTGAATTTCAAAGACCGTACAAGCCTAATCAGAGGCCGAATATTTTGGCAGGGGTCAGAACTTACAGACTGCTTTGGTGTCCTTGGACTGGATACTTGAAAAGGTTTTAAACGTCTCCCTCTCCCGTTCTGCCACCAGAGGGCACGGCTCCCCGCTCTGCCAGGAGACGCATCAGCCTGCAAGGACAAGGGGATTGCCTGCTGGAGAAGTTTGACGTCCTTTTTCTCCCACCTTCCCTATACCTGCATTTCACACTCTTGGCTGCACCTGAAACTCTGTCTAAGAAGAAAATACCCTGAGAACTTTAGCCGAGGCGGAAGGGAAGGCAGCCGGCTGTCACTTTGCACGGCTTGGAAAAGCTTCTGACACGTCTCGTTCCTACGTTGAGCCCACTTAGAAGCAGCTCTGCCAACATGCCCGGTTTCCTATTTCAGCTCTGCCTCGTTTGCACTGTGCTACAGATTTGTGCAGCAGCCACAGCCCTGCTTCAGAGCCGCTGAGGCATCAGGCAAACCCTGGGCACAGGAGGGTGAGGCTTCCTGAAGTTCCTGACGTGTGGGGAGCAAGCTGGGTAGTGAACCAGATGCTCACTCCTCCTTCACAGCCATTTCAGAACTACAAGATGCAGGGCAGAGGGTAATAGGACGGTGACCTTTTTGTGCAATGGCCATTCAGCAAACAGCACATTCTATTTGATTTCTTCCCCAATAGTCACTACCAACAGAGTGTGACAACCAGCATATATTCTCCTTTGATGTGACAACGGAAATCTAACCAGAGCAGCCACAGATCTGAACCTTTTTCATCTTAGTAATTTTTTTTTTTTACCATAAATAAAATATGGCTAAAATACAGGATATTAGTCATGCCTTTGGGAAGTCAGTAAGGCTAGTTCAGGAACACTGACAAGAAAACAAAGAAGAAACACTGAATGCATGGTAATTTGCACTAGGCTGAAGTTCAGACCTACTCAGTTTACAGTGAGGTTTTCCAACAGCCATTGGGAAGCAAAAAAATTTAGCTTGCAGCAAAGCTGTTAACCTTTTTGATGCTGTATGAGGACTCAGGACTAATTTCCTAGAGGTATTTCTCACTGATGAGTAGTCATTCAGGAATTCATGCAAATGTATTTTAGGTTGTGAAGTGCAGGGAAATAGCTTGTGCTTCCTCATAAGATGTATATGCCTGGTCTCCAACAGTGGTATCTTTTCTGGCTTGATGATTAGAATAACCAAACTCTGGTTTTGGACATTAAAAGTCAGAAGAAACAAAAACTGAATTAGTGAAACATTTTGGTTTAGTCTGATGAACTAAGATTTTGTTTCTCCTTAGTTAATGCTAGAACAAGATTCATACAATTGTTCAGATGCAAATATTTATGGAGTTATAAATACCTGTAATTTTCCATCCATATGAACCAAAGTCCAGCAAAATAGGCAAACATGATCTTACCAAAGCAGCCACATACTATTAAGGAAGAAATATAGTAAAACTTATTTTTATTTTTTGAAGATACAAATGGATATTGGAAGATACTCTGGAGTCTAGCAATTGAGTGGTAAAAGCAAAAATGAAAGATACTGCTGTGTGTAAATGCCAAGTATCAGAGCCTGTTGTGCTGGAAAAGGTTAAGAGTTTGGAAGCAGTGATATAGGACATATAATTTTTCCAAGCAACCAAGACTGTATTCTTATGCAAATGATTAAGCTACTAAAAATACCAAGCAGTTGAAAAGACCAGCTTTATATAAGCAGAAATACATACAAATCAGCATTCCATAAGGCTCACCAGCAGGCACCAGCAGGTCTTTTATGGGTGTTTTAAACATCTGCTTTCACCCTCTCTCCCTGATAAGTTGTCTCTCTACATGCACCAGATGCTTCCATGCTTCCAAGGCTGTGGAGCTGCCAGGGAGTCAGCCCAGGAGATTCAGAAAGGGAAAATCAATTAACATCAGTGAAGAGGAGCACAACATGGATGAGGTGTTCCTTCCCAAGAGACTGGTGGAATTCCTCACACAGGACACAACAAATTTGGGCACTAAAACTGTGGGCTGCAAAAGCCCAATGCGAGGTCTCCAAGGAAATGGTGGCAGGTGCCCAAGGTACGATACAGCTACTGCTCTTCTCCAGGCTTGATCTCCAGCCTGGCAGCCACAGTCCCACCACAAGAAGCAGGAACAATAAGAACGCATCATCATCATGCTAAAACCCCTGTGATGTGGTCTATGATTTCTTTTGATATCTCCTGCCCAGCATCAAGCAACTAAAAAAGTTTCCTCTGTCCCTTCTTAAACCTATGTCCTTCCATTGCCAAATGGTTCTCAGTCTTCTCTGCCAATGGCACAATATTGTGGTACTGAGGGACTCTGATCTGGCAGCACTGTGGCACCACTGCATTGATCTTGGGTGAAAATGTGCTATAAATGCTTCTGTATGTATTTCCAAATAACAGGTAATATGAGCAATCTATAGCATCCCTAGGCAAAACTTCTGAATTAGGTACTCAGAAAAAGCTGGACTGACTCCTGATCTTGTGCACTAAGGACCTAGGTAACTCAGATGTCAAACTCTCTTTTTACCCAGAATTTTAGCCTGTGAGAATCTGCTCGGTGGTTCTTTTTGCAGTGACCAGAGGGGAACCTTAACTGAGCCTCCCATGATAAATTCTTGCTTCAGCCCAGAAATCTTCCTTATCCTTTCGTAGCATGACATGTTGTGCATGGACATGTGCATGGCTTCTTGAAGCAGCCCTAAGAATGAGTTTTGATCCCATCATCAGTTGGCAAGGTGTTTTGACTTATAATAATCACCACGACTTGGGCCTGACAGCGTAATTTCTTCTTTTTCCAGCCCTCTCACACATTGCATCTCTTCAACCTGTGTTGGCTACCAGACCAAGCAGGGGAAGATTGCTTTTGTCTTTCTTCCTTTGTGCCTTCCTGCAGGGCCAACACACCAGCTTGTCCTTTCTGGGGAAGAGTCCTTAATTTCACTCCCAATGAGACACCTGAGAGCCCTCTGACAGGGATCCCTCTGGACAGATCCCCAAAGCTCTCTCTCATCTGGGCTCAAGATCTTAAGTATTCAGTGTTGCTACACTGGGCTCTGTGTAAATAAGGCTTGTGTGTTTTAATTTTCCCCCTTTGTTGTTTTCTTTGGGAAAGTTAACAACAACTGGAAGAGTTCTATTGCAACCCCAATATTATTTTCTGAACCAGATGCTTATTTTAACACTATACCCAGAAACAACAGGCATTTCCTCTAGAAGTGATGGTACTGCAGCTTCTTTAAAGCAACCAGTATTTTTGGCAGCAGCTATTCTTACCCACAGAGTGCAGCTCAGGGTTAAGAATGAAGGTGTAGAAGAAGCATTACTTATCACAGCTCCATTTTGCACTGTGTATTCTTTTATAAACTTTATTTTTTCCCTTTAGAATTTTTTTTGTTGAGCTGAACCCCAGCATACTAGTCAGAATTACTTCTGATCTATCTACTTTACTGCTTCAGCCCAGATGCATCCTGAAAACATATATCAATTTTTGCATTAGATCAGAGATCTCTTCCTTTTTGAACCCTTTGCTGTTTTACTAGTTTGGGACTGCATTGCTCAAACCTCCTTCCCCATTCAGCTGAGCATAATTGTTGGCAACCTAGTGGAAAAGTAGTCTAGAACTCAATAAAGAGCATCAGTTTTACTCAAATATGTTTGATACTGCCTAAAAGTGTACAGAACTTGTTTTGACTCTTTTGGTCCCTGCAGAGCAGCATGAACCCTTGCAGAAAAGATTTTTTTCTAGGAAACAGTTTTGCTGCATCACTGCAACTCACCTCCTGCTTTCTGCAGAGCTTCACTGATTTCAGCTCAAGAATGGCAGCTGAAGCTTCTCATAAATAATAATAACAGTAATAATAACAGTAATAATAATAACAGTAATAATAATAACAGTAATAATAATAACAGTAATAACAGTAATAATAATAATAATAATAATAATAATAATAATAATAATAATAATAATAATAATAATAATAATAATAATAATCCTCTCAGAGCAGGACTCCAGCACACCTGCAGCACACCTACCAGACCAGCTTGTGCAGAGTCTCAGGAGGCTTTGTTCACTGGCGCAGAAAGGAGCAGCCTAAAGTTACTTTGTAAAGTGAAGCAGCAGCTATGGATAATTGTTAAGAATACACCTAAGATCTGCTGTTTACCATTGCATTTCTGCAGTTCCAAAACCGAACCAGCCACGTTGTCAGGAGCCAGCATTTTCTGGATACCTCATGCTAGCCTTTGCTACACTCAGGGGGACACAATGCAGTAGGAATTGATTTGAGAAAGCACAGAGAACCAGCAGCTTTTGCTGAAAGGAGTTTTCTTGTGTTTTTATCATGATGATATAGCTGGATTTGGCTGAAAAAAAATTATTTAAAATAACAAAACATGAATTGTTTTCTTTTCCTTTATCCCTCTCACTTTTCCCCTCTTGTTTACTCCTCTGTTTCCCCTTAGCAACTGGTATAAAGAGAAGAAAAGGAAGTGAAAAATCAACAAACTTTTTTTTTTTTTAATGGAAGGTTGAGAAAGTGCTTCTGTTTCTGTCAAAAAAACCAGAAATGTTGCATCAAAACAGCAAATATCTGAAAATGGTTGTTGAGGGAAATCTTTTCAGACTATTTTTACTGGTATTTTTATCACCATCATCATTAACCCACTATGCTCTCAGCACTACCTCTTACTGCTGGGAAAGACTGATGACTTCTTCTGAAATCCTGGACTGGATCCAAAGATTTGAAATCCTGAGACAGGATCAAGCCATAAGAACAGGAGGGTGCCAAGCAAGGTCGCAAAGGCAGTTCCAGCTGTTGGGTTTCACTTCTCCTGTCCTAAACTAAAGATCACCTTTTCCTCATCTCATACTGGCCTTTCACTGCCACAGAGCACAAACAACAAACAACTCTCAAGCAAGAAAGTAATCTTTACCAGAATAAATCACCTTGAAATATCTATGCTCTGATCAACTAACGTTCTGTCCAAGGGACGCCTAATCCTGACTTTTCCTTTCTCCCAAGAATAAGGTATTAGGCAAGGACAAGCCAGTGCTAACAACACCATCACCTAAATTCCTAGTGACATCCCTCTGCATGCTATGCCCCAAGGTCACCCTAGGGCCATACACATGGCAGTACCCTCTGTAGGAAAGTGTTTAACTTCAGTCCTGATCAAACCTGTGACTGTCTAGACTCTGGGACCAAGAAATACTTTTGCACCCTTGCTTCTGAACAAGGTCAAGATAATGCAGTGAGTGACAGCTTCACCCTTCAAGAGGTCCCAGAGAAGAGACATCTCACCATGGTGCCACATCTTGCAGCTGTGTTCCTGTGCACCATGCACAGCACATCTAAAAAGACTGTGTGAGCACTATGCTACATGATAGGCAAGTCAGAAAAATTTGTCCCAAACAGAGTTAAAAACTGGGACAAAGCTGGTGCCAGATGCTATATAGGTCCACTAAGAGAAGCGGGAAATGCTGGTATTTGGAAGAGGCTGTGCTGCAAGAAAATAGGATAAAAATCCATAAGCTGTCAACTGAAGTTGTTGACTGCCTGACAAATGTCAGAGGTGGGGCGATACAGCCAGAGGTAACTCTGCACTGAGACTGCTCTGCAGGTCAGAAGGACCTTTTCTATCATTGCCTGAAAAAAAGGCAGCACTGCTGCCAGGAGCAGATCTCACCCCTGTGATGCCTCTGCAAACACCATGTCTAAGAAAAAGGAAACCAAAGCTTCATAATTTCACTGATCTTAAAAGATATGCAGGAGACTTTTATGATTAGGGGCTCAGTCTTCCTGCTTCAAACTCTTTCTACAGTGAAGTAAAACAAGGAAGGGTCAAGGAGTCGACACAGCCCCACAAGGCAAAGCAAAGGGATAAGAAATGGGTTCTTGTTCTGTGCTGGGGAGAAGTTAGTTAACTGGAAAGAAAAGGCACTTTAACTTTGCTGACTTTGGTGACTTGTGCCATGTTTTATCATATGTCAAATTTTCATTTGGATTTGAGACAGATTTTAGCATATTAGTTTGTCTCATGAGTATATCCCAGACATTCTCAATTCTTCATGAGAAGGACTATCCTGGAAAGAATTAAGCAGGTCAAGAGGTGAGTCACCACCCTTTTTCTTTCAATTGCTGAGATGTGTTCAGTCCTCAGGGAAATTATGAAGAAATGCAACCTCCCTATTAACTGGTCCAGCAGAAAAGGTATCTCAGCCAGCTGTGAAAGACTGATACAGACATAACAGCATCAGGTTTTCCAATTTCCCTTGTTTGTGACTTTGTGCTGTGGGCAGCTCTAGTCACTGCAGGGACTGGTGGACTATGCTGAGAACAAGAGAGGGCTGCCCCCCTGGAGCAAGATCAACACAGCAACAGAAGGTGGGGATACCATGCCTGGGCCCGAGTCACAATAAACTCTCTCCTAACAGGATGTTGCATGCAAAGAAAGGAAGGACTCACCATGAAAAGCATTAGTACAGAGATGGATGGGCCCTTCTCCATAGCCTTCACCATGATACTGGTCTGTAAAACTAGAAGGCTGGTTGTAGAAACTGAGTTTGATCAGCCCCCCTGTGCTGAGGAGAACCAGCAAGCAGTAGGATGGCTGCTTGCACTTCCCTTAGCTTCAGGCCCAGGAAGATTCTGAAATAATTCAAAGCAAAGGAGGAAGAACTTTGAATGTTCCTGCTCCCAATGTGCTGTGTTTACATTGCTTGATTCAAAGAAGATGAGAAGAATCAGGGAGCAGAGTACCAAAAAGTCATTAGTTGCCATCTGTCAAGCATTTTGCAAGTGGCTGCCACCACAACTGGATCTACTTTTAAAGATGTTTGGATGAAAGTGAGTCAGATATGGCCAGTAGAGAGCAGGGAAAAGACTGAGCAGCAAGTGAAGGAGGCAGAGGAAGTCAAAGTAGGTTGAGGGAGTAAAGAGCCCTAAGCAGTGCTGAGAGTGTGGGAGAACAGGATTGGGTAGGGCTAAACCACATGCAGGTGAGTAGGAAGGAAGCAGATGCATGTGAGGGTGTGGAGTGGGGGGCAGTAGGAGAGCAGGAAAAGCACTGTGTCTAAAGAGTCCTGCAAGGCTCACACCACAAGTAGAAATCTTCCCTTTAAGGATTGAAATCACAATTACACTGGTTGAATTAGGGAGTTATGGCACTGTAAATAGAAGTGGTTTACACAAAGAGCAAACCCCTCTGCTAAGAGGTTATCTAGAGAAATATAGAAACATTAATTTAGGAAGCAATTTTTAACCTTGGCAGCTGCCTTACCCCATCTCCCCAAAAAAGCAGGTGAAGCCTGATGGATGCAAGGTTCTGCAATGCTAAGGCATATTTCTTGTTTAGTGAATGTTCCTGATTTATACAATGATAACAAGAATACAGAGACATCACTGCTCTGCCTTTCTATCTCTGTGGGTCAGAAGTTTAAAGTTCTAGTATTGCCATAATTTTTTTTAAACAGCTGAAAAACCCAGTCTGGACATGGTGTATCTTTCCCGCTAGCTGGCATTCTGCAGCAACAGCCTCATTTGTATTCTGTCTTTTACTTGGGAAAAGAAAAAAAAAACACTCTGCATTGCCACAACTAAGTCCTTCCCCACTGCAATACAGAGATTGCCAAACAGTCACACTAAATTCAACCTGTTCCTACTAACATATTTTATTCATACTGATGGTCTGTTTCACAGTGTGTTCCCAAAGACTTGATTTAAAATCTAAGCTCCAGACTTCTAAAAAAATATATAAAGCAAAACAAAGTGAGTACCTTTTTCTACATAGCAGTACAACAGAGCTGCTTCTCCTTCAAGGCTCATCTATCACAGATTTCAGGCAGAAGGTTTTTTTCCCCCACACAGGGTTGGAGTGTCTTCCTGTACAAGGGAGACATTTGCTTAAAGAGTCATTGTCTATAAAGTCCTACTTATTTTTTGAGTTAAAAATGAATTTTGGGCTTTTCAAGTTTTGGACCTGATGATACCACAAAGTAATCTTCCTCCTCCAAGAAAATGTTTTTAAGTGGACTCCACCTTGACAGGCAAAATCCCTAACAGCTGTTAGGGCATTGTATTTCTGTCTTGACAAGCAGGAGTGGCCATGTCTGCTGGGGATTAAAGTTTCCCTGGACCCTCCTGGTTGGATCTTCACACAGCAGGCTTTTCTTGACACTCTGATTCTGTTTGTAAAGAAAGTACAGCTAAACCCATCAGGTAACTTCAAGGAAGACATTGCAGGGAATCTGAAAGCTTTGTGGGCCAGAGCCATTTTTCACAGGGCTCTCCTTTGCTGTCAGCAAGTCCAGCATTTCCCCCATGGTCTGGGAAGAACTTACAGGAGCATCCTCCATGTGTAATAAAGGCTGTGTAAAATTTTGCTCCAAGCTACACAAGCTACATGGCACTCTGTCACACAGTGGATATTCAGGCAGCTGGAAAGTATCTGGGCTACACTAAACTCTTTCCACAACCCATGGAGAAAAAATGAATCTCCAAGGGATAGTTCACCTCTCAGACATGTTTTGGGTTAAAACCTCCATCTGAAACTCTTCCCATCATGTCAGAGAGAAGCAGGCAGAGATCAAAGCAGGCACTGCTACTTTTCTGATACCCAGACTGAATGAGGCAGATCTATAATTTCTTTTGTGGGCAGAGCAAAAAACCTGCCGAGAAATGGGGGAAAAAAAAGAAGCATCAGATTCTGGTGATGGTCTGTGTCAGGAGCAGCAGGCCAGAAAAGATGCCTCCCCTTATGCTGCATGAGCCATTTCCTGCAATACTTGAGTTTCTCCTCACTGACCCCTGTTAGCAGCTGCTTTGTGAATTTTTACTGGCAGCCATCTGAGTTCACCCTTGGCACCACACAGAATCCCCACAGCCATGAAGTTGAGCACTGCTCCAGGAGTGACACTGCAGCCCAGGAATGGCAAGACTGGGCTGAGCTGGGAGCCAGACAAGGTGATGAGGGCAGCCCCAGTGGCAATAACCATCAACAGCTGCAGTCCAGTGTTGTCCAGGCAAAGCCAAAGTAATAAAGAAGGCCTGAGGTCAAGCTAGAAACTCGAGCCAAGCCTAGATACAACATACATTTCACACAGTTCAGGCCAGCTCTAAGGCAAGGATGTCACCTTTATACTGCACCTGGGCCAGGTGGAGGGTGGTTGGAGCAATGACAACTTGCTGGAATACTCCAGTTCCTGACAGCCATTGTGAGGGGAAGTCTAGGAACAGTATTAGCCCTCAACTGACTAAGCACTTCTAACACTTAACCAACAACAGGACTTACCCTCAGACATGCAGGGTGTGCTTCAAATTGCCACCCTACCCTAAGACCTCTTTCTCTCCCACTCTTCATTGATACATAACTATTAATAGTTTCTCGTGCAAGGAGCTGGAAGCAGAGGGAGAGCTAAGAATATAACACTGCTAAATGCTCCAATCAATGACCTGCAAAGGAGTGGAGAAGAGATGCTGGCTGCCAGCTTATCCTTCTCTCCCCAGGGCCGCCCAGGCGGCACCAGCTCCCTGGCTGAGGCAGCTCAGCCACGGCTATAATTCAGTGTGAGTCAAAAGTTTATTTTGACAGGAAAAGCTGAAACAGCAGAGGGCTTCTTGCCATCGTCTCTGGACAAGCCAAGGAGAGGCAGGAATGGTTTGTTTAATGCCATGTCTCATTATTCCTGGCACTTCATGACTCATTAAATGTCCTAGTTCTGTAACTAACTCCTGCTGAGCTCAACATTTGATACACATTTATGGGTGGCCTGTTGGCTGCACTAACAATTCATAATTCCCCTAACCATCTTAACTCCTTCCTTTGCATGCTAGGCTGCCTTTAAACAACTATAAGATAAAGATACTGGGGACTTCAGTTCTTAACAAAGAATGAATTACATGTATCTGGAAAATTTATTAATATAGCTATATGCTGCAATTAGATACACTCATTCTGAGTTCAAATAAACTATGCTGGATCCTAATGCTTCTTATATAGCTCCCCTTCTGTATCTATTTGGCTTTTACCATGGATATATGCATGCACATGGTATTGATGCCCCTCGAAAAGAAGGTCAGCAGTGCACTTAGCAGTATCTATTCACTCATATAGAATGGGAACAGGAGCCAAATGACCCTTCTTGGCCATTACATGTGAGAATTAGAAGTGAGGGGCCTCTGTTCAGGAACCTTCTTGTCATGAGTGATTTTGTCAGCTTGCTTTCTTTGCAAAAGGTCAGTGAAATCACAACAGAGCCCAGCAACATGTTGACCCAGTCTGACAACTGATTCAAACAGGGCGACTGCAAGCACTCAGCACAAGTTTGACAGGCACCAGTGTTTTTGGAGTTGACAGCATATTTAACCTGTCTCTTCTGAAAACATCATGCATGGTCACCTTGGAGGTAGATAGACAGGTCTGTGATTTAGGTTAATTTTTCTCTCATTCACTTGAAGCATAGAATCAGTCTGGTCACACTGAAAAGAGTGACTTTGAGTATACAGTCAAAAAATCCAGTCTATGTATTTCAGGGCATGACTGAAAAGCCACCAGCAAAACCACACAGTTCTAAACTGAAGGTATCTTGGGTTACTTTAAACTCTAGGTGGAAGTTACTTGCAGCTTCAATCAAAAAGTGTCACAGAAGTGTGTCTGATTTCAGGCTACCTTGTATGAGAATGCTCTGAAATTCAGTGGTGTCAGACAGCTTTCAAACTGCCTTTGTACTGGGTTTGGTTGGGACAGACTCAACTTTCTTCACAGCAACCTGTAGGCTCTGTGCCTTTTGTCTGTGGTTAAAACAGCACTGGCAGCCCACAGGTTTGGGTATTGCTGAGTAGTGCTAGCACAATGTCAGGGCTTCCTCTCCAACACCCCACCAACAACTTTGAAGGTCTGTAGGCTGGAGATGGGCAAGAGATTGGGAGGGGGAATAACTGGGAGAGCGGACCCAAATAAGCAAAGGGATATCCTATGCCATATGATGTCCTCCTTAGAAATAAAAGTTGAAGGAAAGTAGAACAATGGGAGGACATTTGTGGTGATGTCATCTGTCTTCCCAAGCAACTTCTATGCCAGTTGAGGCCTTGCTTCCCAAAAAATAGCTGGACATCTGCCTGCTGATGGGTTGTAGTGAATGAATTCCTCTTTTTACTTTGCTTCCATGTCCAGCTTTTACTTTTCTTAGCAACTGCACTTTTATCAAACAATGAGATTTTCTATGTAATTTTCTCCCCCAGCCCTTTCAAGGAGAGGAGTGAGAAAACAGCTGGGTAGTTGTCTGGCAGTCAGTCAAGGCCAACCCTCCATGGGGCTCTGGACAAAGATTAATTTTCTTTACCGTTCTTTCCATTTTGGTTACTGCTGATGGCAAAGAAAACAGATGATGTAAACTTCAAAGGCATTTTCATAGGAGAATTGTCAATTTCACTTAATTCTGCCAACCTTGAACATTCAATAAACATCAGTCCTGATTAAAAAGAAGAAAAACCACTTGGGGTCTTACCTGTTAAGCCTTGGTGTGTGAGCCCACGAGGACGTGGTTTTATGACCAGCATATTCTAGTTCAAGCCTGTGCTGCCCTACTGAGACTGGCCCCACCGTACTGGAGCCTATTTTTTATTCCTGCTGTTTGCCTTAGGTCAACACTAGCAGTCAGGAGGAGAGTCAAACGAGCTTCAAGATCAGGCTGACAAAAGAGGGACAAGAGGGGTCTTGCTCATTCTCGCAAAATCTTTTGTTTCAGAGGTGGTTTGCAGTAGCAGCAAGACTGTTCAGAGGCTGCCACAGGGTGGTCCAGGAGGAGCAGATGAGGCAGGAGCTCTGCACAAGAGGACAGTTTGTCACCACAGCATTCTCCCTGTGTGCAGCAGTTCCTGTCAGCAGCAGAAAAAACAATCACTGATTTCAGTCAAGTGCTTTGTCTGCAGCGTTTCTGTCTTTGTCCTGCATTACTTTATGCAAGGTTTAGACACTGACTATTGGTGACTCAGGCTTTTGCTAAAGGATGTGTTTTAAAGTTAGAAACATGGCTGTTACAAAAAAAAAAAAAAAAAAAGAAAGAGCACAAATTCACCCCTGGAGGAGTGAAAACAACAAATTGCAATGCACAGGCTTCAGTGTCAGAGAATATGTTTCTCTGGAAGGGATTTAGTTATTTTCTTACCCCATGAAACAAGTGCCATCTCTCAGAAAAGACTCCCTGTGAGGATTTTGATCCTTTGGGAAGGAGGATGAGTTAGCAGTTAGAGATGAAATGCAAAGGTGTTTTCAGCATAGCAGCTGGCTGCTCAGTTTTCTAATACAGTACATTACACTGTTAATGGAAATGTTGCTTTGTACCTTCTGTTTTTCACCCAGTAGAATTAATTCCAGCACTGTTTGCATGCCAAGCATGCACACTCACAGCTACAAGCTCTGGGGAGAGGCGCAGCTTGGACCTGCACTGATATGATCACAAAGATTCTGCAACAGGGCTGGGACCTGAACCCACTGCCTTTGCCAAGTGACTTCACCACAAGACCATCTCTGCTCCTGCCCACAGGAACCATCACACACCACTACAGACAGCCCTCGGGAGTCAGCAGATTGGGGAAAAGGCATCTGGCTGTTTTGAAGTCCTTTGGGAGATCTGCAGGAACAGAAGTCTTCTGTTCCACTCTGTGATGCAACAAAGAGGGAAAAAAGCCCACCATTTCCCACAGAGCAGCTAACCCTTCCCAGTTTGCTAATCCAACCTAGGCTTCTGCTTCTGCTAGGAATCAATCTGTTTCAAGGCTGCACGTGTCATTTTATTAAGAAATAAGAGAAAGCAGGGAGGAGCAGCTTTAAAAGCAGCAAGCCATGCAGGGGCTGGGAGCCACAGCTGCCAAGTCTTTGGGAACACTCAGAGATGAAAGTACCACAGGAGTGCCACATGGCAGTGCTGCTGGTATAGGCACCGTGCTGCTAAAGCAGCTCTCTACATGCCAGTTCTGAAGAGACACAAATCATGGACACACAGAGCTCACTAAATCCAATAGTCACAAAATGGGAAGTAAAGGGAGTATGTTTTTCCATGCTATAGGAGCCACTGACTCAAGCCAAAAACCCTGGGAGGAAAAGCAACAGGTGCATTAAGTACTTTTCTGGGAGCTGACTGTGAATGAAGCAGCTTGGTTTTCACTAGGATTTGCAGACACATGTTTTTAAAGCAAATGAGGGTGCAAAAGCTGGAGAGATTTCTGAGAGGACTATAGGCTGGACTTGAGAGAGGGAGATGCACCTAATGCTGCTTGTTGTGGTGGGGGTGCTGCAGGTACACAAACTGCAGAAACATCCAACTTCTATTTCATCCTGCTGAAAGAAAGTCACAACTCCTAATTAGCTGTTCAGGCCAAAAGGAGGTTATTTATTTTCCAAGTGCTTATTTTATAAGTGTAGGATGTGAGGAAGACCTTTTGCTCTATTATTGCAGTGCCAAAGCACAGCATCTTAAATAAAGTCAGCAGTATTATTTTGTCTATGCTTTGGAGGAAATTGTAATCCCTCATCCAACATTACCTGAGTCTGCAGTTAGTGTAAATCACTATATATGCACAGCCATTAACTTACTGGGTCCCAATCAGCATAAGTATCATTGTTTTGTATATTGGAAGAAGAAAACACAACAGTAAACTTGTTTACTGGCTACTTTGTTTCCAGAAAGACATCTTGCATTGTCTTTCTTTACATCACTGGAGACCAAAGTTCTTAATACTGACAAGATAAAAACTTCTTACAGACAAAGCCTAAGAATCATTAAGGTTGCAAAACAACTCCAAGATCATCAGGTCCAATAATTAACCCAGTACTGCCAACTGCATCACTAAACTGTGTCCCCACATGCCATGTCTTTTGAATATCTACAGAGAAGGTGACTGCACTACTTCCTGGAGCAGCCTGTTCCAGTGCTGGATAATCCTTTCAGTGAAAAAAAATGTCTTAATATCTAATCTAAACCTCTCCTGGCACAACCTGAGGCTATTTTCTCTTGTGCAATCACCTGCTATATGGGACCAGAGACCAACTCCACACTTGGCTACAGCCT
Source organism: Dicaeum eximium (assembly GCA_013396995.1). Lineage (NCBI taxonomy): Eukaryota > Metazoa > Chordata > Aves > Passeriformes > Dicaeidae > Dicaeum > Dicaeum eximium. The sequence continues at coordinate 712,451 of VWZP01008072.1, read as the reverse complement.
CCTTTCAGATTGTTATTGAGAGCAATAAGGTCTCCCCTCAGCCTCCTCTTCTCCAGGCTAAACAACCCCAGCTGCTCCTCACAGGACTTCTGCTCCAGACCCTTCACCAGCCCCACTACCCTTTGGACACACTCCAGCACCCCAAAGCCTTTCTTGTAGTGAGAGCCCCAGAACTGTTCACAGTTACCAAGGTGTGGCCTCACCAGTGCTGTGCACAGGACAATCCCTGCCCTGGTCCTGCTGGCCACACTATTACTGATCCAGGCCAGGATGCCATTGGCCTTCCTGGCCACCTGAGCACATGCTGGCCAAAAGCAGCACAAGGTCAAACCCCTGTTTTCTTTGCCCAGTGCTCACCAAGCAGAGGGTGATTCCTGAATCCATCAATAATGTCTGTCAGGGTGGTGAGTCACCTCTTGAGAGTCCTGGAGGTTACCTGGCAGCTTGTCCAGTCAGCTCAGCCTTGGTTAAAGAATCAAAGGGACAATTTGAAGCTGAAAGTCAGTAACTTTCAGTGGGATTTTGCAAATACCAGTCTGCCTACAACATATCTCTTGTGTAACATGAATACTGTTCAGACATAGGGATGTTTTGTTCAGTTCAAAAATGAATTAATGTTCAAATGTAGCTACAACAAAGCTCTCTGTAGTACTGACAGTGTAAATTAATTGCAGTCCTTCCTCGTGAGGGGAGGTGGAGGGACAGGTACTGATCTTTTCTCTCTGGTGAACAGTGACAGGACCCAAGGGAATGGCCTGAAGTTGAACATGAGGAGGTTTAGGTTGGATATTAGGAAAAGGTTTTTTCACCCAGAGGGTGGTTGGGCACTGGAACAGGCTCCCCAGGGAAATGGTCACAGTACCAAGCCTGATAGACTTCAGGAAGTGTTTGGACAATGCTCTCAGGCACATGGTGTGACTCTTGGGCATGGTTCCGTGCAGGGCTAAGTTGGACTCCATGATACTTGTGGGTCACTTCCAACACAGAATATTCTGTGATTCTGTGATCCTGTAATTTTAAGAGACTTATTTTCAGCAGTTTGACATACATTAACTACACTTTCTAAAACACAGAAATACTGTTCAAAAGGCAGTAAACACCCCCATGGCAATGGCAGCTCCTTGTCCCAGCAGACCCAAAGAGGTCAACCCTCCTGACCTGTGACTCATCCTGAAGGCCATTTTAATTGCAGGGGAAAGGAAAAATTGACCTGCTGGGACTATTGTTATTGTGAGAACAAAACCTTCCCCTGATATGCCCTGAGCACATGAGGCTGGGTAAGCCCAAGACAGGCTGGAGAAGTGGGCACCTGGGAATCTCATGAGGCTTAATAAGACCAAGTGCAAGGTGCTGCATCAGGGTCAGAGCAACTCTACAATCAACACAGGATGGGGGATGAACAGATTGAGAGCAGTTCTGACCAGGAGGACTTGGGGGTGCTGCTGGGTGAGAGGCTGGACATGCTCTGGCCACGGGCACTCACAGCCCAGAAAGCCAAACGTGTCCTGGGCTGCATCCAAAGCAGGGCAAGGGAGGGATTCTGTCCCTGTGCTCTGCGAGACCCCTCCTGGAACACTGCATCCAGCTCTGGGCCTCCCAGCACAGGAAGGACATCGACCTGTTGGAGAGTCCAGAGGAGGCCAACAAGATGATCCCAAGGATGGAGCACCTCTCCCACGAGGAAAGGCTGAGGGAATTGGAGTCCCTGGAATTGGGTTTGCTCAGCCTGGGAAAGAGAAGGCTTTGAGGTGACCTAATTGTGGTCTTCCCGTACCTGGAAAAGAACTCACAGTAAAGAAGGGGAAAGGTTATTTACAAGAGAACGTAGTGACAGGAGGAGGGGGAGCGGGTTCAAATCGAAAGAGTAGGTTTAGTTTAGATATTACGGAAAAAATCCTTTACCCTGAGTGTGGTAAGGCACTGGCCCAGGTTGCCCAGAGAAGCTGTGGATGCCCCATCCCTTGGAGATATCCAAGGCCAGGCTAGATAGGGCTCAGATAAACCCGGTGTAGTGGAAGTTAGCGGGGCTGGAAGCGGATGAACTTTACCGCGCCTCCAGCCCGAACCATCCCGCGGCTCCGGCTCCGTGAGGGGAGGTCGCTGCTCCGGCAGGGGGCGGGGCCGGCACCGCCCCCTCCGCCGGCAGGGCCGGCTCTCCAAGATGGCGTGGCCGGCGCCTCCCTCGGCGGCCAAGCTGTACAGGCCGAACCGCTTCGTCTCGCTGCCCGCCGAGCTCGACCCCAACACCTTCGACACATCGGCGGAGAAGCTCCGCGCCGAGACCGAGCGCCTGGCGATCCGCTCCCGGCTCAAGCGGCAGTACCTGCTGCAGCTCAACAACCCCAGCGCCCCCGCCATCATCGTGAGTGGGGACGGAGAGGGGCGAGCGGGCGGCGGGGGAAGCGCGGGGCTCGTCCGCCTCAGCCGGCGGCGTCCCGGAGCCGGGTCCGTGCCTGCGGCCGTGCTTTGGGCCGGGGCCGTGCCGGCGGGACGCTGCCCGCCCTCCCCGTGACCTTGGTGCCCTTGCGGTGTGCCTTGGCCTCGGTCCCCTGGGGAGGGGTCCCTGCAGAGCCCCGCGGGCTTCACCGCCCTTCTCTTTGCACCCCAGGAAAATCCCGCCTTGATCCGCTGGGCCTATGCGAAGTCGCAGAACGTCTACCCTACTTTCCGCCCGACACTCAAGACGTCCTTTCTAGGAGCTGTTTATGGCTTAGGCCCCCTCCTCTTCTGGTTCTTTGTCTTAAAAGCTGACAGGGTAAGTCGCTGAACAACGCTGAACATCAGCGAACACCACAAACACCAACTTGTAAAATGTAGATCTGCTTGGAGTCGCAGTTTGTGGGATCATCGTGTGCCTAAGAATGATAAACACCATTAAAATAGTGGAAGGGAGGCTGGTAGGGAGCCTGTTGTCTCAAAGCCTGTTGCTGGTTGCAGAGTCTTGTTTTTCTGAGAGCCCTTTATTGTACCTTTGCGGGTAGGGCCAGTCACAGTTTGCCTGATCAGGCTATTCTGCTGTCACAAAGGTCTCTGTAGCACTGAGTGAATATTAATCCTAAGTTACTTTTCTTTTCAGCAGTTGATATGCAATAACTATGCTTTTTGAACTTAAAATACACAGGAAGGTTAGGGATGACAAACCTAGCAATATCTCTGTGCAATTGCTTGACCATTTCTCTAGTTTAGTGAAGCAAAAGGGGAGGAGTAATTATGCTAATTGCAGTGTCTGATCTCAGCTGGACATTCTGATAATTCGGAAAGTTTATCTTGCTTCCATTCTAACTCCTAAACTCTGAGTGTTGGAGTCTGAGCAGTGGTAGATCATTATGAAAAAACTCAGCTATATACATACATAAAAAAATGCTAACAGGCAGGCAGTGGCTGTTTTTAGTAAAGAATTTGTGGCTGTTGTAAAACACTTTTATTTCCCTCTTTTGCACAGAAATAGTATTTTACATCGAGTCATAAACCATGAAGCACAAACATAACTTAATAGAATATTTGTAGAGAATGTTTGCTAGGGTGAATTGAAAATCCAGGTTTTAGGGAGCATGCTGAGTGTGTTGATATAAATGTCCTTGAGACTTCAATACTTCTGCAGTATTTTGCCATGCTGAAGTCTTTAATTAATGTCCAGGATAATTCACTTTCCTTTATTGCAGTTCCTGTAGTGATGTTTGGGGATTTTTCTTGTTTTCCTGGTAGTACACAAGGCACGATAGTCATAGTCTTTTCTCTGAGGAATGTTTGCTGTGAGTTTGGGAATGCAAGAGGTAAATTACCGGGTTGAAAGTAAATCTTCTGGTTTTATCCAGCAGAAGGAATCTGGCCATTATCTGCAGTGCCTGTGTGCTGTAATGTACCTGTCAGAAAGGTACATGACTGCAGAGAGAGGTACAAATGGGTAGAAGGTGAGCAAAGGCACTTTTAGGCGAATTATTAAGAAATTTCTCCATAATTAGATCTCTAAGATGGATTATTCAGCCAGAAGGAGGAGGTAGAAACTAAGGTACAAATTATGAGACACAGCTAGTTTGGTGGAAAATGCCTTACAGGAATTGGTCTCTGCTGGCCTGTGAAGAGTACCTAGATGTGAGGTCAGTGTGAGCAGGTCTTTAGCAGGTGAAGCTAAGTGCCTTGCTATCTTTTAAACAGCTTGTGCTCACAGAATCATTTAGGGTGGAAAAGACCCTTAAAATCCTGTATGGTGCTACCTTCATGTAGTCTATGCTGAAATGCTAGAACTGCTGTTCTGCTATCCCAGGCTTATTGAAAGTCCTTCTCTAGGAGGATAATGATAAATGTTCTGTTTCTTCCACAGGATCGTAAAGAGAAGCGTATCCAGGAAGGCAAAGGCAAACGACCACCACTCAGTGTCTTCTTCTGAGTTCCTGGGACTGCAGTGGTGTTCATGGGATATAAATAAAATAAGATGCATTATGTGATGACATTTCTCTGTCACAAGAATAAATCTTAATTGCTTGTTGGTTGTCTTGCATCTTTAAAAATGATGGGAAGTGCAAAAATGTAGGATCTTTATATCTAAACGAGATGGATACAGAGAGGGTGTCTGGAACTCAGCCTTTGTACTCTTTTGGTGTACATACAGAGGATCCTTTTAAACCATGGAAGTTGCTGCTGTCCAAGAAGACTGAAGTTTAAAATTACTAGCAGGCTAAAATGCTAAGCAAGACCAAAGCAGTTTCCTAAAAGAACTACTGCTTTCCTTCCACATGTTTCTTCTTGGTGTCACTTTGGCTGCAGGTGTCACTTAGGCTGTGTGGTTTGCCTTAACTGGATAATAGGCAAGTTCTATGATACATGTTTAAGAACTTAGGAGTCTGCCTGACTGCTCTCAGTAAGTTAATTTTTCTTTGCCCTAATGAACGACAAGCCTAAACCATGTGTTTGTTTATTGAAATAAACTTCTGGTTTTTTATTAGTACCAGATTTGGAAATTGTGAGCTGAATGTTGTCATGCTGTATGTAACTAGAATTTCCACTAATTTTGTGGTTCCTGTGAATGGTTCCTTGCACAAGAAGTGTAAGATAAGGATTTTACTTTGACACTGACTATCTTGTAGTATAGGAGAATTCACCCCTGTAAGGGGGCTTTGTTCAAAAAAAAAAAAAAAATCCACCACCAACCATAACTGAATTTTATGCCTGCAAAGATGCCTTTTCTCTTTATTCTCGTAAGAGCACAAGTTTTTCATGCCCAGATCAACTGGTATAGAGGGCTCTGGAATTGTTACTGCCAGTGTACTAAGATGTCAGTGCAAAGAAAAGATTTTTGATGCATACTTCAGTTTTCACATGGCTTGTAGTTGCCATCATGATCCAAACAACCCTCATTCTTCAGAGACTGTGGGAGTCTTCCCAGGCACTGAGGTTCATGCCAGAAGCTCAGTTTGATATGAAAGTTGAAAACTTTCCTGTGCCTGCTGGGAAAGCAGCCAATGTGAAGTCAGCAAAACCAGATCTACTGCATCCTTTCTTTTCCTGTATGATGAAGATGTAAATATGGGCCATTTGCAGTCATTCTCCAGCAGAGTGAGTTGATGAGTTCTTCCACATAACCAGGAAGTGGCTGGGGTTGGAAGGGACCTCTGGAGGTCATCTGGGCCCTACCCTCTGCTCAAATAGGGCTGTCTAAAGTGGGTTGTCCAGGACCATGTATGTACAGGTGGCTTTTGAGTATCTCTAGAGATGAAGACTCCACAACTTCCCTGGGCAACCTGAGCCCGTGCTCAGTCATTCTCACAATAAAATCACTCTTAACTGTGTGGGGTTTTTTGATGGTGGGAGGTTTTTCTGGTTGTTTTTGTTTTTTATTAATATTTTCTTAAGTGTTTCCTATTGCAGCTCTTCTTGTGTGGGCCATAAAACATTCAGGCTATGTGGAGCCTGGCACTAATGCTGTGTATAGAAACTGGACTAGTCAGTGCCCTGGTTTTGCAATCCCATATGTGAGATTTGCACCAGTTTCTGCAGCTTCTTCTGCTAGTTTAACTAAAGCAAACCCGTATTATTCTCTGCAGAATAGCTCCTAAAAGTCTGTCACAAATGATATTACAAGATAGGGCTGTGGACTAGTGTAGAGAGGCATCAGTGCATGGAGAGAGTGGTATTTAGGGAAAGAAATAATTGCTTGTCTGAGCATGCTAAATTAGCTATTCTTGCTGCCACAAACTAATTCGATCTCCCAGGACCCATTTCCTCAGCTAATTGGAATTTGAGTTGCCACACATGTAAATTCTCCCTTGCAGCTGTATTTGTTTCAGGCCAGCTGAGCAAATGCTTCAGGATGGGTTGTGGATGAGCACAGTGCCTCTGGTCTTTCAGGCCAGCCTTGGATTGGTGCTCATGGCACAGCCCTTTCCAGCCCTGCGTCTCTGATGCTACATCCCTGCAGATTTGAGCATGGTGCTTGGGGAAGGGTTGCCCTACTTTTCTCTCTTGTTATATCCAGAACTCTCCAAGCTGTTTTCTTGCTAGGGATGAGCATGCCATGCTGCTGGGGGTGGGGTTGGTGTTTGAGGCTGTGGTGCTAGGTGCAGTGAGGAAGAAAAGAGAAGTTTCCCTTCAGGTATCTAGGAGGGAGGTAGGGAAGTGAATGTGCCTTGTGAAATTTTACCCTTGACTGATGTGTTACCACCCATATGTGCTTTGGTGATGTGTCTGTACGAGAGAAATTCAAGCCTGTAGGTCACTGGATGATAATTTAGGTCCCAAACAGAGAAGAAACTCTTCCCCTTTGCCTGTGAAATGTTTAGAACTCGTTTATCCCTGGATCAGTCTGATTAAAACAGCTTCTCTCTCAAACTGGTTCTCCCAAATCTCTTTTTCTGAATTGGCTATTTTAGAATAAACATCTCTATGTAGATTTTATAATACTTTGCTCAAAGCTGATGCCTTTTTTCCCCCCAAGGACCTGGTGCAGATCCAAAACTGATGATGAATGTAACTGACTGATAACTGTGTTGCAGGTCTACATTTCCTTCTCTTTGGGAAAATTGCTTCTCAGGGGAAGTAAGAAACATAGGTCTGGTGGTACCAAGTTTAGAAACTTCCATGTGGGTATGTGCTAAAGTACAGGCCTGAAGTGTGGGGTGCCTGGGCTGTGCTCCTGGTTCCCACTCTCCTTGGGGCTTTGCTTGCTGCCTCCACCCTGTGGAATTCACCAGCTGGGGGTGAGGCTTGCATACTCCAATCAGTGTTCAGGTCCCTCATGGTGTCTGCAGTTGAGATTTTTTCCAGGTACCTTCCCAGGAGCAAATGCTTGGACTGGCCACAGAAGCCCTTTCACATTTGCTATGCTGCAGATAAGCACAGAAATAGGGAGAGAATTTGTGAAGTGCTGACAAACAAGTCAACATTGCAGGATGGCCAGAGTGTGGAATAGAAACTTTCCCTCACTTAGCAGTGAAGTGCTTTGGATTCTCCAACCTTTTTTAATTCGTGGTCTGCTTTCAGACAACCAAGTCTTTCCTTGCAGGCCCTCCATGGATGAGAAGGTTGAAGTGGCTTGCTCTGATAACGGGCTTAGGCCTGGTAGAGCCCTCAGCTCTGTTTATAAAGCTCTTCCCATGTAGACAACATACAATGCTTTGTCAGTCCCTAGCTTCTCCCTGGGAAAGATGCACTGGGTTATATTTTCAGGAGGCCCTGTGAAAGGGAGCTAGCTGTCACCTCGTGTCCACACAAGGTGCAGCTTTCACACCAGCTACACGTGGTGAGAGCCACGCAAGTACTTCAGCTTCAACATGTCATCAGGAAAGCTTTAATTGGATACTTGAAAGTTAAGAATAATGATGAGTTTTACTGCATTTCCCACCTAGGGATGATCACTTTGGTGGCTCAGTGGTTGGTGGAAGTGCTGTTCTGTGCTGGAGAATTCTGCACTGCCCGAGTTGACTGTGCCATCACACGTAGGTATGCTGGATTTGCCTGACTTCACTCATGTTGCATGCAGCAAGCACTTCTCTTTACTTGAATTTAGGGTTGAAATGGCTTTTCAGAGGTTCCCAGCACTTGTAGTAGTTTTTATCTAGGCGATTTGAGGTCTGGAGGCCCCACTTGGTGACAGCAAGGCTGAGGGATGATTCAAACATGAACGCCTGTTGGGAAGAGGAAAGGTAGGTTAGCGTAAAAAAGAAAAAAATTTAAATCCAGGCAAGGTGTCTGCTCTACCACAAACAGGATTTGTGTACATGGTCCAGTATTTCCAGGTTCTGTCTTCAGCCTAACCAACTCATGGAGAATGCTCTTCAGATTTGGCAATGCAATCCTGAAATTAGTCAGGTCTCAGGAGTGACTTTGGACTCCCTACCTGCCCAGGAAAGCCAGGTTGTTCTAATAGCTCTAGTTTAAGGTCTGTTGATGATCATCATTAGATTTTAGGGAGTAGAGAGAGGAGGACAGTCAGGGGGTTTGCTTCTTTGCCCATAGGCAAAGACAAAAATGAAATTCCCAGCTTCCTGCTCAGGCAGCAGTTTACGTGGGCAGATGATCAAAGCCGCCTGGCATTGGATGTCTCCAGGGAAGCTCCTGGGAGTTGAGCAGTGCTCATTGGTAAGGGAGCTGAATGCTGGAGCAGTTGGGTCCAAGTACTTTTCCAACTTGCCAGCAAGAAGGGACATTACTAGGCTTTAGTGTAAAAGTGGGCACTATGCCATGCTGTACTCCAACTCTTATGAGCTCCCTTGGCTCCTTACCATGGTCCCGTCTGCAACCCTCTCTGGCTCCAGCTTGGCTTTGCTCGCCTTCTCGAAGCAGTCAGCATCTGGCCCGTGAGGGGTCATCATGCTGTGCAAGCTGCCACCTCCTGGCTGAAAACCTTCCTCCTTTGCTTCATAGTGGCCTTTGATGAGCCCCATGAACTCGCTCATACAGTTCCCTGCAGAAGGCAAAGAGAAGAGGTTGCAAAGAAGGGTGGTTGGGAGGGACCACAGACAGAGTGTGAGCTCCTTGAAACACATGAGCTAAGCCGGGCCAAGCAGAGGGTGGAGTGGAAGTTTCTAGACAAGGTATCATGCTAGGGGACATCAGGGATCCTACAGGCAATGCTTGTAAAGTTGTACAGGATTTTATTACCTGGATTCAGAAACAGAGCTCCCTGATGAAGGACATTCATTAGAAATCACCTTAATGAAGGTGGTTCCACCAATCCCTAAATCCCATTGGTAGACGTGTGCTTTTCCTACCATCTCAAGCTATGTTAGTAATACACCTGCATATGGACTGCATGGTGTAACCTCATTTTGCAGACTTGGATTAGGGATTGTGAAGTGTTGGAAAGGAAGTTCTGTATAATCATCCCTGTGTTACAGACACGATATACCTGATCAATAGCCTTATGAGAGAGCTTGCTCTGCTATCCCAGGCAATCATTTTGATACTTTTCTACCACCTCTAGTGCAGTCAGGCACTTCATTACCTTATGCTTTTAATTAATGCATTATCTGCCTATTTCTCTACACCCGCTGTATGCCCAAAGACAAGGAGGCAAATTCTGTCCTTCCCTGAGGAAGAATACTTTCAGTAGACCCTCTGAAACCACTAGAGTAACATACCACTAACTTAGGCAAGGATGGTTATATGATTAATTCAGTACTTACTGAGTTATGCTCCCTGTAAGGAAAGTATTTTAACAGCTGTCATCCAAGCTTTCAGCTTTCCTACACATGATGTGACTAAACAATATGGCAACTTTCTGCTCAGCAGTTAGTTTTTGCAAAACCAGGACATGCTTCCATAGCTATTTTATATATAGCCCTTTTTAACCACTAGTTCAGTTTTGTTAAGTACAATCCAGGGTCTGAAATGTTTAACAGCAAAACTAATTTAGCTCAAAGCAGGGTTGGGCTATATATGTATGCAAACATTCATTAATTTTCATTCCAAGTTGTCAGTGTCCCATGTAAGACTGGATAGTTACAAGCTTTTCATTGAACCCACTCATGTACTGTGCCTGGCACACTTAAACTGCAGTACAGACCCTGAGAGCTGGATATCCAATTTGTCCGCAACAGGAATTTTAATATCTCTTAGGAAGACTGGGCAGGTAAGTAGGAAACCAGCCTGAAACTTAGGAGATGAGCAGAGTCCAGTCTCTTTTTCGCTTGCAAATTTTATATGTGAACCCAAACAACTTAGGTGTGCCTCCCTCCCTCCCTTATTAGTTAAATAGTGTTGTCTACAAGCAGGATGTTGTGAAGTTAAAATCTCTTAGTGGCCAGTCGGTATTAAGGACCCACCGTCATGAGAATCACATAAGCACTCTCTCAGACAGAATGAATATATGCCCATGGTATAAAAAGTGTATCAGAGATTTTCAGTCTAAGTTCAAAAGTACTTAGGAGTAATTCACAGCCTCTAAGGGTGTAAATGTAGCCAGGAGAAGTCAGTATTTACAAGCTGTACAGCCCCTGTAGTATGCAAAATTGTTATGGTGTCTAAGAGGAATATTTTTGAAACACCATTGCTATACTTGGGGCAAAGTTAGTGAAATATGGAAACCGTAACTCTTGAGTGCATCAAAATTCTCTGAACACAGGTTTTTTACTGCACCTGAGGAGAGGAGGCAACAAAGGATTGCTGGCAAGCAAAATAAGCCTCTTGTGAAATACTTGGAGAGAAGGGAGTTCAGCAGAACAGAACTTGTTGAAATCAATATGGTACTTCTACCCCAGACTTGCTCAGTCCTGCTATACCTCTCTTAACGCAACAAGATTCTCCTCTTTCTAATTTCAGAAGGCATTAACGTGTGCAGTGTCTTGATAGTTGACTATCACAATGTCTGCCTTGCTCACTCAAGCTCTTCCCCTCCATGGCTGGGGTAGAGCAGACACCCAACCTGCTCATCATGAATTTAGTGTTCAAGCTTAAGGCTGAGGTGCTGGGGTCAAGTGAGCAGCTATGGCAGCCACAGCTGTCCTCATGGATACTCTTAGATCATCAGAACATGGACAAGAGAAGGAGAGTTCTTTCTGTCTTTTAGCACAGACGAAGCAAGGTTGAACAATTTCATATTTGTTATGGCTCACAATGCATCCATATAAAATTAGCACAGCTCTGCTGATGAGCAGCAACTTCATCGTAGTTAACCAGCAGTGTGTCTCACCCCTTAGGGTCTAGAAAATGTGCTTTGACACTATCCCAGCCAGTCAGGAGAGGTGTTTTCCTGTCACCCTCATTATTGCAAATGAAAGCAGAATGACAGGGCAGGACTGTGCCTGTGGGATTTACTCAGAATGACTGCAGAGTTGCATGCCGTGCTTGCAAGTGCCACTAATTCTGCTGGCCTCCAAGGTGCTTGGAAATAATCTAAGTGGCAGAAGGAACTGGCTGTTAAACTGTGGTTAGTAAGTGTGCAGAAATCCTCTCAGCACTTCAAAGTGACCACAGTGTGGTCACAGCTTCTGAGATGGAGCCTGTTAGCTGTTGATGATAGGGGTGCAGGATGGCCAAGCTTTCCCCCTCAATCTCATGGAGCAGGGTGTCTCATCCTCTCCCTGGAAGGAAGAGAGATCCATGTTGGGAACTGGATTTCTAGCATCCATTCAATGCAACACGTTGCCGTGCTCTGCCAAGGCGATGCCAAAAAACTGCCAAAAAGAAACCAGCTCTGCAGATGGCAACCAAATCCAAAAAAATATCAACCAACTCCCTGCCTGAGAAGCCAATTCCTCATCACTGGCTTCTTAAATGTGAGCAGTACCTCCATCACTGTGCTGGTGGTGAAGAAGGGCTGAGGAAAGCCAATTCCCTCCTTTGCTGTAACTCTGATCTCACCATACATGTACCAGCTCTACACCCCTCTGTGCTTCTCACTGCTTGTAATATGATATTTCCCTTTCTCCTGTTCTTTATCTATATACTCTAATGAGATATTAAGTGATTCATGGCTGGGTGACAGGACAATATCTGACTCATTTGTACTATGCCCAGTTCAATATGCACCCAGGCTCTGTGGGAGCCCCTCAAGTATGGACACATCCATCTGTGCAGAAGCAATGAGCCCATCACCTCTGCGTTTTCATGAGATGCTTTAAATAGGAACACCTTTGGATTTGTCCATTTCCCAGGGAGGACTGACTGACTCCAAGAAGCTGACTAACTGAGCCAAGGACAACACACCAGGCTGCTGCTTCCCTGCGCATGCTCTCAGATAAATGGAGATTTGTTTCTTTTCTGCAGCCCTGGACTGAAGCACGGCCGAGGAGGCGCAGACGTACGGTGGTAGTACGGGGGACGGAAGGTGCGGTCAGCCACCCCCCATCGCGGGGGGAATATCACAAAGTCAGCCAGGGCCACTCCAGCACGGGTTGTCTTGGCTGTCAGGACAGTGAAGATGGAAGGATCCTGGAAAAAAGCAAAGCAAAAAAGCATGAAATGGAGCAGGGATCAGAGCTGTCTGCTCAGGTCACCCAGGTGGTAAACCTGACTGATACAGCCTCTCCCTTGCCTAAACAATTTTGTCACCTGCACCTGGTTGTGTGGATGAGATCTGGGACCCTGGGGGACAGCACTTGATTCTATACTGTACATGGAGGACAGGAAATGGGTCTGGATGGTTCTTCCTGTGAGCTTTGACAATCCTTCCCCATGCTGGCCCTTGTAGCTGGCAGCATAGATGAGGGTGGACAACACTGCAAGGTGAGGTAGTGCAGTTCCAAGAGCAGTCTCCAACACTCCTACCCCAAAGCCACACCTTTTCCTTAGCCAGTTATGGAGGACAGGAACATCCTGCTGGGGGCATTAAGACTCATGGCCCTGTTAGTTTACAAACAGAGAAGAAATTGCAGAGAAATTGTGGCTTGTTGAAACCTCTAGTCCAGTAAAATGATTTTCTGGGCTTTGATCCCAAACCTGTCCTTCTCCTGGCAGATTCTTCTGGAGTCTTAAACAATACTTTCTGTTGGTTTTCTCACTAGAAATGGTCCAGTCTCCCTTGCACACCCACTTGTATTGCTGTGGGCACCTCACCCACTGGGCTGGTTTCCTTTTTAGATTAGTTGCTCACATTACTTTTGGCTTTAGTTATTTTCCATAAAATCTAGAAATCATTACAATGAAATCTGCCAGCTCTTCAAAATGAAATTCAGTGCTGGACTCAAAGGAACCAGAGGAAGGAGTCTGTCCAATAGCAAGAAATAAATCAAGGCAAGAATCTGAAGTAACAGTGTTTTTGCTGAGTTGCACAGTGTATGTTGGCATCAGTATTCATTCCTGCTCCAGGGCACAGAAATTCTATGCTAAGCTTAAACAGAGCTGTTTAAGAAGCTGATCAGGCTCCAGTTATGTCTTTGTACCACATAGGAGAATGTCTTCTCCTATGAAATCTTGATTTGGACCCAGGGAAAGCAGCACAAAAGATTTCACACTCTTTCTTAGAGCACAACATATATTTTAAGATGGGCAGAACCCTCGGAGTTTAGGGTGCGTTTGGGTGGTACAGCAGCCACAAAATTTTGCTTTGCCTTGCCCAGTTCCAGAACTTACCGCGTGGTCAAAAGCCACAGCATTAATGACCATGAATTTTTCCAAGTGGTATTTGTACGGCGTGTAGTTCCCATGCCAAGCTACAACATTGTAGGGGGAGTAATCCTAGCAAAGCAAAGAGACAGAGGATTACCACATACAGCCTTCCAACATGCTGCACATGTGCAGGATGCTGCTCTTTCCCAAGTGAAAAGAGGTTTAGTACTGGTTAGAGGTGCACTGGCAGCTCTTTAAGCACAGCTCAGTGTTGTGAGGATGAGGTTTTCCTCAACATTTCTGCTTGGTAAGCCTCAGCCTTCCCTCTGGAGTCTGGTCTCTTAAGAGCTTTTGAGTGCTCAGGCAGTGTTTGGACAAGGCCAGCTGCAACACCAGCTCTCCTGTAAGGGAACTCCGGATTTTCACAGTAGCACCAGCTCCTCATTTCCATGTTGTCACTATAAACATATGGAGGCAAAGACCACTGCTGAGTTTTTGGACAACCAAGTCTTCACAAACACTTTTTTTTCCAGACTGAGGATCCTCAGCTGTGAAAATGAATGACCCACGAAGACAAGGGCTCAGTTCTGCTCCACGTAAGTGAGCAGGACTTTGTGAGATGACATCCGTGCTACTGAGCTGCGTATCCCAGGCCATGCACTGGCAGTCACTGTGCTTCAGTGTGATCTGTTCTCCCAGGGCATCCTCACCTGCTGGGCTGCAAACAGCTTGCCCTGGTACTTGCTGATCACTGTGTAGCCCCCTGGCACTTGGCGGTCCTCGTACCACGCCACGGGCACCAGGAAGTCACGTGGGTTGGCCAGGCCATTGGCTCCTGGGAAAGAAGGAGAGGTGACAAAGCTCTTTGGGCAATCTGCCAGTGAAGTGAGAGGCTGGTGCAATTTCCTGGCTTTGGGGGTGCCCTTCTGTGTTGTGAATGACCCAACTGCCTCTTGGCCCACTGTGAAACCTGAAATGGGCATGTACTTCTCGTGCTCCTCTGAGCAGGTGATTGTAATTCATCCTAGTGTTCAAGTCCATGCTCCCTTTGTGACTAAGACAGGTCTCACTAGTTGCCTTCTGAACCAGATTAGTACGTCATCCTCAATTAAAGGCATGTAACAACCAGGAATTAAGTGAAAAATGGAGGATGAATTGCTCTCTGTTCCTGGACATCCTGCTGACAGGATGCTTAGCCATGCAGAAGTTACAAGGCATGTCACCAGGGAGCCAAATACATTTCTGAATGCTAACAAAGAGAGCAATAAAATAGTGATACCTACAGACTTGGGGCATACTGAGGGGTTGCTTAATGTGAAGAGTGCATTTTCAAAGTGCAAAGCACCATATGGGTGATGGAGCATTCTTCTCCTCTTTAGTATTATTGTTACAAAGTGGTTTTGAATTTCCTGGATAAAAATGCAGACATTACTACCCGCTGCTAAGGTTTAACAGTCAATGCTTTTCTCCAGCTGTCACTTTTTTTCAAGTGAAAAGTGAAGTAAAATAAAGTAAGACTGAAATACAAAGGATCTTGGTCTCTGAGGGGAAGGCGGGTAGATGGTGAGAAGAGGAGCTCTTATAATTACCACCTCCTGGAAAGGTTTACAGGCAAGTGCAGTCTTTTTCTTTTCTCCAGAAAGTAAGCCTTATTATAGATTGCTGCCTTCTGGAGACAAAAAAAAAACCCCAAACCAAAATTCCAAAGAAAGTCTAACTGTGTCTGAAAAACTAGCTAATGGGAAAAGTTACAAACAGGCTGGGCAACCATACCAATAATCAAGTGGAGCAGGCACAGGGTGTGATAAGTGGGGGATGGCAGAAAGCTGCAGCTGGCTAAAAGGCAAGCTGTTGAAAAATCACTGTAGGCTTCATGTGAAAAATGATGTGCCCAGCATGTCATACAGAGGAGATGCTCAAGTGGGGTTCCACTGAACAGCTGCAAGTTGTGTTGGTTCTCCACTGAAAGAAGGACCAGCTTCACTTTCACCATGGCCATGAGATACAAATGCCCCTGAATGCAAATGTGCCACAGCTAGCTTGTTACTGATTGATAATACCAGTTAATTTGCTTGAAGCATGGCCAGACCTCTAGATCATGCTGAGAGCTAAAAATATCTGGGGGTGGAAAAAACCCCAGCCCAACATAAAAAAAAAACAACCAACCCCAAAACACCAGTCTGAAAGTGGAGAACTGTTGGCACTGGTTTTGTAGTTATTTTAGCTGTTCCAAGAGGAGTTTCCCTTCCCTTCCCTGGGGCAATCTTAGTAGAAGTAACCAGGAGGTATTTTTCACAGCAAGGTAAATTTGGAGGCAAGTACCCAAGGGATAAGGAAGGTGACATAACCTGAGCTGAGCACTGCCAGAAAGCTGACTGGAAAATCACAATGTGGGCAGCAGGCCTTCAGATGCTGTGTCCCCTCACAAGATCTTTGTCATAGCAGCAAGAGGCTGTGCCTTCATGATCTGTGACTCTGCACAGAACAGGAGGCATCTGGCACAGAGGATCTGTGATTTATGAGAGCTAGACCTGCACTCAGTGAAAGCAGATCCTCCCTGGCAGCACCACATGGAAATGTGAATGTGCTGCTGATCCAAGTCCTGTGCTGCTCATTTTATTGGTTTCTAATTCTCCAGAGGAAGCAGTTTCTGACACTAAAGCACTCTAGAGCTCCAAGGTTCCTCTGTTAACAGAAGTAGGGGGGGGAAAAACCCACTTGATTAAATCTAAAATGGGCCTTCAGGAGTGTCTCATTTTTAATTGCCTCTGAAATCTGCCCTTCCTTTTACCAGGAAAATTCTCTCCTATCACTCCAGTTTATCTGTAAGTACAAGGTATCAGTGGTGATGGCCTTTTGGGTTTCTTTTGGTAGGAATAGGTTCAGAGCCAGCAGATGGGGATACACTGACCAGAGTTGAAAAGAAAATAGTAGAAGAGAAGGTGGGAGATAAATGGTCCTTTCAGTGCCAGGGGAATCTCTGGACAACTGGTCTGTCATATCTTTTTGGGCAGATGCTTGCTCTTCTGGGGAATAGCAGTGCTGGAATGAAAACATCTTTGTGAAGGAGCATGTGCATGGGAGGATGTGATGGATTTGGGCTTGCAATTCATGCCTGTCCCTATGAAATTCACTGTAGGTGTAGCAGGAGATCATTACCAATGGGTCCCAGGTCAGGCAGCTCGAAGTGTGCCCCATACACCTCCAGGATGTACCCTCTGGTCTCTCCAAACACCTCCACACTGAAACGCATTCCTTGCTGGAAAATAAAGAAAGATATGAGGATCCTCCCAGGACTCTGCTGACAAACCATGAGCAGCTGAGTGCAGGATTTGGATAGAACATCTGACTCTTTGCCACAGGCAAGGTGCATTCAGCCCTTACCTGGATGACACAGATTTCATTGGGCTCCACTAGCATCTTCCCAAACTCAGTTGTGATGAGCAGTTTTCCTTGCTGGGGCACTGTGGAAACAAAATGCAGGCAGAGGAGCTGAAGTAGTGTGCTGATTGCCCCCTTCTTTGTTCCTGTCAGAGCACCCAGGCTCCAAGGAAGAGGAATGGGCCCTTTCTGACACAGCTACACAGAGAGTCTGGGCTCCCATGCAGACTCTTGCAGCAGAGGCACCTGCACTGCAGTGAAGCTTCCTGACCAGCTCAGTCATCTCCATGTCACAGAAAGTACTTGTATGAGCCAAAACTTTGCGGCCCCTTGGTGTAAAGTTTGCTCCACCAAATTTGCAGTCCAAATAAATGGGATTTGATACATTTGGGTCCATACCTCTCTGTCTCACAATCTTCATATGAAACAGTGCATGTACTGTTTCCCATCTTTGTCAGGACTGTGGCAGTGTGAGATGTCTGGGAATAACTGCTTCCTGAGGGTAGAAGCAATACTCTGCTAACATCTGTATTGTTTCCTGTGACAGCTCTGGCACAGGAGAGCTCACATTTTGACTTGAAAAACTAGCAGATTTACAAAACCTGCCCTGGCACTGTTACTTCACAGTAGTGGGGGAGGTGAGTGAGAACAATTTAATAGCTATTTGGTGAGACAAATGTTCCTGTTGGTGTCCCGAAGGCATTCTTGTTCCTTACTCAAGAAAGATACAAGCAAATATCTGACTTCTGATACCACTCAGAATATTTTTCAGCATGTGTGGACTTTATGTGTCAACCTCCACACTGACTGTGGCAGTCTGGTTGCCTGAGGCTGGCACAGCATGGGAGCTAAGCTGCTGTGCCAAATAATCTTGGGCTAAAGCAACAAAGGCATCTAACTGTAAGCTGTTCAGAAATCCTGAGGTTTATGACTTCCAGAAAACTTCTGCCTGTGGTGTGTCTAATACCAGTCTGGGGAACACTGGGAAATGATCCCTCAGCACCATGGGAAGGAAGCTGGGCCACTGCTCAGAGGGTTGAGGTCTGGCACGGGAGCAGCGCAACTCGCCCAACAGCTGAGCTGGTGCCAGACCACCAAATCTGCATGGCACGGGGGTGAAACCAACCCTCTCCTCCAAATGTTGGCTGTAGAGCCCCAGGCTCTGGAAGGACAAAGAGGCAGGCAGGTAGTAGCCCAGGTAGAACCACCTGGAGGAAAAAAGAAGCCAAAGCATCAACTCACCAATCAGGAAGTCGCCATCCGAATTATAAAGGCATCTAAAGAAAAAGGGAAACAGCAAGGTTAAGGTGCTATAAGCCCCATGGATCTGTGCACACCACAGCCACAGCTGGGGAGTTTTGAGCTGGGAGACTGACATGGCAGAGTTTCACAGATTCACAGAATATTCTGACTTGGAAGGGACCCACAAGGATCGTCGAGTCCAACTCTTCAGTAAATGGCCCAGCCTGGAAGCAGGATGTTCTCTGACCTCTGCCAGGTCCCTGCCTTTGTACTCATGGGCACATCAGCTATTGTAAGCTGAGGAGTGGGGCTGATTTCCACCCTGAGCCTCTGCAGTGAGCAGCAATGCCTGCTGCACGTGTGTTGAATTCTGAGAAGCAGCCAGAGGACCTAAATCCAACACATCTCCTCTTGCTGCATCCCCATGTCCAGGTCCCTACTTCTCTTGGTGGCTCCTCACCCACTCCTCCAGTGTTTGACCACAGAGCACAACCTGCTGTGGACATGGAGAACACGTTTTCCAGTGCACACAGGAACCCAGGACATACAGGGATGATGACAGCCTGGCTCAGGCTGGTGTCAGACAGACAGCCTGGAGCAGCCTGAGCCACCAGCAGAGCAGGCACTGACCTGTTGATCATGGAGGTGTTGCAGACAAAAATGTGGATGGCGATGCCATAGCGTCCTCTGGGCTCACCAGCACCACACAAGGTGTACAGTCCCTACAGACAAACCCAAAGCACCAGCAGTGAGCAGAAGGCAGGGCAGCAGGGGCAGCCCTTTTTCTTCCCCTCACCCCACCCTAAGCTGGGGCTCACCTCCTCTCTCACTTCCCACACTGCTACCAGCCTTCCTCTGTGTGGCCTTCTGTCAAATGTGTTGGATTCTCCTTAATATAATAAGGGTTTCTTAAAATCCATGTAAGCTAGTGTTTTCCATCCAAGGGTCTGGGGAAAACTGAGACTTGGGGCTTTTTTTTTTTCTTTAAAAGGTCCTTGAAAGTCAGTAAAGAAAATCAAGCTCACTGCCAGTTGCTTGAAATCTGCAATCCTCTCCCCTCCCAGAGATGCTCTGCAAGCCCAGTGCTTTCAAAACTGCCAATATTACCCCAGATCTGAGCATCCTGTGTGCCCTGCCATACCCTGAGGGGAAACAGAGATGGAGGATGCCCAGATGCCCTGGTTCCCGAACTTACATTCACAAAGTCCATCTTATTCTGAGGGGCTTTTGGAATCTCAAAAGGTTTCCATCGCAGCTAGATCACAGCAAACAAAAAACAAGAAACAGGTGCCAGTGATCAGAACACAAATTGTGGTAATTCAAAAAAAAGTAGACCCCAGTCCTCCCCCTGCTTCTCCTTGCTGAGGTAGCTCTCTCTTTCCTAGTCTTTCCTCGTTGCCTTGATCATCTGATTTACAAGTGTTTTTGTTGTTGTTGTTTTAGGTTTCTAATTTTAAAAAAATTATTTGAGGGGCTTTAAAAATTTTTAATCATAATTTTGTAAAGTAATTCGCAGGCCTGTGTAGTGCCAAGGTTAAAAAAAATCCGATTTAAAATCTGCCTCTATTAATAACAACACTTTTGAAAGCAAAGAAATTCAGATAAGCCAGTTTTCCAGAGTCAAATTGTTATGGTCCTGTGCTCCATGCTAAATGATTCAGTCATTCTGTGACCCAAACATGACATTTTTGTTTACTCTACCTCATTTTCCTCACATCCAAAGCAGAAATAGCTCTGCCTGCATGAACAGGAGCCATGAGCAGCACTAATTACTTCTTGCAAAGGCTATGGAGATCCTCGGGCAGAAGGTGCCAGAGGAGTCCAAAATATTTGTTGGATTAGAATCCACCTGCATCCTCTCACAAGAAGTTTCACAGTTTATGTTTGTCTGGGGTGTTTTGCTTTGTTGCTTTGTTTTTTTTACTGTGATGTTCATTATTGGTATTTGTTTTCTCCCTGCCTCTCAATCATAGCTTCCCCTTGTCATCTCTGTTCCAGTCTGGAGAGCTTTCTTCTGTTTCAGCATTTCTTCCTCAGATGACACCCCATATTTTTTCATCACGTTTGACTCCTTTTCAGTTTTGTCATCTTTTATAATTTTGCCATTGTCCTTGGGTAATTTTAAAGTGTCATTTTTCCCATTGACTTCAATGGGCTTTGCATAAGGTGCCTCCCTATGGCCATCTTTTTAGATGGATGAGGATTGCTGAAGCTCCTTAAGTACCTGGGTGAAATACAAAGCATTGCAGGGAACAGTAGGTGCTGTCCAACAAACTGAACCTCCTCTCTGAAGCAGATTCTGAGAGGATAAAAAGGAAGGTGGCTCCCATTTACTGCCAGGAAATAACTCTTCTGGGTTTGGTGGTTGCCATTGAAAGTGGCAAGAGAGGGAGTGGGCAGGAGCTTTCCTGCTGTTCCCCTGGACAAAAAAAGTACTACACGTAAATGGTTTCAAATGCTTGAGAGCTGGGCATCTTGGAATTACTGTAATCATAAATAATCATTGAGGTAGATGTAGGGTGCAAAAGGGCATCAAGGATGGATGAGGTGATAACAGAAATCATTGGAGCTGCATCTGGGAAGGAGCACCAAAGGCATGTAAATATGAGCCTGTCACTGCTCCTTGGTCAATAGCTGGAAAACATATTCTAGCAGATCCAGGAAATTATTTAGACAAATGGTGAGGCTGCCAGGAGGCTGGAAATTAGTTAATCATGATACATCAAAGGGCAAAACCTGAGAGAAGTGAAAACCAATGACAATGGGATGATGTTGGGAGGAGAATGGCAACAGATTAGCAAAACCAAATGTTCTGGGGCTGGCAGGGAAGAAATCATGATTAAAGACAATATCAAGGCTGCAACAGAGGAAGACAAATGCCATGTCTCTGTGTGACTCTCCAGAATGAAGTGAGATTTCCCAGGAGGGCTGCAGAGAAATGGGCTGGCAGGCAGCAGCCTCTCCACAAGTGCAGGAAAGGAGAGGACGGATGGCAGAGGGATGCAGCTGCTCTGCCAGCTGAGCTGGGACAAGAGGATTTGATGGGGGATACTGAAGGAGAAGAGAGAGCAGATTAAAAGGTGGCCAACAGGAGATGGCCCAGGGGAGATGCCAGGTAGCACAGATCTAACGCCATGGCACTGTAGCTGTGCTGGGAAGCAGCACAAGGATTTGCCAAGATGGGAAGCAACAAGCATTGAGGGCTGTCCTTCCTTGGGTGACCACAGTGAGGAACAACAAACAGGTGGCAGACAAGACCCTGCTTCTGAATTGGTCAGACCCCCAGGAACCCATGGCTCCCCTCAGACCTCTTGCACCTCAGGGCCTTTGCACTCCTGATTAGTTTGATATTTTACTGTCCTCCTGGCCGGACCAGGGCTCCTCCCAGCATGGTTACCTGGTTGGGGTCAGGCTCAATTTCATCCCAGTCGTGTGTCAAGTGGCCTTCCTCGAGAGGTTTGAAGGGTTTGTGGCAGACTGAAGGTAGGATTCGATACAGCCAGCTACAAACAAGGAAAATACCTGGATTAGACTGAGGAAGAGTTTAAACCCTCTGGTTTATTTCTATAAGCTGGCTGATTAAGCTCCTGGAATAACATTTACATGGATGGCAACTGGAACAAAAGGTTTATTAAATATCAAATTAATGATATTAATATTAAAATCACATAGCAAACAACAGCTCACAGCCAGAGGTTTCCACAGAGATGGCTTTTATTATAGGCTCTAAATACAAACATATCCTGCTTTATATAGGTAAATGTGTATATGTGTATTTACGTGTAATTACTTACGTCTGCATTCACACATATGCATATAAAAAATAAAGATACAGATTTTTCTGTTGCTGAAATACAGCAATCTCACAGTTGGAAAAAGAAGCTTGTTTAAACACAGCTATGAAGCACCTCAGACAAGACAGGGATGAGCAGTGTCCAATGGAAAGAGCAGAGGAGCTCTCTGGAGACAGCCTGAATCTGAATTTGGATGGATTACAAAAAGTAGCATCCTATGCTTGGTTGTCCATGCCCATGCAGCAAAGCCCAGAGTTTTATGTGATGTTTCCTGCTGCTGTAGAAGGTCCTCCATGCCTCTGTCACTGCCTGGGACTGTCACTCTCCTTCCTTGCTGCCTGCTGTGGCTGTGGGCCCTGCCAGCACTGCCACTCCAGCATCCACACACTCTGCATGGTGCAGCCAAGCCTGAAGCTGGGCTTTCAGTCAGGTGAGAGAGCAGAGGTGATCAGAAAAGCCTGAGCTAGACAGGGCAGCCAGTGCTTTTAATGTGTTAACAGGGGTGGTTGCAGTTTGGGCAAGAGGGAGAAGGGGAGGAGGGAGCTCTCCCTTGAGAGCTGGAAAAATTCCATCAAGGACAATTTCGTGCAGCAAACAATGATTCATCCCTTTCCCACGCACACTGAGAGCTGGCAGGAGCCTGGAGAGCAGAGGCATCTCAGATGATGCATTTGCCTTTCATTTAAACAGGCAGCAAAAGGGACAGAAGAGCCACAGTGGGAGAGGCAAAAAGAGAAACCCATCTTCTGCAATCTGGTTATGGCTGGAGCATGACAACCAGGACAGAGTTCTGGGAAGCTTGCTGCTGGCTGGAACAAGCTGTTCCCAGCACTGCTGAGGTGTTAAAGTTCATGCTGGGTGCCTGGCACTTTCCTGAGGCCCTGGGCAGCCAAAATGGGAACAGACTGAGCTAGCAGCTCACTGGCCCCAATCAGTGCGCAGGAACATCCCTTAGGATGGAAGAGTCTTTCTCAGAGTCTTGGTTTGACACTGTGCATCATCAGGTGCTTCCCAGTGCCAGTGGCAGGGGTGATCTTTCCATAGAAGCATCAGGGCTGAAACCCCGAGGTTGTTTCACACAGCACACATAACCCCTTCAGGACTCTGTGGCCCCTGTGAACATCCTGCCCCTCCTCATCTTGCTCAGAAAGGCACTTTCTTTCTGCCCCCAATAACTCCTTTCTCAGCATTTTCTTAACCCACTTGCCCCACCAAAGCCTTTTGTCTCCCTTCCCCATGGTGGTCTGTCCTTGTCCCTCTCCCAGTGCACAGCAGAGGTTTTTTACCCTTCTAGGCTTGCAGAAAGCACTGGTGGCACGGAGGCAGCCTCTCCACTGCTCCCCAGCGCTCACCCCAAGTGCCACACCCCCACCCACTGCCGGGGGTCACGGTACCTCCTCTTGTTGGTGTGCCGGGGACAGGTGAAGGCAGAGCCCGAGAGCTGCTCCGCGTACAGGCCGTACGGGCAGACCTGAGGGTTGTTCTGCATGGGAGGAGAAGGAGAAAGAAGGAGTGAGGGGCAGTGGCATGGAACTTGGCTCTGAAGCCTCCAGCAGAGCACTGACCTGGGCAGCCAGCACCCCAGTGCTGTAGGGTGCTGTGCTCTCCTGAGGCTGGGCTTCAGCTCCAGTACTTGTGTGTTCCTGCTCCTCTGAGGCACCAGCCAGACCCCAAACACCATTCCCACATGCCACAAAAGTGCCCTGAGGAGTCAGCACGGCCACTGAGGCAGCAATAGAGTAAGCTGCAAGGGGCAGTGCTGCACTCAGAAATAGGAGTATCAGGGAAAAGGAAATAATTCCCAGTGAATACAGACTGAAAAGCACACCGGTATTGAGCACAAACTTTTCTCAGACCAAGTGTTCAGAGGGGTTACCATAGAGCATCATGTCTGGCTGGCTTTCCAGAAGGCTAATAAAGACTTAGAGAAGCTGAATGCACTGCATTGCCCCTTCTCCTTCTGCCCTCTGCCTATGGAGCCGGTGCCCAGAGCAGGTGTTTTGGTGTCATACGGCTTCCTCCTGACAGTGCTGCTTGCTGCCCAAAAGCATCAGTGACCTGTGTAGGAGCCTTTGCTTTCCTGCAGGGTTTCTGCACAGCGAGAGTCCTCCTTTGGAGTACAAAGGGGGAATTTCCCCCTTTGCAGAGCTGTGGGTACGACTGGCACAGGTTTTAGCAACCCTTATGAGTTCATACTGGAGGACAGATTCCTCCTTTTCAGAGAACAGAAACTAACATTTTGATCTAAGTAGGCCACCATCTATTTGTTTGAGATCAGCAAGAAGCAAAAACATCCAAGAACTGCAGGAAACACCCCAGTGGGACAGTCATACACCATTTGCTATCCCATCTCCTTCCTGCAAAGTCTACTATAGCATGCAGTATCCTGCTGCTGAGCAGACCAGCCATCCATACAGTATCAAACCCTGTCCTGAGAGGTGGGCAGAGGGGAGAGCTAAATCTTTCTGAGTGTGTTTAGCTTCCAGCCCTCCAGCTCCATCTTGTCAGCACGGGTATGCAGTGAAGCAGGGGGATCAATAATCCTTGGAATTTTTATCTTAGCCAGCACTACTGCAGATGTCAGTCTTATAAATACTGCATCAGAGAAAGGATCTGCTCCCAGGACTGAAGATCTTTTTTGTCTAACTTGTTTTCAGATTTTTCTATTAACTCTTTTGATACAGAGTCCACACACTGTTCAGATGAGAACAGCTCAGCCAGGGGCTGGAGGAGTCTACTCTGGAAAGTGGTGCTGCTGTGGAAATCCTCAAAGAGCACATCCACCACATTCCACTGCTTTTTTAGGCCAGCAGCCACTATTTTTGATCTTCCAGTTTTAAGGTGCCTCTATGTTACATATTTTCTAGCCAGCCTCAGTAACAAGACACTGCACTGGCCAAAGTACCAGCCTGAACCAGCAGAGCAGTTTGTCTTTCTTGTGAGCACACTGTGGGCTGCCATGCAGACCTAGGGGACATTTCCATTTAGCGTGTCTCTGTGTGGTGTGTTTGTGTCCTTACTGGCACACAACATGTAAAGTATCAGAATTGGGGAAATCCAGAAAACTCAGGAAAAGCAAAACTTGAAAAAGTCTCCATCTGACCTTAATTCTGTTGGCCTCTTTGCATAGATGGGGAAGAGGACCACGAAGGGATGTAATTGGCTTAGCACCAAGTCATGGAGTCCTAGAATTGTTTGGATGGGAAGGGACCCTAAACCAGCCTGCCATGGAGAGGGTCACTTCCCACTTGAGAAGGTTGTTTAAAGCCCCATCCAACCTGATCTAGAACATTTCCAGGGATGGGCTATCCACAGCTTTTCTGAGCAATCTGTGCCAGTGTTGCATCATTCTTATAGTAAAGCATTTCTTCTTAATATCTAATCTAAGCCTGCCTTTTTTGGTTTAAAGCCATTCTCCCGTGTCCTATCCACTACATGCCCTTGGAAAAGTCCCCCTGCAGGTGCCTTGTAGCCCCATTTAGGTACTGGAAGGTGCTATAAAGTCTCCCTGGAGCCTTCTCTTCTTCAGGCTGAACAACCCCACCCCTCTAAGCCTGTCTTCACAGGAGATGTGCTGCCATCCAAGTCCCAAGATTACAGGAGCTCCAAGGGAAGCCACAGGCAGCCTCAGAGTGTGTGCTGGTGTGAAGGAGAGCAGCACAAAAGGAGGTGAGAGAGGTTTAATTCTTCAGGGTCTCATTCTCGCCTTTGGGCATCAAGAGGGTAGAACCACATGGGTTAATATTCCTTTCCTTAAAACAGAATGACCCCACATAATTTATTTTCATCTAAAATGTTCAGAGGTTACTTTTAAAAATGAATCTGTCAGTTTATTACTACAGGTATTCATGTCCCCTCCCTGCAAAGAAGCTTCTACCATCCCAAGGACTCGTATGTCAGCTGCATTGAACCCCATTCCCACATAAACTGTGAAATCTACCTCTCCTGCATGAGCATATCTCTCTGCCAATCTTCAGACTTCTGCTCTGGTTTAATCCAGAGCTGGTGGCTTCCTTCTCATTGTGGCTGAGATATTTGTATTGCAGACTTCCCCTGTTGCTGAGCAGAGGCAATTTAGGCAAGTCTTAACACTCAAGGTGAAACTTGGAAGCTAACAAATAACTTAAAAATAGAAAGTATGAATGGAAATCTTTAGTTCTGACTTCTGCCAGCATCTTATTATTGCAGTCTTGTATAAAGAAGGTTCCTAGAGATTTTCATGGTGGCAGAGAGAAAGGAAACATTAAGAAAGAAGCCAAGGGATTAGATAGTCACTCAAGAGTGCATTTTGATAAAGCACTTAAAAAACCCTCAGTACCTGTCCCTCTGGTAAAGCTCCTGGACAGCGTGGATCCTCAGAAGCATGTTCATTTCCAAATCCCGACATGTACTGTAAAATAAACCACACAGCTCATCACTGTTCTGAAAACATAATCAAAATCTCTCCAAACAACCCACCCATTGCTTTCCCGTGCATTTTTCCAGGCTCTTTGTATGCATTAAGACTTTCTCAAGTGATCTGCTTGCATGTTGCCACAGACCATTTTCACAGCTCCTGTATTTGCTTCATTGGCTAACTGTGTGGTGGGCTGGGAAGCACAGTCAGGAATTGCTCTCCTCAGTCTGCATGTCTATTTTGACTACATTCTGCTCCATCAAGGCAGTTGAGAAACAACTCAAATATCACATATATTGTCAGACTTAATGACAACAGGGTGATGGATAGGAAGAACTGTGCACCAATGTTATGGATGTGTGCTAGCACCATTCACATTCAACCTGACTTTGCTTCAATCATGGGTGTTCCAAAATCTGCAGACTGCCTCGCAGATTTGTTCACTGGGTCCTCAGATTCTTAGGGAATGAAACTGGGAATCATTTGGTTGCTCAAAGAAAAACTCAGGATGTAGATGGGATGAGGGAGGAAGGGAAACACAGCAAAGTTAAACTGTGTCAGTGATCTGCCCTAAATAAGCGTTATCCTGTTGGGCATGAACTGTCCACCATGGTAGTAAACAAGAATTAATCCATTACTGGGTGATTGCCTGGGTCTCTAGAGCAGTGAATTCTCACGGATAGAACAGATCTACACATCCTCCCATACCTGCCCTGCCTACAGCTGTCATGGTCTGAGCATGGCTAAAAGGCACAGGATAGAGTGGATGCAGATCCCAGCTTTGCAGCACTGTGAAAAGCCCCGCAGCAAGCCTGAGACACATAAGGGAAGCAGGAGTAACAGAGACCTCAGCTTTGCACTGTCAGAAATGTAAATACAGTCCCTTCAGATGCTACAGGAAGCCACAAAGCAGCTCTGTTGAACTCTACGTGAACGCAGAGGTGTTTTTTGGCAGCGACCAGCAGTTCAGCGCCGTAGCCTGGGAAGGGAGTTTAATATTAATGCTGCCCTTTAACAACTGCAAGAGTAGCGGGGCTGCTCACCAGCCTGCAGCCAGCGGTGCCAGGATGGCAAAGCCCGGGAGCCCCAAGGCTTGGCTGTCACACGTCCTGGCTGTGACCAGCACTGAGCAGCCCCGGCAGGTGTAGGGACCATCCTCAGCGTGGTGTGACCCCCCGGGAGGCACAGAGATTAAAATGCACTGACAAAGCCCCTCTACCTGGTTTATTTTACATATAGCATTACAGCACCCGGATTATTCCCCCTAGGGGTGCTCAACTTTGGGCAATTTGCAGCCCCCTTATAATTTTCCCAGTGTGGCAGACACTCAGAGAGCAAGCCTGAAACCTCCTGATAAATCATGTGTTTTCCTCAGGCTCCTTTCAGCGACCTGTAAGAGAAGACCATTCCCACGGGGCCCAGGCTGGCTGGAAGCCCTGCTCAGCCTGAACCTGAAAACATCCTGGTTTCCATCGGTTCAGGGAGGATATTTCTCTCGTCTTGCAAATGAATATACATCGCTAGGAGCTGCTCTCTGCTGGGTTCTGCAAGAAGCATATTGATATGCAAAGCAGTAGGTCACCTAAGCAGCCTTGGCAAATGTATTGTATTGGAACATTCCCCTCCATCCATCCCCCCCTTCGTTTTTCCCCCCCTCCCTTCTTTTAAACGGAAATGCAGCAACATCTGATGGGACTGCAGCAGTTCCAGAATTAACTGAGACTTCCACACTGCATCCTCCTTTACCTGTAACATAAAGGTTGTCCGAGCATTTGCCTTCGGGGCAACCCTGGTGAAAAGGGGAGGAAAGGGGGAAGAGGATGAAGAGGGAACAAGCTGATTTTCTGGAAGCACAGCCAGCAAGATTCGACAGGCTCTGCTGAATGCTGATGGAGAGCTGGGAGGGGACAGTCAGTGCCTCTTTGGAGGGTTTGTGTACCTGGCAAGCATCGTGTGCTCCCCGGCAGCTCCGTGCCACACTGCTGGGGTGAGGGGGAAAGGAGGCGCAGAGATTTTGCTGTGACAAATCTACCCCTTGTCCTTCAGGCCAAAAAGCTGGAGACCTGCGCATCTGAACTGCCCATCCACATCCCCAAAAGTCCCTTTGCCTCTGCATGCTGGGCCAGGGGAAGGAAAGAAAGGAAACCAACTCAGCAGCAAGCATCTTGTGGCAGCAGCCGCTGTGTGCCCGCGCTGATGCTGCACCGCACCTTGCCCGAGAGCAGCAATGCAGGGGGCGAGTTCCCCCTGGGCTGGATGCAGAGCTGCTGCCTCCCCCAGCTGCACCCGGGCTGCGGAGGGTGGCACTGCCCCGCTGCCTCCAGAGTGGCGGCAGAAGCTGCCGCATCATTGTTTGGTCAAATAAATTCTTTCTTGCCAAGAAAAAAAAAAAAAGAATTCTCAGGTAACTGCATCCAGGGCTGAAAAAAAGACATTGGCAGGACTGCAGCAGCTGCTGGAGGGGAGACGCCTTGCTGGTGATTTATCACCCTGAGTGTGGCTCCGAGACTTTTGCCTAGAGGTTGGATTTGGCTTTTCTTATTGCCTGTTTCATTTTCTCTTTCCCTGTGGCATACCTCAGAGAGGCTTCTGTCCTCTACATGCCCATGGAGGGTTGGTGTCAAATATTATCTGGGCTCCTAAAAAGCTGTGCCACAAGTTCTCTCTGCACACCTTGGAGTTGTCATGCTCCAGGGCTCTGGGGTACCATGCAGGGACCCCGCTGATACAGGTTGGGTGCAAGCAGCAGTGGAAGGGCAGGCACATCATGGCCTTTCTCCCTTCCAACCCTCTGAACCCACCTCCCACCTCTCACTTCCCACTTTGTGTTGGACAAGGTGCCCCCAAGCCAAGGGAAATGACCTCTTTCTGCCTGCCAGCAGCAGAGCATCCTTCCTGGGCTGAAAAATCGGTGAAAATGGAGCCCAACCCTTCTCCATGAAGGGGCACCATGATTTGAGTCCAAGAGCACCTCCCCCTAGGTCTCTGCCTGGCCTCAACAGCTCCTAGATAAGTTATAGAAATCTCCAGGTTGGGAAGGTTGATGGGCACTATTGTAATAGAGCAGCTGGTTTCTCTGTTACTAAAATAGTCTCTGTGGCTCTTTGTTTTCAGCCCTGCTTTTAACTACTGTTGTTATTTTGTTCAAGATCCTGTAGATTTTTATGCCAACAGACCTTAGGAATTAATCGGGCTCCACTTTGGCTTTTGTTTTGTTGTTTTTCGATAAAATGAGAGAGATAAAAGCCCAGCACAGCATAAAAAATTCAGCAAAGCTCATTGATTGGAATAACTGGGGATGTAAAGCAGGTGCTCACAATGGGTGTCGTGCTCTGACCTATAAACCATAACCTTTTGTTCTCCAGATTAGACAGCAGGCATGGGAAAAATACATTTGAAGTCTGAACACATAGTCTGCAAAATAATTAAGACCCTTCTTCAAACACTGCATAATATATTTCTCTATCAGCTTCTGCTGCAGGACACAGGGAAACAACATTCCTCTCTTGACAAGAAGCATGGCACTTTTTTATCAGCTCGGTCCAGTCAGCCCTGAAGTGTTTAACACAAATGCAGAAACATTAACATGAGCATCTGGGGCAATGAGCAGAGCAGGTCTGCCACCCTCTGTGGGGGGCTCCACAGCCTCCTTGCAGGATGAAGCCAGAGCACACAAACCAGAGCTCTGCTTTGGTGCTGCAGAGCCAATATCCCCAGAAAAAGCTGCCACCTCCCCTGACATTTCAACATCCCTCTGCTCCAAAAGTGCTGGAGATGGTCCAAGGCCAGACCTTTCCTTGAAGGACCTGCTCAGCTCTAGGCTGGGATATGACACTGTGGACAACAGAAGAGAGGGATGGATGCCAGGGGACTAGAGAGGAATGGTAAACCAACAGCTTTGGAGGAGAGATGCCAAGGCAAGGTGGAGCAGGCGAGGTGATGACAGGGCAGGGACATGTGAGACGTCCCAGAGAGGAGCAGCTGGCAGAGCAGCCTGTGCCCATCAGCAGCTCCAGGCAGACCCACACTCAGCCTGCAGGCACAGCCACAGTGGCCTACAAGGCCTTGGGGGCTGCGAGGAGTGAGTCAAAGATGGACATGGAGACGCAGTCACAGCCCTGACATGAACCAGCTGGACCCTCATCTGGAACAGCACAGGGCCAAGGCTGCCCTGCTGCTGAAGGAGGATAGTGAGAGCTGGAAAGGGAAGAAGCACAGTGAAATCTTACTGTTTGAGGAGACAGGACTGCTCAGAGGTGAACAAGACCTGTAACAGCACTGTGTCAAATAATGAGCATTACAGAAAGTGGTGAAAGAACACACGTGTATCTCCAGAACTAGGAACAGGCTTAGTAACAATGACATCCTGAAAGTCCAGGGAGAAATATGATGATCCTGCACAAGCTCTTGAGGCTCACCATGCCTGAGGTGAGGCCTTGCCACTCCTGCCTGCTGCAGCAGCTCATGCACCCCAATGGCCCTGGGGCAGCTGGCCCCCCACAACAGTGGTCAGGTGCTGATGAGATTCAGGGCTGCAAGTCTCATGTTCCTATACTTGAGCACAAACCCACCCTTATCACACTCTTCTCCCAGAGCTCCCCCATGCCCTGGCAAATGGTGCAGGGAAAGCTCCTGCCAGCTGCCCTGCTGGGGCTTGCAGAGGAGGGCATGGCCACAGCCTTGCTGTTCCAGGGTGCCCTGCAAGGGGTACTGAGAAACAGCCCTGAATGGAGCCGCTCTCCAGGGCTGCCAGGGAAGATGGCAGCCAGGGTTGCAACATCTGGGCAGATGTTGCAAGCCAGACTTCATAGGCTGAGGGGGAAACACCCCTTAGCAGCCAGGACGGGAGGAGGGGCGCATGCTGTGGGTGGGGAAAGGACAACTCCCACCATGAAGAGGTCCTGACCAAGAATGATTTCCAAAGGAGGTAAAAAGGGAGAGAAATGCTTATTTATAGATGAAACACAGCAAAATACTTCATCCCACGAAAGCTTAAAAAAAAAAACACCTTGACACACAAAAGAGGGGCACAATAAAATGAAACAGAGGCCAAAAAATCAGTGTGAGCAGAGAAAGGGTGTCTACAGCCAGCACTGGTGGGTCATAGGCACCTGACCTCTTACCTGCAGGCCTGCCATCCTCCTCCTGGTTATCCTCCTCTTGGAGCAGACACGAACCCCCAGCAGGTATCTGGCCAAAGCAGCCTGCCAAGCAAAGCCCGCTCACTGATCAACTGAGCTGGACTGGAGGCAGGCTGACAGTGCTGGGAGTGAGAAAGTCCAAGGGAATTTTCAACCTGTTTGCTTAGTCCAGTCTGTGTTTAACCAAACGCCCCTCTCTGCAGAACCAACCCCAGGACTGATCTGAATAAACAGGGGGTGAGAGGGACTGGGTTTTCTCATTGCCCCTGTTCCCGGTTCGATATTAAATAAAGGGTTAGAGCTCCCACACATGGGGAGGGGGAAAGAACAAGGTGTTTAGCACCAAGAAAAGCCATTTTATAATTTATAAAAGCAACTGTTTTATAAGCTTCTTTTGTAAATTGTACCTCTAGCAATTTTCATACGCAACCCTCTATATGTGTAACAAATATTTGCTCATTAATTCTTTGAGCCACGTTACATTGGGGATAGAAGAGATTACATCTTCATCGTGGTGAAGGCAGCAATATTTGTGAAACACTGTGTGGCAACATTACACAGCACTTTGGGGCCAAAAGCAGGGGAGGATTTTGTATTCCTGTGATTAGAGCTAGTAAGGAGAACTTACAAATTCTGAAATATTAATATTCTTCAAGAAAGCTGTTGCTGGGGAAGAACTGGCAGAAAGCATTTAGCTACTGAATACTAATGAAAGTAGCTTTGCACTCCAGAAGTTGCAGGGGAAAAAACACAATTGATTTTATTTGATTTTTTTTTTACTTTGAATTCTTAACTCCCCTCTAAAAAAAAAAAAAAAGCAGCATTTTCCAATTTCCATCACCTGCTCTGCTTATATACTCTGCCAGGAGGAAATTTCTAGGAGGCACCCACTGAAATTTGAATATGACCCTGAATTAATGTCTCTTCCTCTGCTGGACCATCCTGGAAGCCTTCCCTCCCCAAAGCAGTTACCAGCCCCTGTGACCCCCACAGCAGTCACTGAGCTGGTGCTGCAAGAGGGGCAGGCCTTAAATCACCTTTGCTTCTCACACCATTCTGAGTAACACATCTGAGCCACTGAGAGCTGCCACTTTTAGGAGCTGGCAAAATAGGCTGGCTGCCCTGAGGGAGAAGATGGGCCGTATGAAGAGACAGTGGTTCTGGACGGGGCAGAGGGAGAGAGACTTTTCCTTGGCTCTAGAAGAATATAGACTGAGTAATCTCCAAGTTATAAGTCTTCTTCAGATCTCTGTTTCTGCACACCAGGAAGGCTCTCTCCATACCCTGGTCTCTCCCAGCTTTGCCATAAAAAATTGCTCCAGCAGAGAGGAATTCTCCAGGACAAGGCAGAGATGGTGAATATGTTAGCTCACCTTGAACAGTGATTCATCACTGCCAAAGAAATGAAGTACCTGGCACTTGTCACCTACCCTTGAGACTCCTTTTCTACCAGACAAGATTTAAGAGTAAAAGTTCACCTCACTTATTTTCTGACAGTGAAGAATTACACATTTGACTACAGTTTAGCAAATTGCAGTTGCAGAGTTTCAGGGGTTTCTAAGATCCTCTTTTACTGAGACACACAGCAGGAGAGAGAACATCACATTTTAGCTTACATTTCCCTTTGAGAACTTACATTTCACTTTGCTCACATCTCTTTACAGGCTCCATTCTCTTGTTTTCTTCTTGTGGGACAGGTAAAAAAAGGGTGTTGCTTTTTAATTATCTGTAGGTTTATTTCCTGGTTGTTCTTGTTTCCTAAAAATGGACAAGGTGATGTCACTTTACTCACTTGATGCCATGTAGTGTTTTAAAGCTGATTAGGCTGCCTAACCTTGCCATTCCATTCCATTCCATTCCATTCCATTCCATTCCATTCCATTCCATTCCATTCCATGAAAAACATTATTTAGTAAGATTCTGTTGAAATGCCACTTAATTTATTGATCCCCAAATTATATGAAATGTGGAAAAAAGACCTTAACACACGCTGTTTCCATCCTAGCCCATACCATTCAAGAGGGAAATCGTAAATCCATGCTGATCACTCTAAATAATCTTCATGTTCTTCATGTGTATGAAAATGTTTTCCAAGGTTAGCTTCCTTTAAGCATCCCTTCTCAGGGATGGAGGTGAGGCTGACGGCCCTGTAGCTCTGTGGACTTCCCTTCTTGCCCATAAATGTGAATATTAAGTGGTAGTCAAACACTGGAATAGATTGCACAGACAGGTTGTGCATTCTGTGCAATGAAGACATTCAAAACACATCTGGATATGGTTCTGGGCAACCTGCTCCAGCTGACCCTGCTTGAGCAGGGGATTCGAGATATCTCCAAAGGTCACTTCCAGGCTCAGTGATTCTGTGATTTAAACAACCCCTAAACAACAAATTCTGTGCCTGAACAATCCCTTTACTTAGTTGCAGTATAAATCTTGACTATAAAGCTTATGTAACATGAAGTATAGATGTGCTTCATTAATATTTTAGCAACTGTATTCATTATCATGTAAATATGAAACATGGAAACATGATTAATTGTTGCTGCATAAATGTCCTAGGGTGACTTCCTCCCAAATTTGCCCTAAACTAGAACAATAAACATGGGGCATAAACACAATTAATTAAGCCTGCAAGAATGAGCATTAAAAGCATTCAGTGCTTTCTCAGCTACCTTTCTGGGTTTATGACATTATCCAGTGCATGTCTTTACCTGGCCTTTACTCCAAGGAGATTCCAGCTGAAAGACTTAACAAGACCCAAAAGAAGTATGACAAAAAGCAAAATACACCAATACCACTGTATTTGCTACATGATACATGTACAACAGGATGGTACCTGCATACCAGCAGCTTATTACTTGTGAACTGCTCTCAGAGGCATCAGAAGAGGTGTTCAAAGAGCGCATCTGCTTCAGAGAGGCAGCATGAAAATACCAAGGGACTTGCTTGAAAATTTAGCAGCTACTGTTCAACATCCTGGTGATGAATGAAAGATGAGGAGGAGAATGGAAAATATTTCCTTTCGATGAGAAGTTGAAGCAGCTTGTATTTGATCCAATAGAAAAAGAGGACTAAAACAATTTGAATTCACAGCATATGCATTAAAAGGCATTTTGTTTCTTGCTGATTCAGGTAGTGGGGCCATGCTGTGAACTATTATTGGATCACAGCTCACCACTGCTTCCTGCAGCAAGGCATTGTCCGGTCCCAAAAGTCAAGCTCTTCTCTCCTGTGAGCAAAAGACATCACGAGTCACTGAGGCAGAGCCTTTCGGATGTATTTGTGCCCCTCCTGTTGCAACAACCTGCTGCTTTTCACAGTGATGCACCCTGTTTCTAAAAGGACCAACTTCTCCTCCTATCTTCATCAGCTAAAATGCATCTGTGATGTACGTATTAATAAATATCCTCATTCACTCCTGTCTCTGTGATCCCAACTTCCCCAACTGGCATCTGTTTTTTGCTTGCTAACCCTTTACACACTGCTAAATGGGACAGAGCTCTTTAGAGCAGCTGTCTTTGTTTATCTGATAGTGTACTACTTAGTATCAGGAGAATCTCTTTTTGAACCTTTCATGACAATATAGCAAAATAAAACAATAATGTTTATACATTTTTTTATCACTGCCAACAACATTGTGTTAAAAAAGGTTCTTTTTAATAGCATGTACTTTCCTGTAGAGTGGTTCTTATGAAATATGTCCTTGTCATTTTTCTGGGACTGTTCAGCAGGAGATGCCAGACAGGTTAATTATTATCATTTATTTGTTCAGGAAAGATCATAAAAGTTGTTCTGCAGCAGAAAGCACACACTCCTTGTTGCCAAAAAGCAGATGCTGCATGAATAGAAGCTGGAGAAGCCACCTGCTCACGTTGCTGTGATGCTTCTGCCTGCAAGCTAGAACCATCACTCTTAGAAGTCAGCAGAAAACTTAGTCACATTGCTTGGTTCTGTCCTTCCCCACTCTGGTGCTAATTTTGGACAGCCACTGAATTTGCAATCTGACCTTTTATTCAGCAAGGGTAGGACAGTCCATCAAACCCACATAAGCCACAGTAGAACAAACCTCAGGAAGAGCAGATGGTATCAGACAGAAAGATAGAAGCTCTGATCATAGTCATAGCCTTCACAGCTACTGGGCATCCTTGTCCTTTAAGCAATCTTTAACCCAAAGCCAGCAGTGCATTTCCACTGTGTAAACATTAACTTTCAGGTCAAAGGGAACATAGATGTGCATGGGTTAATCACCCACTATTTCACTTCATGTTCCTCCTATTCAAAAATATGATTGAATTTTAATTTGGTTTGCTCACACAGTTCAGACTTCATTTTGATCTAGTCAGGAAAGAGCATGTGTTTTTATTTATGAGCTTGTCTTGTGTTCAACATCTTTTTGAGAGAAGTCCATGGTGGTATGCTGAGAATAAACTTCCCAATGCAATTTCAGTAGGTATGGAACCAGCATTTTTGTGCACTGATAAGGCCAAAAGGCACAACAAGCTGTAGCCTGGTGATACAATGCCAAAGTAGGAAAAAGAAAACACATTTCTGTAGTTAATGGCATTTGCAAGCAGGTGTTGGCTAAGCAGCTGACCTGCCAAAGTTAGATTTCACAGTGTGTCTGTTGCTGTAGAGAGCTCTGAACATCGACACCACCTTCCTTACAAGTATGCTGGGGACTTGTCCGCAAAGCTGTGCTAAAGCACGCCCTTCCCAAAGCAACTAACGCTACTCTGAAAAACCCTAAACACTGACAAATCTGGGGTTTTTTCCAGTAACTGTTTCAGGCATCATCACTTTTACTGTTAGGGAGCTACATCTCATTTCAAGATCCATTTAGAGCCAGGTCCTGAGTATTGCTGTTCATTGCAGCTTTGCCTGCACAACTGGAAATCCCTTATGCTGCTCACATGGCCACTGTTAGTGACAGAGACTCTTAATTTCTCCTTTGTGTCCTCATGTACCATAAATAAATATATTTTCCACACCTACTGATGAGATGTCAGAATAGAAACAGTAGCACAAGTGGATAATAAATACTAACTATAATACTTTTGGCTACATGTCACAGGTCCTCACTAGGTGGGAGAGCTTTGCCTTTGATACTTGAAATTAAAGATTGGAACTGCTTTTATTTTCCTTCCCCTCTTCCACCTGAAAACTATGTGATGTTTTTTTCCTAAAATCGCTGTGTGTCTGAGGACCTAACACAGAGTGCTGCAGCAAAGCACACCCTAAGGAAAGCTTTACCTCTGCACACTTCCTGGTAACTTGCCAGCCAGTGACAGCTTCATCAATAATGATAATGGCCTTTGTCGAAGCAAACTAGTGCACTAAGCCACACTCTTGCTCAACCCTACAAAGGAATCAAAGTAACCAGAATCCTCATAAGGATCGTGAGACAGAAACATGACTTCTAACAAGAGGAACTGACTAACAAAAGAAATAGAAGGATTAAGCTCCCTTTGCTGAAAAGCAGAAGCAGGTTTTCAATCAGTGAAAACTGTCACCTTGTTATCCACTGAGAAATGAGAACCCAAACTCTGGCTTCATCATAGCTGACTGATACTGACTGCAGGCTACGACACAGCAGCTCATCTCTCATTTGTGACAAATGGAGCATATTGCAGCTGCCTCTGCAAATATAATCAATAATGAAAATTTGTATTAAGGTTGCACCCAAAATCCCATTATTGGATAGGTTTCACATCCTTAAAAGCCAGTGGCATCCTTGCTAAATTTTCCATGTGAAGGACATACTCATATTCATTCTGACTATCCCCCAAGTCATCAAAGTGGTCATAGATAAACCAGAAAGCTCTGCCAAGCCTCTGGGAAAAGGGAAGGGACATGGTTTATTTGCTGTACCTTTCACCTGTGTGTGCATGGGAGGTCCAACACATCTGACATGTACCTGCACGAGCCACCTTCACTGACACCTCTGGAACACAGCACCTGGGCACACACTTCTGCCTGGGAAATAACACAGAGACATTGAGTAGCTTGAATTTAAAGGGACTGGGTAACAAAGTTTTGATGTGTAATGTGTGTGCATGTAATAGAAACCAGATACAGACAGAACCAGAGATGAAGGAAAACAGAGAAACAGAGTTTCAGTTGTACAGAGAGAATGTGTGGCACAGAGAAACAGAGGAAAATGGGAAAAAAACAGGAAACCAGAGAGCAGAGGATGAAGCACAAAGAGGAGTGTTTGTGACTTCTTGTGATACAGAGTGGTCAGACAAATGAGGCAAATGGGGAGAGAAAGAGGGATAATATTGGTGAGAAAGGGAGCTGAAGGAACAGGGAATGAGGTATAGGCAGACAGAGGCAAGACAGACAGAAAGGTCACAGGGCATGGAAGCGGGGTGTGTGTGTGCAGAGAAAAGGAAGGTAAAACACATAAAACAGATGTGACACAGAAATGTTGTCTGGTGTCACATCCCTAAGCTTGCAAATAAACCATTTTTGGACAGCTGAAACAGGTAAAGTGGAAAAGCAATGTAACTAACTCCAGCTGCTCACATCCTCCTGGTTCTGACAAGAAGCTGGAACTTCCTGCAAAAATGAATGTAACATCATCAACATACACAACTCCATTACACATGACCTTGTCCTAAGAAGGAAAAAATATACCTAATTGTGGTTACCTGCTCGGATCTAAGCAAACAAGACAGTTATTCTGAGCTAGAGGCCTACTTTAAAACACACAGACAGGTGAGCTGCAGCCAGGGGTCTGGCCACTCTGAAAGATGCCACAGGTTGAAGGAGGAAATAGCACTACAGCTTGCTCGTTCTGCTCTGCAGTTCCTTAGGAACCTGAGGGAGCCCAGATCTGGTTACCCTAAAACTGCACCTGACCTTGAGAAAACAATTCCAGCTTTCATTGTCAAAGAATCAAGAGACAGACACTGGTGCTGTCATGAGCTGCACAGCTCAGGCATGCATTCTTTATTATGAGTATTTTGGTACCTTGTTTTTTCTGGTTGTAAACTAACAACCTATTTCTCACAAGCATGTAAAAACTTACTGCACTCATGTTTACAACTGCTCCCAGACCTTTCTGGAAATGGCCTAAGGTAAAGCAAAGCATCCCTCTTTTTAATAAGTTTGACTGGTGCCCCCAGCTGTCACTTTTGTGCTTGATTAGTGGCAGTAGGCAGGTTTCCATTTCTTTCCAAGCAGCTGCCAGAAGAGCTGCAGGGAGAGGTAATCCAGAGACTGCAGAACTCTGCTCCCTGTCAATTTTACACCAGCATTTTACTTTCTTCTATCCCCATTTATTATTCATCTCTATTTATATCTAACTCCAGCTCTTAGTTAGCCTTTGCCAGAGGCTTAACCATTAGAGGTGACTGTGAGGATGGAGTGCAAAGAAGGAACTGCCATAAATTAGGCTTTTACCACTCCATGGAATTCCAGCAAAGCGAGAAACCATGCAAAGCTTGGGCTACTTAGGAAAACAAGACCCTGTACAGGAGATCAGACCAGATCAAGTCTCCCTTTATCCTTAGTGCTAATGATGTAAAGGAAACACCTATATCACAGAACTCTCCTCCTAATCATGTTCAGCTCCTACTTTTTACACAGCTTTATATGCCTTCTAAATTTCTTTCCATTCTAATTCAGAGGATGTTCTTACATTTCATATTTTCTGAATCCACTAAGTCCTCAGGCTCAGTAGGACCATGTCACATTTGTTCCAAATAAGCACTGTATAAAAACATACTTTTTCCATCAGTTTTCAATGAATTGCCTTTTAATTTAATACAAAAAACAAGACCACAATCAATTATGAAAAGATAAACAGGAGAACCTGATTTATTTTGCCCTCTCCAAAGTA
The DNA here is from genome assembly GCA_013396995.1 of Dicaeum eximium. Taxonomy (NCBI): domain Eukaryota; kingdom Metazoa; phylum Chordata; class Aves; order Passeriformes; family Dicaeidae; genus Dicaeum; species Dicaeum eximium. The sequence continues at coordinate 673,172 of VWZP01008072.1, read as the reverse complement.
AACAATTTTAATTTAAGCAGCAGAACTAATACCAGTTGTTTTCTACTAATGATTTTTCTTTTTAAGGCTCCAAATCTTTTTTCATATGTTGCCTATTGCTTTTATCCCTTTTGAATAGGGATGAACAGTGTGCTATAGGTGAGACAACACTCTATTCATTTAATGAAGGCATTCCATTATTTTCCAGACCACTCCTTACGTATCGTTACGTTTTGCTCACTTGTTTTGGTCACTTCACTGGAAATGAGAGGCCCACTCAATGTCATCTTTCCTTTAGAGGTAAAATGAATGCAAATCATTGCAAAGACTGTCCATAAGTTTTCCAAATGGAGACAAGGATGTCACATGTACATGCTGTGCAGGATGAAGTTTCCCACAGCAGTGTGAGACGCATTCAACTTATTGCACACTTCCCCCAGATGTTCCCATAGATCCAGATGGTCTGCAATCCTAAGCAATACTCTAGGCTCCCAATTAGGTTTTTGGAAAACCTTTCCCAAGTCTTTTCCAACAACAGAAGCTTCAGCAGGCTAGCCAGCTGTAATATCATTTTACTTTGCTTGACAGAAGCATTACTGTCTTTGAGCACCCAGTTGGAATGGGAATGTCATTAGGAACTCAGAGAAGTCATCTTTCACTTCTTCAGTGCTCAGTCATAATGAAGGTTCTTCAGTGCTCCTCCTCCATACCTCTTCCTTTCAGAGAAGCCAGGAATCTAGAGGCAGGGAAGACAAGTTGTCATGTCAGAATCAGCAGGAGCTCCCTCTAGCCCACACTTACCGAGCCAACTGCAACATTTTCCACGCCATCTCCAGAACCAGGGCCACAGTGCTTCAGCTGACTGCTACAGTCACTAATTAAACACTGCACAACTTCACCACGGCTCATCTGTTCTGTGAGGCTCCTTAAGACTTTTTGGCAAGGGAAACTGAAAGCCTCAATCCTAACAACATTAATGACAGATTTCAAAGCCTGTATTTCCCCCCAGATTCAAGCACATACAAGAATTTCTCCTCCATTCATTTTTAAAACTATAAAGCAATATAAACCAAGTCCTATCAAAGAGCTGTTGAGGCTTTATACCTTCAAACCCGGGCAGCAGCATTTCACTGGCAGTTGAAAGCACAGTTTTATCAATGGCTGAAAGCTTAAAGAAAACCTTTGGGATAGAAATGGCTGCAACAACACAAAGGATTAGCACTCCTGCTTTTGCAGCCCATCTGCAGAGATTGCTTATATAGTGACAATCAATGTTTACAAAGAAAATCAACTTGAAACCATCAGAAGTTTCTCTGGCTTTAACAGCATTTCAGACAGATTTTTCAATCCAATGCATCTGTGAATACCCAAAAGAAAGTGATGTGCTGCTTTCTAATACTGCATATCTGCCCTATTGGCATCATGAAACTATTTGATTACAGGTCAGAGTAACTTTTACCTTACTCAGGACACACAAGCATAAACAGCAGACCCTGTAGACACATCCTCCAAAACAATTCCACATATTCATAGAAATACAATCTATTAAAATGGAGGGAGTCGACCAAGCCCTACAAATCATGCCAGAAGAACATGGGCATGTATGGATGGTATGGGATGAAAACACAATCTACAATTCACAGCAGATTGCTCTGGTTACACACTTCACTGGTAAGCAGAGAGTTGAAGAGCTTTCCCAAAATAAAAGTCCACTAAAAACTCCACAGATTAAACTTACTTGGGGTTTTCAAGCCCAAAACTCAAACAGATATGCAAGGTATTCACTAAGGTACTGGTTTATTCATCTCTGAAAAGCAATCATCTCTAAGGAAAAAAATCAGGCAGATTTTGTATAAAGGTTCACCTTACGAAAACTACTTTGGCAATTTAAAGAAGAAAAATACAGTAATTATAACTAAAAAGTACTGGAACACCATAGGTAAAAAATTATCTGCTTTGGCATTTTTTACATCAAAGTTGCTAATTAAGTGTAACAATTACTTATTTATCACGTATCTTATTGCAGTAGTAGCTATGAACAACCTGAAACTTATCATTCTTTTCATCTTGAAGAAGTTTATAACAGAAATACCTCAAAACACAGATGACCTATTGCAGAAAACCCACAAACACATTGGTAAGAGTTACATTAAGTAGATAACTTCAAACGATAACATTATGAGGTTGTAGTGAAATCTCAATTTCCAATTTGGATTTTGGCTCTTTAAACATGACTGCTGTTTAAGCTTTGTTTTAAGCTTTTGAGCTCCTGTCAGGGAAGTAGATAGTAGCAGGCTGCAATCTTTGGCACACAGCCAAAAGAAATGTATAGTTAATCCCTGGCTAGCCACTAAATAGGATCAAATATAAAAATTTTACATCATGCATCAAAGACAACCAGCACACAAGCAAGTTTCTGCATTAAGATATTATTCCCATGAAAGGAAAACTCCCTTTCATTAGAATGTGGGGAGGAGAGGAGAAGAAAAAAAAAGCATCATGCAGAACTGAAAGAGGCAAAAGTGAAATTATTTTTAAAAGGCACTATAAAAGTGCTCAAAGAAAGGAAGCATTTTGTAAGCTGTGACTATTCCTCCCCAAGGGGCTTTCAGCACAGCTACCTCTAACAATGTACAGGTGTGACTGTACTTCAGAGATGCTTTTCATGGTAATTTGCAACACCTTTACACATGGTAAATGCAACTTCACTACTCCCTGCATGGTAGACTGCACCTGAGGAGGTGGGGGGCACAAAAGCTGAAGTGGCCTGCCCAAACCAGAAGTCATTTTGCCAGTACTTCCCCAACTGGCTGAAAACAGTTAATTCAGTCCTTTGGGAATGAATTACAAACTGATATCACACTGCCATTTTCCTTGTGGCTCTACTGAGTCTCTGGAAACTATCTGTATTAAACATAAAATCTAGTTCCAGCTGTACAAAAAAAAAGCTTTTTCATTGACCTTCAAGATAGCATCTATGGCCTTAATCTGTGACCAAGCAGCCTGAAGCTGACAGAGCTGAAAGAAATCATATTTGCCCATTTTACCTCATTCTTTCAACTTCTACCATGTTAGCATACTTAAGTATTTCACTGCCAATCACTTTACAGAGAAATACTTCAGCTGAGAAAAGTCAGCCATTCTTCTGTCTAGCCTTAACAGCTGTGCTCTCACAGATATAAGAATTAAATGATCAGTACAGATTGTCATTTAGGTTGCATGAAGCTCGTGTTTTAAAGAGGACTGTGTCAGCAGTTCATATTACACAGGAAGAAATTAAACAGAAAAGGAGGAAAAGTGACAAACCTGATTGCCATCTCTTAAGAAGTATCTCTTCTCTATGACCTGGGAATAACAGAGAATTATCTTAGCTTTCACAGCACATGCATAAACTCGGATTGCAACCAACACTTCACACGAGCACTGAAACTCATGGCTAACTGGGACAAGGTCTGACTCCACATCTCTGCTCCAGGCCTACTGCTTTAGTGCAATGCTCTAGCACACACAGCAGTTGCCACCTACAGCCATTCTCAGACGAGCTGTCTGAGCTGTCTAATTACAGTCAACTTCAACACACTTAATTTAGTTAGCCCTCCTGGGTAATGGAGGTGATGGTTTGTGTGTCTCCTGCTTCAGCCAGTTACTCCCATTCCTTCTGCAGGGATAGTGGCTCCTACTACTACACAGTAGCCCCACTATGTTATCTTTGCCCAAGGGATGCTTAAAACATTCCTTCTCTCATTTGCACAGTGGACCTTAATGGTCTCTTTTTCAGGAAGGGAGAGTAATATTCCTAATTAATTTCTTAATTCCTAAAGGTTGCTTTAACTAGGATCAACAGAGCAAACCAGTCTTATATCTCCCCACATTACTACCTCAGAATGCTACAACCCCTCTGGCCTGCCAAACAACTTCAAAAGCATAAGCAGAGTGTCTTTGCACATTTGTGAGTTCTTTTTCACTGCTCTATGCAGATCAGGAACTAAATCTTCAAGCAAATCAGCTACCTACTGTAGGGCTCCAAAAGCAGATCAATCTTTGGCCTCCCCACACCTGTCTTGAACCAACTCAGTGAATGGAATGTGAAAGGAGCAGCCTAAACTGTTGTTCATGCTCAAATCCCAGCATTTGATGCACAATAAAACATCATTTCATTGACTTACCTTATCAAAAAACCTGCTTAGTTTGACAGCATTGGATGAACCTGCAGCCAGGTAACGAGGATTGGTGCAGTCCTAGAACACCCAAAAGACAACAACAAACCAAGCACAAGGAAATCAGTGCAAGGAAGCCACACATGAGGAAATTACCATACCTTTCCCCTGACACACACCAGCAGCAAGGGAAAACAATGGATCTGCTGATTTCTGCTCCACAGTCACTTCAGAAAAAAGACAAACTGCTCTGTGAATCAACTGCAGCATTCCAGGCAAACCCCCATCTGCTCCACATCTTCCTGCCATCAGCAGCTATACAGTCAGGCAGGGATTTGTACAGGCTAGACCTGAGACAGGGAGTGTGTATATAAGCATTTACATAGCACATGTGTATTTTTATACCCATAGATCCATATAAAGTCACCTTCATGTTTCATTCAAAGACAGTCTATGTCAGAGCTATGAACAAGAAAAAAGAAAATTTAATTCCCGGCCAACAATTCTAAGCTTAAATGACCTTATTTAATACTCCTTACATCTCTCTATAGTGTATCTCCCTAAAGATACCTGTTTCATCAAGCAAGGGGCAAAGCCAGCCAGAATGGGAATGACTGGCACTACCAGAAAAATCTCCAAAAGCCAAACTTTTGTTACAATATCTTGACTTACTAAAAATTGGACTCACTCCCATATAAAGAAAAACAACAGTGATGACAAGGATACTAACCAAATTTATCTCTTCAGCATTGAAATCCTCAGCCAAGAACGCTGTTCTGGTCAAAACTTCATTCCTCTTAGTTTCTGGGATCTGATCCAGTTTAGTTCCTATTACCAGCAGTGGGATCTGGTTGTCACCAAACTGTTCATGGTCATACTCACTGATGAGGGAAACAAATACAGTCCTGAATGAGGCAATGGCCATGTAAGTGGGCACAAGTACAGTATCACCTCCCCTGTGCCTCTCAAAAAACAGTAATTTATTTATTAACGGTCCATTTATCTAAGTTAAAATGTGCAATATCTTTAAATTAAGGAAGGCTTCTGCATGTAAGTCACTACATAGGAATCCAAGCTTCAATCACTCTCCTTAGCTAGGATAATCACTTGTCAGTCAATTTTACATAAACCAAGCTTTCTAGCAAGTAATTTTACAATCAACAGCAACAACTTGAGCAAGCAATTGCTAGTGGCTGAACATCTGTCCCTGATAGAAGTTAAACTTCTGAAAATTAAAACAATTGTAAAGAACCTGTCTGTGGAGACACTGGAGAATTTTGCGGTTTATACAATGCAAATCCTCTTTCTCATCTCCTATGTTTCTACAGAAACACCTGTGTACCAGAACAGACAAACAATGTTTTTCCCACAAAAAGCTACTCCTCCTTACTGCCAAGGTGTTGGAGAGCTAATTATCAACATGCTGTTTAAGCAGAGTTTTCTAAGCTCTTTTAGCACTCTCCTAAAGTAATTCCTCTATCACCCAAACCAAAACTGTATGAAGTGAACTTCCTCAGTCTTGGTGCATGGAGGAAATGCCTCTTTGCCCAGACGCATCATTCCATTACACTTCCTGTATAACAGCTTTCAGTGGTACAGACAGAGAAATTTCCTGTACAATGGTACTCTCTCAGTACAGACAGAAGAATCTTGAGGTAACAGGGACTGGATCAATTCTCACAGAAGCCTCAGACAAATAAAGGATGCAGTAAATATCTTTTCTCTTAAAGCAAGCTCTCTGCCACCCAGTTTGGGAATCTGCTGCCAGAATTGCCTGATTGGCAGTGTAAAAGAAAAAGAACAATCAACAACCAACTTTCTTTGATATTCCCCATTTCTTTCTTTCTTTCTTTCTTTCTTCCAAGTCTAACCACATCTACTTTCCTGTGGAGGCCAAGCAGCCTTAGAGATGAACAAGGACTTCTACAACTGCTTGGAATTACCGTGTGTGAGCTCTGCATGAATGTTTTTCGCTCACCCATTTGTCACGAGAACTCCCGTTGGAGCGACATCTCTGTTGAGTGCTTCCAAAGACCAGCGATACAAATTCTGGGATGATTTCTTGTTGGTCAAGTCATGCACTAAAATTATCCCTAGAGTGAAAGACAAGACAGCAAGATGCCATTTAAAGATACATATTCTTTTCCTTATCTTACCAAAATGACACCTGCAGGTTCCCAGATATCTGAGAATGAAGTAAGGGATGTATAACCAGTTCAGTTACAGTGAATAAGTAAGGCTGAAAATATCAGGATGCAACAGGTTTTTTAAAGCTGCTTATCAAGAATTGGCTAAGAGAAAAATCACATGAAAGCAGGAAACAAACAGCCACCTTAGGGTTTAATCTGCAAAAGGCTTGCAGGCATTCACTGAATCTGTCTAATTCTCATGATACGGAAATTCTATATTACTGCAGCAGAAAATTTAGCCTTTCTCTGGTAAACATAATTATTATTTTTTATCACACCATCTATAAAGTCTGAAGTTTTTTTCTTTGTTTCAAAAACGTTCAGAGAGAACTACTGCCTTCCTGCATTTTCAAGAATTAATGCTATATATTTGGGGTGGCACCAAAGGGGAAATAGACACTGACAAAATTTCATAGTCCACTAAATGGCTGGTAGAAGTATGAATTAATAAGACTTACTGTACTTAAATTAAGTTTCTAGCATTTTCATTACCATGAGCCTTGAAAATGTAAATTCTGAGCCAGTGTCAAGCTTCCTAGCTGTGCTATTAACAGACACCCACTTCTGATAACCACAGTTCCTAATGCCATTACCAACTCCTGCTAGCAAATTTCTTCTATTTATTCACACCTTCTGCAATATGTGGAATGTTCCTACTTCCTCCAGACTTCAAACTATCATTAATTCAAGGACAAAATGGAATGATACCATTATCTGCATCAGGATTCATTCTCAAAACACTTCAAAGCCTACAGATGGAAAAAACGTACTAATTTAGTCTTTCACCTTAACTTCCAGAGGTGCCACCCACTGTACACACTATGAACAAACCACATTTCCACAAACATTTTCCACTACCCCACACGACTGTGCACAGACCCTCCCACGAGAGTTCCCAGCATATCACAGCTACAGCCCTATTTCAATGCAATTTATCTCAGTAACAGTATAAAAAGGCAACTCTGCTTGAGTGTCCACCCCCAGTGCAAAGAGAAAATGCCTGATAGAACATAACTTGGCCTACAGCAACAGACCCAGAGGCACTGCTGAACAACCTTCTCAACTGCTGATGAGAAACACTCTCGACCTCCACACACTCTCCCTCAGTTATGTGTCTGATTGGTCAGTTCCCTAATCTGCTTCCCCTAAAACCTGCACAGTTAGTTGCACCAGCAGAAAAAGACTGTCAAGATCCAAAAAGAGCAGGCAGGACCAATGACTCCTCAAGGAAATGCTCCTCCCACAACAAGGTCTGCAAGCCAAAGCCTNTATCTTACCAAAATGACACCTGCAGGTTCCCAGATATCTGAGAATGAAGTAAGGGATGTATAACCAGTTCAGTTACAGTGAATAAGTAAGGCTGAAAATATCAGGATGCAACAGGTTTTTTAAAGCTGCTTATCAAGAATTGGCTAAGAGAAAAATCACATGAAAGCAGGAAACAAACAGCCACCTTAGGGTTTAATCTGCAAAAGGCTTGCAGGCATTCACTGAATCTGTCTAATTCTCATGATACTGAAATTCTATATTACTGCAGCAGAAAATTTAGCCTTTCTCTGGTAAACATAATTATTATTTTTTATCACACCATCTATAAAGTCTGAAGTTTTTTTCTTTGTTTCAAAAACGTTCAGAGAGAACTACTGCCTTCCTGCATTTTCAAGAATTAATGCTATATATTTGGGGTGGCACCAAAGGGGAAATAGACACTGACAAAATTTCATAGTCCACTAAATGGCTGGTAGAAGTATGAATTAATAAGACTTACTGTACTTAAATTAAGTTTCTAGCATTTTCATTACCATGAGCCTTGAAAATGTAAATTCTGAGCCAGTGTCAAGCTTCCTAGCTGTGCTATTAACAGACACCCACTTCTGATAACCACAGTTCTAATGCAATTACCAACTCCTGCTAGCAAATTTCTTCTATTTATTCACACCTTCTGCAATATGTGGAATGTTCCTACTTCCTCCAGACTTCAAACTATCATTAATTCAAGGACAAAATGGAATGATACCATTATCTGCATCAGGATTCATTCTCAAAACACTTCAAAGCCTACAGATGGAAAAAACGTACTAATTTAGTCTTTCACCTTAACTTCCAGAGGTGCCACCCACTGTACACACTATGAACAAACCACATTTCCACAAATATTTTCCACTACCCCACACGACTGTGCACAGACTCTCCCACGAGAGTTCCCAGCATATCACAGCTACAGCCCTATTTCAAAGCAATTTATCTCAGTAACAGTATAAAAAGGCAACTCTGCTTGAGTGTCCACCCCCAGTGCAGAGAGAAAATGCCTGATAGAACATAACTTGGCCTACAGCAACAGACCCAGAGGCACTGCTGATGAGAAACACTCTCGACCTCCACACACTCTCCCTCAGTTATGTGTCTGATTGGTCAGTTCCCTAATCTGCTTCCCCTAAAACCTGCACAGTTAGTTGCACCAGCAGAAAAAGACTGTCAAGATCCAAAAAGAGCAGGCAGGACCAATGACTCCTCAAGGAAATGCTCCTCCCACAACAAGGTCTGCAAGCCAAAGCCTTACTGCCCAGTCACTGTCCTCAGCTATCACAGTCCCCACACCAGGTGGAGAATCAGCAGAGAAGAAAATCTGTGGATAATCCAAAACCAGACTGTACCCAGCCTTGTCAACAACCCAGCAGGCTGCACAGCCACTGCCACAACCAAACACTGTGGCTTTCAGACCACTACAAGCCCAGAAAGCACAAGCAGTCAGGCAGAAGGAATGCATTCATCTTCTCTTCTTAAATCAGGTCAAGCAGAGGCAATTTGTGAGACAAGCTCTAATGGAGAAATTAATCTAATGAAAGAAACAAGACCCAAGGTTAACTACCAAAGTCAACACTCTTCATATGTGAGCTGTCTAATTAGTATCTTTTGGGCAGTGGAGATAAATAACTGTATTTTAATGTCATCAATTATAATTCAGATGCACAAGTCCAAGATTTCATTTCCTAATGGGCTGTTCTAAGGTATTTCCAAGTCTGACCCACTCTCCCTGGCACACTGTAGATCTGGTATCAAAGAGAAATCAATTTTTTTTCATATACCAAAGAGGCTTGCTTTGAGGGCACAACTCAACTCAACTCTTATACACAGAAATCTGGTTAACAGTATAAGCAAGAGGTACCTAAGATAGTTTTCCCCCCGAGAAAGGAGGAAGACATAACTAGTTAATCACAGACCAAAAATGTTTATTGTGTGGTTTAACATGTTACTGAAAGGCCTTCAAATGTGTGGGAATAAGCAAAGAGAATCAAACAGAACGCTTGAGCCAGATTTTCAGAAGCAGTTGTGTCACAGCCATTTTATAAGTTTCTTATATGGAAACTTGCTGGACATTTTCCTTCCATGGGAAAGCTGACTTCTCTGCAGATTTCTGTAAAAACAAACCTGTGTCTGTGTGTAGACTCAAGGACAACAGATGCATTCCTTTGCTCTGTCTCCTGATACAGGAGATGTAGTTTTCTGTTTCTTACAGCCAATGATGTAGAGGTTGTAATCTCTCTGACTTTGTAAGCACTGGGGAGTCTTACTCTGACCAGGGTGCAGGAAACATGTAACTCTGAACGTGGGCAACTTAGCCCTAAAACCTTCTGAATAATGGAGTCATTCTAACAAATCATATAAGCCTTCTGATACTGGAGTCAAGGAGCCTCATTCAGCACCCAACCCAAGAACCCAGAGAAACAAACAGCTTTCCAGGCACCAGATCATTTTAAAACAACACAGTTGTTAGTCTGATACACATCTATTTTTAGTGAACTACCCTGGGATGACAAAAAGTAACAACTGAAATACTGCACTGTTATGTTTATAATTTCTTATTTGCTCTTGTTGGAGACACAGATGAACTACTAGGCCTTTAAGACAATATCTCAACAGAAGGCACAAAATACTACTTTCTACATATGCAGCAAGTTGCAAGATTCAACTCTTAAAAATAAATTGGTAAGCTAAATGAGCAGAGGCAAGATGGTAATCAGCATATGGCAATTTTATGGGAGACAGTTCAAATTTGCCAAGGTTGGATGTAACTATCAAAGTTCATAAAAATTGAAATTATAATTTTTCTGCTGTAGGTTTTACAACTGAACAGACAAGAAAATATAAATCATAAAAAATCTTTAAAAAATATAGATCATATTCTGCAGTATATCAGACCCAGAAAAGTGAAGGCAACCACTGCACCTTCAAAGCCTCCCTGCTGTGCCAGCTTCACAACACAGAAGGGAAAGGCTGATAGAGCTCATCTGCACAGGTTTGCCTGAAATATCTGTCATTCACAACTGAATCCATAAAATTCTCCCTATGAATAGTATCAGGTTTCTTCCTGTATAAATCAGAAAGGAGAACAATGTAGCTCTCAGCCAGGCTGCCTGGAACTCTGCCCCAGAACCAAGGGACAGCTCCTAACAAACAGTATTAAAACCGTATTTCCCCCAAGCCAACTTACCATTCAGCAAGTTATAGAACACTGCTCGTGTGCTTTTCACACTGGTGGCACTGCCCACGGAACCTCCAACATCCCACAGCTCAATGTAATAGGTCTTCTCATCTGGAGTTCCTTCTTTGTAGTCATGGATCTGATGAAAAATTCACATCACACATAACCACAGGAGTTAATCCACATGACACACTTGCAGCTGGAAAAGATTGTTGCACTTGGATAGAAATTTGGAAATTCTCATGCTGACACTATTTCAAACCTCTCAAGGGGAAGAGAGATGGAATGAGTCAAGCAGCAGCCATTGGACACCTCAGAGATGGAGATCACCATCTCATGTGGGAAGGAGTCTGGTGAGGAAACAGGGAGCATCCTTTGCATCTCAGTATTGACAAGCCCAACATCTCATGATGTGCTGGGACACAGCATTTTGCTAAAGCAAATGGAGAAGTTAAGGTGTTGACTTCTTACAGTTGTTAAAGCCCACATGGCAGCACTGCAAGAGCACTAACACAGGTGACAGACCTGGATTCCCACTGACCACATCTTTTTCCTACTCAAATTCTGACATCTCAACTGAATTAATCAATAACTTCTGCCCCCAGATCTGCTGAGTAGTTTCTGCTCCACAGGCCTGCCATGTTCCTATCCTCAGATTTTGGAAGTACATTCCTAACCTAGGGCAATGCATTTCAAGGAGAATGCAGCAAAAAGTGATGAAAGAAAAAAGCATTTATCAGTCCCATGAAGGCTGTAAGCTGGGCCAAAGAACTGCTGGATGAACATCCTCATTCTTCCCACAGTAGGTCCTGCAGCAAGGTGTCAGGAGGAGAAGCAACCCCATGGTCACAACTGTCACCAAAAACCAGGAAATAAACTCTCTAACCCAGCTAGGTTAGAAAATCAGCACTAATTTATTCAGCACTGAGGTACATGAGTAGCACTTCACCAGACATGTACACTGGTCACTAAAACCTACAACTATTTTAACATTTTGGCAAACAAAGGAGTTAAGAAAAGGGAAATGCTCACTGGCTTACAAGTTACACAGTTCTCTTCATTAGTTTGTATTCCATCTTCTGTTGGTTATTGATTTCTCACTTCTCATGCTAACTGGCCCACATTTTCAGCCTTTTTTATTATCTTTTTCCCAGATACAGAGAGTCTAATTGTTTTGGCTAGTTCCTTCTTCAGCTTTGCTTTCTGTAAAAGGTCTATGTAGTTTATAAATTCTGCATTCCTGGTAGCCAGGTCTCAACAATAAATGTCTCCTGTTAATTTCCTCACCCAGGTCTAAGAGCACTGAAGCATGTCAGACTCTAAATTTTAATTTGTTTTTCTAACACATGAAGATCACCCAGACCTTTCCAGTGTTCCCACAACCTAAACGAGCAAACTGTTTTTCCCCACTGTGTCTGGCTGACAGCTTGGCTGTTCCTTGCCTTTTTCTCAAGGAACTGGCCGCGCTGTGCCTTGTAACACGCCAGTGGCCACTGCAGCAGGGAGCGGAGCTACGAGTGACAAATGTCTTGTCTGATTGTGACACCCTTGGAAGGTCAAAACTTGCTTACACAAGTGCTTGGCTCACATTTGATGCTACTTGCATCAGAAGATTAAGCCCTCAGCAAAAGACATGATCGAAGTACATGTTTTTCTGGGGCGGTAAGTAATTAAAATAAAAAGTCAAGCCCTTCCCTTCCCGTCAGGCTCAGGGCACGTCACCTACTCGCACATCCACGGAGCAGCCCACTGTCCAGGACGGGTTTCCCAGCACCTGGTTGTGGCACAAGAGGTGAACGAGCGACGATTTTCCGACACCTGCAAGTGCACAGAGAGAGACCAGCTCCTGGGAGGCGGTGCCAGGGTTACAGGTGGCGAGGCCGGGAGCAGCGCTGAGTGAAGGCGGGCGGTCCCGGCCCCTCAGCGGGTAACAGGGAGGGAGGCGAGGAGCAGATCCCCAAGGAGCGGCCGCAGGACACCCGGCCTGGGCACACGGACTCACCGGAGTCGCCCAGCACCAGCACCTTGACCCTGTCCAGAGCCGCCATCTTTACCCTGCTTAGCAACAACGCCCGGCCACAGGGGCGCCCGCCAATCGCGGCGCGCCTTCTTGTCGCTACTCTCAGCCTATTGGCTGCCTGCTCCAGCGGCCGGCGCGGTTCTCACTTCTGATTGGTTTAACCCCGGTGAGGGCGGGAAGGCGCCGTTCTGTCCGAGCAGTCCATTGGTTCGCTTCCCTGTCGTTCCCCCCGCCGGGGGCGCGCGGGCCGGGAGGGGGCGGTGCGGCGCACGCGCCGGCGGTGTCGCTGACGGCAGAGGCGCGCGCGGCGGTGACGCGGGTGGCGGAGCCGCTGGAAGCGCCGCCCGGAGCCGGGAAGAGCTGGAAGCGGCGCCAGGTCAGTGCCGGCCCCGGGGAGCGGGGTGGTGCCTGCGGCCCGCGGAGGCTCCCGGCCCGGCGCTTGGGTGCCGCAGAGCGGCCCGCGGGGCCCGTGCTCCCCGCACCTTGTGCCCGTCTGGGCCCTTCCCACCGTTTGCCGTCCCTCCTGCGCTGCTCGTTGAGGCTTCTTTGTTTCGTTTTGTCTTTTTTTTTTTTTTTTTTTTTTTTTTAAAGAGGTACCGCTGACCGCCTCGTGTCCTACAGAATCCTACACAGTTCGATGTTTAAACCTCAGCACATGAAAGCGGGTAGGGAATGGGAAGCTGTGCAGACGGCACAGGGATTGTCCCCTGGACTGGCGTTCGAGCTTAGTCTGCTGTTGTAGCCCGGCAGGTCTGTGGAGTTGGTAATTGGAAGGGACACGCAGCGTTATGGGCATCTGAGGAGCAGCTGACTGGCAAAGCGAGCTCATTCCTGTTTGCCAGGTTGGAGCCAACCAGCCAGCTGTGTAACCATCCTGTTTCCTAGGTCAGCAAGGTGAGGGTTGTTTGAGGTTTTTGGTTTTTTTTTTCCCCTCCTCCATTTTGGTTATTTTGTGGGGGTTTTCTTTGTTTGGTGGTGTTTTTGTTTTGTTTTGTTTTTGTGTATTACATTTCTTCTGGCCTCAGAAGCGTGCTGAGAAGCAGGCAAACATCACATCTCACAGTTGGCAGCGAGCTGTTGGTAAATGGGTCCAGCTGTCAGGCTTGTGCCATTCCAAGCAGCTCAGAATGGACAAGGAAGATCAGCATTCTGAAAAGGGGGTTCAGCCGTGCACAGCTAAGGTGCACTTTCTTGAAGACTAGGTAGCTTAATATTTTTCATCCACAAAAGGTGGAGTTTTTTCTTTTCATCTTTTCCAGTGCAGTGGCATCCTCTCTTATTTGCTGGTTCTGTTGCTTGTCAGAGTTCACCAGCTCATTAAACTGTTGAAAAACCGAGCAAAAAGAAAAAAAAAAAAAAGTTTTTTTCTACCTTTTAAGTGTTCAGTTTGGTGCACGGGATGGTGTTGTGAGGGCAGAGCCATGTGCCTGGGAGAGGAGCACATGCATTCCTGGCAGGAATGAGGCCTGATGGGAATTGCATTCCTGCATTCCACTTCCTGTGACATACAGCTCACTTCCTCACAGGATGCTTTAGGGGATTCTTCTAAACAAGAAACTGTGTTAATTAAAGCTAATCTGGTATCTGGTTACTTAGTTTCTTTGTTTCTTTATTGCTTATATCCACAGTATATACCCTCTTGCTTGCACTCTGATGCACTAAAACTGTACTGAGCCCAATACTTCCATAATTTTTCCTTGTCTTTCTGGGAATTTCCAAATGGCAATATTACATCATCTATCATGATGAAAAGTGTGGTGTTCAGGTCTTTTCGAATCCATAATGTGAAAAGCAATTATTGGTTTTTTCTTATCAGAAATGAAGATAGGAATGCTGGGGGTTAAGCCCGCTGTGCTTCAATGTAATCATGGCTTGATATGTGGGAGAAATTATCTTACTTCCTTCCCTTTAAAGAAACCCCCAAAACCTTACACCTACATTACGTGAGGGCCGATGCTCACACGTCTCCAAAATAACACATATTCTCCTGGTAGGTTCAGATCAGAGTGTAAATTTTAAGAGTTTCTGGTATCCATAATTAAAATTTTCTAATGGCCTCACATTACAGTTGTGTCAATTTTGCTCCTATGTGGGGAAAGCTCCCCACTCATCTGCATCCCTAGCCACGCATTCTTTTCTCTGTTCTGTGTTGGCTCTAGTCTGGTTGCATAAATGATTCAATTCTTGAACTCCTCCCCTTTGCCCTCTCTGAAATGTCCCACTTTTTTTTTATTTTGGCATGTTAATTTTTTACTTTTTATTATCTTGATTCACGTTGCTACATGAGTAGTGAACTGCCAGAATTAGGAAAGATGGGTGGGGCTTGTGGCTAAAGGCAAGGAAGGAAAATAAAGACTTCCTTAGGAGAGAGAAGGTGTAATTTGACTTAAGCTGCAACGGGAAATTTCATTCATTTGTGTACATGCACACAGGTGGTCCTTTAATTTCCTGACACCTTGCTATTGTTTATGCTGGGTTAAGATTATAAAAGTCATTGGGAATTACATCATGAGCCTGCATTGTTCAGTTTCTTCCTGGTGTGGTCACACCTTGTGGCCTTATTACATCTGGCTCCATGTGTTTTTAACTTGTGAAACTAAGGAAAAACGCCCTCATTTCAGCCAGGCCCCTCAGCCTTTCTGTGTCCAGCTGCAGCACAACTTCTCATGCTGAGTGAAGAAAACCCTTTGATACCTGTGCCTTCCTGGTTTCAGTTTATGGAAAGCCAACAAGAAGATGGGATTTCAGTGGAGGCAAATTGTTCTTTTCTACCCTCATACTTCAAGGCAGGTCTTGCACTGAAAATACACTTATTTCCCATCAAGATGTAGTGCAGGAGGAAGGCTGAGCAGCAGTGTTCATGAATCCTCCAGGAATCAAACTCAGTAAGCTCTAAAATGTCAGTTGTAAAATGTTATTTTGCAACTGATGTGAGGTAAAGGCAGTTCTGGGCTCACTACAAAGAAATACAAGCAAGAACAAGACTTGAAAGTGGAAGATTCTGTGCCCTTTTCTGGAATGGATGAGTAGTGTCTGAGGTTATGTTGTACAGACATTGAAAATCTTGATGGCATGTTTTCCCACTGTAGTTCTGAAATTTATGCCTTCCCTTCCTCTTCTTAGGAAGATTCAGGATTGCTTCTCTTAGCTTAACCTCATAATCTGAAAAACAGAGCTTTAAATCTGGTTAGAGTGAGAGACTACAAAACTGGGATCTGGTGTTTGCAAGTGGCAGCTGGAGCAGAGTATGGCATGCACTGGCTCCAGGAAGCCTGTTGTACCTGCCATATTTATGGGTGAGGGGATTCTCTTATTACAACCTGATTTTGATTTCACTTGAAGAAACTATGTCAGTGGTGTGAGTGAGTAACTTTTTTCCCCGTTTCTTAAAAATCTTGTGTCAGAAGCTTGCAGAAACATTTTCCAAGCAAATCAGCAAAAGCTGGATTCAAAGATTTAGTGGAAAAGAGCACTAACTAAATAAATGGGGGGAAAAATAGGAAGCACCTGTGCAAGTATTAAGGGTGTCTGATAGCCTAGGTTCACAGCCAAACCTGCAACAAGTTTACCTCCAAAAGAGATCTGGGGTGTTACAAAAGCTTTGTATATCCATATGAGTCTGAAGAGCAGTCTGCTTCCTTTTTTAAGATCCTGCTTTTAAAGATCCTCTGTCAAATACGTGAATGGTGACACCATTGAATTTTCTGGGTAAAATTAATGCAAGTCTCAAAAGTTCAGTGTTGAAACAGGATGATCTACATTTGCAGTATTGGATAAAAATTCATATTATTTCACCGGCTGATGTAGGTTTTCATATTTTCTAGTACTATTTTCATCTACATTGTGGCTTCTAGGTTATCACCCTTCTATCACTTTTTGTCTCAGTTTTTGTCAGGAAAAGCAGGACGAAAAACATATCTAACTTCATTAGCACAATTACTGTTAGAGTTCATTGGAATTGAAAACTTGGAATTGTTGTATGTGGAGAAGACGAGTTCAGTTGCTTTGATGTTGCATCAAAAAAGTCCTGAAAGTAGAGGTGTTTGCTCAGTTCAGTTTCTGGCTTCTGTGTGGTCTTTGATCCCATCATACCAAACGTTTTTTTTGCAGTCACTTGTTCTGCCCCTGACATCCTTTCTGGCATCTCTGATTATGCTGAAGGCCTTGTACATTCTACTCAACCTTAGGTGCAGTCTTGCAGAAGGTAGCCTGATTATCTTCACCCAGCAGATCTGATTGTGTTGTGTAACTGTAAGTCTCTTTTTCCAGTGTTGCCTTTTATAGACACATCAATATTAATTCTTTCAATTACAGCAATTTTAAAAACCCAACAGATGTGTGTTTAGGTTTGCTGTCCTACCGTGTTAACACAGACAGGTCTGCTTTCCTCCTGTACCCATAATACTGAATTGTATTAATGTGATTACCCAGAACAATTCCCCACCAACTGTCTCTTTTAATAAAGTCCATGTTTAAATTTGGAAATTCTTCTTTTGGCTGTTTCTGAATATGATGCTGTCCAGTGTGCCTTATTATTGATGCTGTAGGTGTGTACTGGCATAGCTGAGTATCTTGGCTGTTGTATTTTTTTTTTCCCTGAAAATGTTCCTTTATGTTCATAAATTATTAAGGTCAGTTCAGACATGATTATAAAACAGATGCATGTCCATTAAAACCTTGTTAAAAGGTGTTAGCATATTTCTTTGCACATGGAATTAATTCAGGTTTGACTTACTGCTTTCAGGGGAAGGTGAAATCGTTGCTAAAGGATAGAGTGGTAAAGTCCCCTGGGTTTGAATTTTGTGAGCTGAATCAATGTCTTTTTTGCCTGGTGAAAGATGGTAAGAATTTGCAGTTTAGGGATTAAAAGCCTTGGATTCTTCATGGACCAGACTTAAGCTTGGCCTGGTGAGATCTGGCAGTGGTATGCACTTGCTCTTTTTTTTTTTTCCTCAAAGATGGCACTAGTCAGTTGTTTTTTTCACCTAAAGACTGTCTTCTGCAGGATTTAGAACTTAAAGTGTGTTAATCCACATTTTGAAGTGGAGGATAACAGGAAAGAATGATTTCTGGTGTTTTCAGAATGCCTGTTTTTCCATACATTCCCACCTGGAAGAAAACAGTATCACAGTCAAGATGCCCTCTGTTACCTGAGGACACAGAAGATTTGGGCATCACTCAAAATCTCCAGCAGAGTAGAAGAAATTGTGTTAAAACTCTTAGTCCCACTAGATGAAAAAGAATATTTTCTAGAGATTGACACTAAGAAATATTATTAAATCTCTGACTGTTGCTGAAAACTCTTAGAGTTGGTTTTATTTCTTGGTCCCTTGTAGGTCTCTGTTTAAGCTGTTTGAATGCCTTATTCAGGAAATTGTACTTTAAACCTGTTTTGGAAGTGTCTGTGGAAATGTGCAGCTGTCTTACCAGTGCAGAGAAAGTGCTTTCCATCAGCTCTCAGATGAGGTGTCCAGAGTGAGATGTGCTTATTTAAAAGCACTTTTCTCCTTTTTTCTATTTCAACTGATGTCTGTAGGTCACTGTGCCTGTGCAAGTTGCATCACCAAGCTTTTCTGCAAGGAAGTTGTAGGGAAAGTGGATTGTTGAGGAAAAAGGTTGTCTTCTCTTCAGGTCAGCACTTGACAAGCTTTTGACTTTAAAAATTTGACTTTTTAACTCTCCTGGGGTGCCAGGTTTTATTTAAAATTGATCTTTACATTTATTCTTTACGGTGCTGTAACTCTCAATAAGATTTAATCAATTTGAATAAATCAAGGCTTTCCTCCAGCTTCTGCATTGACATTGTTTTACAGTGTCAGTATGTTGCTGACAGATACAGTCAAACCCAAGATTTATCTTTAAGTGACTGAAAGACTGAAAACATACCAACAGAATGATGTTGACCTTTAGAGACAATATCCTGTGACAGTATTTAGATTTGGTCTGACTTGGAGATTCCAAAATACTGCATGGCTAACTCTTGGTGGGGCATCATTTATTGCTAACACTACCTTCAATACCAAGATCTATGAAGCTCTCCTTTGTGTGAGATAAATCACTGTCTCTGGCATGCAAGAGAAAGATGGCTGACTCTAGAAGTACTTGTTTCATGGTTAATTTGTGGTGTGATAGATGTGTTTTAATTGAATTTCCTTAAAGGGAAGCTGTAACTGGACATCCAGGCATTGTTTGCTGTGAGCTATTCTCAGCCTGCACTCCAGCAGTCAACAAATGTCGTTCAGTTAATTTCAATTTGAGCACTGTAAATGCCATTTGGCCCTAAGTTAGAGGAAAAGAAAAGCTCAAGCAGGGAAGGGTTCTAAAAGAAAAACACAAAGGTGGTGTTTTTCTTATCCAACAGGCAGAAAAGACAGGATGATCTTAATTTACTTACTGTGAAGCTTCACTTTCCACAGCCTAGCTGCTTTGCAGTTGTACTGGCCATAACCCTTGAGAGGAACATCCCTCCTCAGTGGCAGCAGAATATATGGGTGGAAGAGGAGTAAAGCTTCAGTGGGTAATGCTACATTTTTTTGAAAGGACACTGTTCGTCATAAGAAAAAAAAAATCCAAGCAGACTACTGTGATAAATGATCCCAGATTTTTTAGAAGTCTTAGCTGATGGAAGTGAGTCAGCAGCTGCTTGGTTATATACAGATTTTGGTGATCTCAGAGGGATGCCTTAGTGTGGGGAGTAGACAAAAGTTGTGTAGTGGTGTTTGTAAAAAAACCTATCACAGGTTTTATGATAGCGATGAAAAAAATAGGATACTCATCCACTTCCTTTCTTCTGCTGTCACTTTTTGCTTTATTTGATAGGCTTGAATACTGGGGAGCTATATATATATATATACAGTGTGTGAAACATCTAATGGAAGTGAAAATTGATATTGGCAGAGTTTTGCAATTTAGTATATTAGTTCACAGGTAAAAATTGCATAGCTATGATGAAAAAAAACCCAGAAATTAGCGTGAGGGGTGTTTTCTTCAGTGAAAGGAACCTTTTGCTTAAGAAATGGTTAGTCATGTCCTAAACTAGCATATAAAACTCATACTGAAAAAGATAATTCAGAGTCTTATTTGGTGTTGGCTGGAAGTGCAACTTTCTGAATGGGTATTGCAAAAGCACCTCTAATACTTTGTTCTTCCCTTGAATCACTGCTGTTGTCTGTGAGCTAAATCTGGCAGGGGTGACAAGTGAGGAATTCCTTGCATGTGATTTTAGATATGTTGTCATGGATGTCACAGAAGCTTTCAATAGTCATGACCATTTGTGCTATTTGATGTTATGGTGAAGAAAAGCGAAGTGAAAATAGAGTGCTTAGAAATTATTGTCTTGTCACAGGCAGCCTGGTAAGTGGTGGTAAGTAACTCAAAGGGTCTTCATGGAATTCTTCATGGAATACTTCCTTCTTATTTAAAAACATCATCGCTTCAGATTTGGTATGTCTTGATTTTTGTTTCATGTATTATTCTATATTATTTGTGGGCTTTTAAGGCCTGAATGTGGGACTTCAAATGAAGTTTCAGTCCTTTGTAAGGATCTCTTTGCTCATATAAGAGCGAGGCTGAAGCAGTTTGTGGTATAGAAGTTGGAGGTGCTAATGGTTTTCATGCTGCAGATAGCTAATAGAGGTCTGTTTATGAGCAAGGATCTGTTCTCGTGGTGCAGCTGGGAGCTTTTTCTTGAATGCATACCAGCCTGTACAGCAAGCTGGCCTCATAGTGCATCTCTGCCCAGGGATATCTGAGGTGTTAAACCAGACAGGGCTGCTTGCAGTGGGATCAAGTGATACCAGCTGGGGCCTTCAGACTCTACTCTTGGGCTGTCTTAGGACCTTTCTTGCTGTAGCCATTTTCTGCTTTTCCCAATTCACAGGTCTCAGCTATCCCAAAGCTGTCTTCTGCAGGACAGCTTTCTTACTCAAACTGTGTTGGCTGTGACTGAATACAAATGAAATCTGCTATATGTTTTGGTACTAATTTTTTGTAAACTTTTGTAACTTTTAAAAAAGTTTTACATCATTTTGCTGTGAATGAGAGGTATAATTTCCTATTGCTGTAGCATTATTGACACCTAAGGAGACAGTACAAGGCTTTGGAAAGGGAAATGGAAAACACCCCATCCTTTTCTTACCTCTAAGTAAGAGAAATAAGAACTTTGGAAGTTAGAACACTAGCTAAGAATCCATCTGCCTTTTTTTCCTTGCAGTGTACATGAAGCTCACGATCTGGACCTGCTATGACTGACCCAGACGTCCTCACTGAGGTCCCAGCAGCTCTCAAACGCCTTGCCAAATATGTGGTGCGTGGCTTCTATGGCATCGAGCATGCTTTGGCTCTGGACATCCTCATCAGGAACCCCTGCGTGAAGGAGGAGGACATGCTGGAGCTCCTGAAGTTTGACAGGAAGCAGCTGAGGGCTGTCCTCAACACCCTCAAGGGTGACAAGTTCATCAAATGCAGGATGAGGGTCGAGACAGCTCCCGATGGCAAAACCACGCGCCATAACTATTATTTCATCAACTACCGCCTGCTTGTCAACGTGGTCAAGTACAAGCTGGACCACATGCGCCGCAGGATCGAGACCGACGAGAGAGACTCCACCAACCGCGCCTCTTTTAAATGCCCCATCTGCTTCAGCACTTTCACAGACCTGGAGGCCAACCAGCTGTTTGACCCCAGGACAGGTAAGGGTACAGCTAACAGGGTGCTCCTGCGGTCTCCTGTGGTTCTAAGTGCTGGACTTTAAGGAGACAGAGCCTTAGGAAAATTCTCTTTGAGTTTGGCCGGAGCTAGAGGGCACTCTGTTTCTGCAGGTGGTAAATGTTTGAGCAAAATACAAAAGTAGTGTATACAGATTTATACAGACAAAGAGGAATCTTGGTGAAATGCTTTTGAGTGACAAGCAGTACAGAAATGGAAGTCTTATTGAAGTCACACTCAAGGGTGAATAAAGCAATCTGTCCTTGTTGGAAGCTGATGGCTTTTCAGTATAGCCTGGTCTCACCACTGAACTGTAAGACTTCCAGACAGTTTGCAGAGAGGGCATACGTAGAGTTGATTTTAGTTGGTCATGCAAGAAGTGAGTTGTTACTGTTTAATATTCTCTAGCCTAGTGCATTATACTGCACAGCCTTGTTTCCCGGTGCAAGGCAGTCTCACGAAAGTTAAAAGAAATTAATTAAGGACTTGTCTGTGGTTGGGAGTAAACAAGATTCTTATTCCTGTATAAGTCTCAGTGGAGGTGCGTATCTTTCTCATGCATATGAAATGAGAGTCTTTCTTGAGTGTCATTGTCTGCTTTTTGCTTCTGTGCCAGGGAATAAAAGGAAGAACACCTGCACCTGATGAGATTCTGTTTTGCTAGTCTAGTCTGGGATTATTTTGGGGAGAAGGCAGGGAGGTTAGCTGTTAATTTACTTTTTAATTTTTTCCTTTTGAATTCTATGTCCTGATTTTACTTTTTCAGAAAAGTAAGAGGACCAAAGTTAGGAGAGCTCTCGGATATGTTGGAAGTATGATGTTTTGTGTCAGTTAACATAATGAGAAACTGTAAATGTGACTGTTTAGCAACACTGAAGCTTTTAATCTAGGGTTACTGGTATTTAATCTGCCAAGTGTGAACACCCAAGAAATGTTCAGCCTATCATTTTCCCTTTTTCCTGCCTCCAAAGTTAAAAAGCTGTGAAACTCCTTTTACTTGAGCAACCATGAAAATGTTACTTAATACTAGAGAAGCAGAATCCACAAAGTCAAGTAACAGCTGTTGAAGAAAGCCAGTGCAGCTTGCTGAGTAGAAATTGCTTAATTGTGGAGCACCTAACCAGCAATGCCAGAGCAGAATTTCTGTGCTCACCACTGAAGTCAATGAGAGCTTCATCTAGATAATGCACAATGAAACTGGTGTGTGCCTGCTTTATATTGCAGTGGAATGTGTTGTTTGCATGTTTCCTGCTGCTCTGGAATTCTGTATTAGAAAAGACCTGAGGGACCCTATGGTCTTTCACAGAAGAAGCTCATGAGGCCAAGGCATGCAGAGAAACAAGGTTTATTAGATGGTGAAGAGCCTTGTTTTTCCAAGAATGTCTTTAGCTCCTGTCAGTGCTAAAGATAAACCTCTCCCACTCATGGAAACTTGTGGCAGTATGACTGCTGAAGGGTAGCTGAAAGCCACATAGCTTCAGTCACAGCTGACCTGAGCTGCTCTTAGACTGCAGCTATGTTGATAAGACTTTGTGAATTAAAAGGCCTGCAGAGCCAAAATCTGGTAATCCATGGAGCAGGTAGGACATGGAAGGCATTCTCTGCACCAGTCTGGACCAAGGTGCACTTAAACAGAGAGTTTTTTGTTAAAAGATACCCTCTTTCACTCCCTGCCTTTTGTCCTTTTCATTCAGAGAGGAGTGTGACTTAGATGTCCTGTGTTTTCTTCTGCTTTGATTTCCTCTTTCCTATCTACAACTCAAATGCAAACTCTGAGCAATTGTTGTAGAATGGGAAGAGTTGCTCTTACTCTTCCTTATTAGCATGGGTGAAGAGATTTCCAGAGCCACTCCATGACTGTGGTCATTATACTGGAATTTGTGAATTAAGAGTGCTTATGAAGAGCCTGTTCCTAATTTGGATCTGTAGAGCTCTTCAATTTTTACCACAGCATCTGTGTCTACCTCTTGGATTTAGCAGACCTTTGTTACTTATGGGTCAAGTAGCTCTCTTTTGGCTCTGTTCTTTACTCCATCTCTGAATAATGTTGAAATAAACTGAAGTGTTTATTTTTTCCGTCAGAAAATGTGATTATTGCTGGTTTTGGAGGTTAGACACACTGCTGAGAAAAGTCTGCTAAGAGAAAATAATTTATAATAATTGATCATAATAATTGATAATAAGGGTGTGTTTTCAGGGCATGTCAGTACAGATGTACTTTGACTGCTGTTCAGTTAACTTAGAAAAAATATTTTGAACAGAGTAGCGTGTTTGCCAGTAATTTTAAATGTAGATTTTAAATAGTAGAAGTGTTACTTTGAGAGTGTGTTCCCTCTGTTTTTAAAAGCATTATAAGATTTTTTTTTTCTCCATCCCTTTTTCTGCCATTATGTCTCAACCCAAAAAAGCTCCAAAGAGTTTCTATGCTGTCAAAGGTTGAACAACTCTTACCTGGTACTTGAAGGAAGTTCAAGGACAGGATGTGAGACGGTGAAAGTCAAGATGGCAGCAAAAACTGGAGTTTTTCTGCTGCTTCAACTCACAACGAAATCTTTTGAAAAGCGAAAAGAAATGCATGCTGTGTTGAAGGAGTTGCTTGGTTGCATGACAAGTGAGTGCCCTGTTAACTCTGAGCATGGCATGCCCACGTCAGGAGTTTTAGCCCCATCTGTTCTACATGAGGAGCTTGAACAGATCTCTAGCTATCACACTTTATCCTCAGTGGTGTTTTTTACTGTTGCCTCCAAAGAAGCTATATCAGTAACCCCTGGTTTTAGAGGCAAACAGTGTGAACACAGCATGATTTTACTGTGCAAAAGTTTGCAATGGAAACTTGCAGCAAACATTAGAAGAATTTTCTGATTGAAGAGTTTGCCTATTGATGGGAATTGGTGCAGACTGGGTTGTTACAGCCTGAGCAGCCACTTTTGTGTTTCATAATCTACAGGAGGGAAAACAATAATGCTGATGAATGAAAAGTGTTGCTTCTAGCTTTCTTTTTCAGATAGGATGATTGAGAAAGGAAAAAGATTGTTCTTCTCCTGGAATATCCTAGTATGAGCACTTGATCCTTGCCTTTCCCTTGTGCCGTCATCTGCTGTCTGGCTGTAGTCTGGTATTTCATCACTCTTCGTTCTGCACGTGAGCAGTAGTTTGCAGCTGCTGCTGTGATGAAGCCTTATGCAAGTGGAAAGTTTCAGCTATTCCCCTAAACAAGATAAGGGCTGTCTCTTGAGACAGGAGGTGTACAAGGAAAGAGTTTGAGGAGCAGTAAGAAAAGCCATCTGTGAGATGTGTGGTGTGAATAACACTGCTGAAGTCAGTCTTCTGCCAGACCTGGGCTGACAGTGGACACTGGCATAAGGGAGCACTGCGTTTTCTTGTTTCACCTAGAGATAGGATGTTACATTAGTCTCTTAAACCTATAGGAAGAATGTTCTTCTCTGTGCTTTTAAAGTAGAAACTGCAGAAATTTGGGTTCTGCAGGCCGATTCCTTGAATCGCAGATCAGCCTAAACAACTCGATACCATTTTGTGGAGTGGATGTTTGGAGGATTGAAGCCGCCCACGTGCGTTCAGGGGAGTGCGGGGGAAGGACAGGAGGAGCTGCGTTTCTCACCCGGTAGAGGGCTCTGTCTTTTCTCTCACAGATGGGCTTGGCTTGCTTAAGCTATGGAATATCACAATGCTGGAAATTATGTTCATGGATGTGTGTTTCTGTAGCGTGATTAATTGGATCTGGCTGGAGAAGGTCTCTGATGTATCCTATTCTCATACCTTAATCATATTTGTAAATCTAGTGTACCGTTGGAGTTCTGTCAAATTCAAGGTCAGTTTGAAAGAAAGTATGTGACTAGAAACTGCAAAAGGGAGAGTGAGGTGGACGTGAAGGAGTGGCACAAATGAGATTCTGCAGTGCATCACACTGGTATTCAGCCCTGGATTTTCTTAGGTATTGTAAATACCAAACTGTGTTAGGATACTCACAAGTGCAGCAAGTGAATTTGATGTTAGAAAGTGTAAGGCTAGATGAAGTAGTTTTTCCACTGCTCTCTTCCACCTTTGCAATATAATTTTTACCCAATCTTGTGTTTCTTTCACTTCTATTACTGTGAAGAAAAAGATTGATGTTACCAGTATGTTGTAATTACAGTTGATCTCTCATGTCCCTCTATACATTGTGTCCTCACCATAATATTCAGTTAGACAAAGTGTGAATAGTAGTGGAAAGAAAAGCATGGAAGACAAGTGGGTAATGTGAATCAGAAAGGTGATGCTCGTTGGGATGTTCTTAGTAGTGGTTGTAATCACGGAAGTATTTTGTTGCTTTTTGAAATCACAGCAGTTAATTACTTGTCTGCTCTTCATCCTCCCACAGTTTGCCCTTGGTTTGGTGAATGATTTTGTCAGGATATCTAGCTGTTCCTATGAATGCACTGTAATGGTAACATACTGTGTATCTGGATGCCTTTCTTATTCTGTGTACTGATAAGAAATTTTATTTCAGAAGAACAAATTGAAGGTGACAATATCAGTTTTGTAGAAGGAAAGACAACACCTTGAATATAATTTTAACCCACCTGTTTTACTGTCAGTCTCTCACATGTCCTTTGTGTATTTCCTAACAGAATTGCACGTAACACATTCAGAGACTGATTTTCTGTACTTGTCACAAGGTACTTAATATCACATTCAGGCAGCCTGTGTGCAGCTGAGCACTTGTACGGTTTGGGCCCCGTTTCTGAGATTAGAAATTTGACTAGTCTTTCATTTTTTTGCTTTGGTCTTGTGTGCTGACTTCTCCTGAGTGCTCAGCTCCTCACTTCATCCCCAGTGAGCTGCTCGGAACACATCTGTCTTCTCATCTTCTTTTGAATTCCCACTTCCTCAGGCAAGTTCTGTTACCTTCAAAACTTCCTCATCTGGTTCAAATTACTTTTGAGCCTGTCCTATCTATTTTGTTAATTTTTTATTATGCTTCCCCTTTTCCCCGCTTTTTTGCTTTACCCTTTCTCGGGGAGCTCGTGTCCATTTCTAGTACATCTGTTTCTGTATTCTGTCCCTTCCAGCCACTAGAAAAAAATTAATCACATGGAGATATTTATTCTGTATATTCACACAATGTAGCCAGTCCAGTTTGATCTCTATGCTGTTGTTTCTTCTCCTTTGATTTCAATGATTTTCAGACATTCTGGATAGCTTTGTCTGCCATGTAGTGCCATGTATGGGCTAGGTGATGCTACTACTACTACAATTTACAGCTTTTAACCAGCCAAAATGAGGACTTGGCAAGTCTTAATGTAAATAGACATACTAAAACTTCCCTTGAAAAAGAAAAGATTCAGAACAGTTCTGCTTTGAACAACTTCACATTCTGTGAAGTTCTGTGTTTTTGTTATCATTGTTAGCTTTCCAAGTGCATGAAAACCCATCAGTGTGATTTTCCTTGACTCTACAAGCACATTTTGTTTGTCTGTGCTGCCACTGAGAGCTTTTGGCAAACACCAGCAGAAGGAAAGTGTCCATGCTCTGCTTAGTTTTTCTATTTCTATTCAAATTCCTGGCAAAATCTCCGAGACTATTCCTGTCAGCTTTACTCTGCTTCAGCTTGATAAGGCTTGGAGCCACAGGGAAAGGAAAACTGAGAAAAACATATCAGAATTAATGTGTTTTCCTCAAAGTAAGACTACTCTGTAGAGTGACTTAAAGGTTGCATCTGCAGCTTGAACCCATTCCCTGTGGGTTGGGCACCCTGTCTGGAAAATAACCAGCTGGTCTAACCATGAGTCTCTCAGCTTGGTGGGGAAATAGGTGGAGGTAGGGCTGGAACCTGTGCTGTGCAGAACATCAGCCAAGAGCATAAGCTGCTGCCTGTAGAATGCTGGCTGGTCACTTCCCTGTATCCCACACTGACCTCTGGCTGGAATGCTTGTGTCTCTTAGATTAAAAAACCTATCTGATAAATGCATGCCCTGACTTACAGTATTGATGCCTTTCTTTTTGTTTTATCTGTGAAGGGTATTTTATTATTTGAAGTACAAGAAGTAATTGCCCTTCAAGTAAAGGTTATCACTTTAACTTCTCTTAGCTTTGCAAATTGAAATAGATTGCAGCAAGAAGATCTCTGTGAAATCTGTGAATATTGCTAAGCCATTTATAATGATGAAAGCTGAACTGCAGCATTCCTTTCTTTTATTCTAGTGACTTGTTTTTTTGAAACTGCATCCTTGGTAATATTGTCTGCAAAGGGCGTTAGTCTTTTAGGCATGGGCATCTGTAAGTCAGATCAAGAGCTCATGGAGAATCCTGTAACTTGTACTGCAGTCTCTCTGCTATTGGATGCAATTCAAGGGTATAGTATGTTGGCCCACTTGGTATTTGGGTGTAGTGTTCTTGACTGAAAGAAAAAATACTTATCTTTGGTTCCCACTGGGCTTCCTTTGGATACTCCCTCTGTCCAGTTGTGTTGTCTCGGCTTAGTGTCTGGCTTGATTTATCCACAGTAGGGCCAAAGGAAGAGCTCTGTCAGCTCAGAGCTGCTGAGGTTGGGCATATGAGCTGGGGCAGAAGCAGCTTCTGGAGAGGAGGAAAGGATTCCTTTCTTCCAGTTTGTAGTGAATATGTATTAAATCATCTGATGCTTCTGAATTAACAATAATTGCATGTGTGTCTCATGCAGTCCAATTTTTGAATGTTTAATTTACCTTTTCAAGAGAAATGTCTTTGCTTAAAAATTGTATTACAGTAATTTTAATTTAGTTGAGATAAAAATGATCTGCACACTGAGATTAATGAGCAACGTGGTGTTCCTCTAGATAATATAAAGTTATTCTTATGATGCTATTGGGTTTTTTAACATTAAAGGTTAAATTGTTCCCCTTCTCTAATTGCAAATCCAGCTCATCAGGAAGGGGAAACTGTAGCATGAAGTATAGGTTAATGTTGTTGTGAAATGCTGAAGGAAATATGGTTGGTATTTTACATTTTCTCGAGTTTACTGCCTAAACTATGGTCAAGAAATAAATACATATAGGAGCAGCTCTATATACATATTGCAGGTTGCTATTTCACAGCTGAGTTACAGCACTGCTTTGCCCTTAGAGCACCTTGCATGCCTCATTCTCCACTGATAACCTGCTGTGGCCCCCTGGCAGAGCTTATTAACTTGTATCCTGTACAGTGCTCTAGAGAAATGGATTTTAAACTGCTGACTGGGCCCCTGGACTGTCTTTGTATAGCTGTACTTGGTTCTTAGCCAGAAAAAAGCTGGTATCGTTTCGGCTTTCAGTTTAAGATCAGAGTGATACAGCTGGGTGTGTTTTCTCCCAAAGTGCTGTCAGGGTACAAGCTGGAGGCACAAGTGTGCCCATCCTGTGCAGATAGGTGTCTTCCAGAGCACACTGCAGGTCAGGCATGGAGCTTGAAGAAAGAAGATCTGTCGACCCATGATCAGGTAAGTGATGCTCCCACTTGAGGAACGAGCTTTTTTCCAATCTAGAGTTATCGAGGTTTTTTTGCTTGAACAATGTGAGATTTAGGAATGCAGAAAGAGGGAGTGAAGTGCAGACAGAGATCATGGGATCTCAATGCAAGGCAAGATGCATTTTAGAAGATAAGTAAACAGTCCAGTGTTCAGTGTTCCACCTAAACTGTGCTCTCCTGAGAGAGGGAACAGTAACAAGAGGCATGAAACCTACTTGGTGAAGATTTGCACTTCAAAAGGATTGGCAAGGCTTTTAATTCTCTCTACCAGGGATGGCCAGGAAGGGCATTTCATCAGAACAGAGCATCCTGTCTTGTTTAAAAGAAATCTGGGTGTCAGAAGGGACCAGGCAGCTGCTTTGACGGAAAAGGAGAAAGCTCAGTAATACAAAACTGTTCTGAAAATGCCAGTCTAAAATTGCATCATGGAAGCATTTTCTCTCTTCACAGTCAAAAATTTTCTTCCTCTTGGGCTGTTTAATAGTTTTATTCTTACTTTCTTGTTTCTTCTTGGGGACTTAACATGCATTAACACAAGTGGCTAATAATAATCAGGTTCTTTGGTTGTGCTTACAGGTGGAGCTAAGGCAGGCTGTCTTTTCTGGATTCCCTTCGCTGTTAGTCTGAAACAGTATGATCTAGTTGGCTGACTTCAGGCTGGGGAAAGAGTTAAACTACTCTGCTTCTGAAAACAATCCTGTTGACAAGTAGATAAATGCCTTTAGTAGTTTTACTGCATGACTGGAGTATATAAACTCCTAATGTCCATGATTATGGGAATACTTGAATACTGTAGTTTTAAGTTGCAAAGAGATTAGCAACTTCTGAATGTAATTCAGTGGAGTTGAAAGAAGAGATACCTTTTTAATTTCCATAATAATTGCACTGAGCTGCTGAAACGGATTAAAATGGGGTTTGTTTATCTACCCTGAAGCCTAAAAAGTGTGAGGGTAGGACAAGGATGTAACTTGACCATGAAAGACAAAGGATTAGGTGATTTGTGAATCTTCACTCAAGCTGAAATGGAGAAATAGCATTCTCAGTGGTTCTTCCTGCTTTATGAACAAGATCACATAGATATATGATTGTTGTTGGGAACAGAACACATCAATTTTAAAAAGAAACAAAACCCAGCATTATTTTCATATGAGAAGACAATAAATAATCAAATTGGCTGATCTGTATGTCTGTGTAAAAATATTGGTGTAGAAATCTTAAAAATATCAGAGAAGCTGATGAAGGAAGAGGCAATAATTCTCACCTGCTGTATGTGATGCCCTATCAGCTAAAACTTTGGGCTGGTTCTGTGCTTGACTTGATCCTTTTTTGCATTTTAAAGAATTTAACTCAAGGAAATCTGTGTGTTCTCAAGACACAGTTGAACTCCTTACTATCACTCAAATATTTTTATGTGATAACTGAACATCACGTGTCTAGACTGGAATGTTTTGTTGATGATTGAGTTCCTCGGTCCTGCCTGTGGTCCTCCCTCTTGGCCAAGGGTCTTGCTACTGGTAAATGCTTTGGTGATTCATCTCAGTCTGCCTGGAGCTGGAAGTTAATGGCCCACAAAAGCAGTAACTTGTAAAGCTGACAAGAACTTGCTGCTTTCAGGCAACAAAAGCTGCTGTGCTTCTCAGCAGTTCAGTATTTGCTTCCAAAACATGATCCTGGCCATCATCAGAATCTGTAGTACTCATCAGGAACTGGGATGTTAAGACCTGCCACCTTGTGTGTTCTCAGGACTGCAGTGGTTACAGTCCAGTGAAGGGAGAACAGCTACAGTTGTGGAACCAGAGAAGATGTGACTGAGCCTGAGATTGACCTGTGTCATCAGCATGCAGCTTTTAGCTCCTCCTAAATGCTCCTTGGGTGACTGTGCTGTTTAGATACCACTGCTTAAACTAGGGATGAGCTCCAGAGATCTCCCTGCTATCGCATCCTTACGTGGCTTTATCACTTATTACCTAGGTTCTCTGTCTTCCAAATGGGAAATGTTTAACACACTTTCCTCACACTTGCCTTGATTTGCCTGGTTAGACTGACAGTTTTTGAAGCAGAACTTTTTCTGCCAAATATTTTTTGCAGGACTCCAATTCTGTGCAGCTCTGAGCTTCTGTATCCCACGTGAGTAGGACCAGTGCCTCATAAATACCAATGAGTCTCTGCTGGTCTTCAGCATTGTTCTGAAATTTTATCTTTATATTTAACTAGATGACAAAATTATAAACATATGTTTACAAATTTCTGAGGTTCTTCTGTTTCGTTGCTCTCTTGGATTGAAAGAGACTTTGTTACCTTAAATGAATCATTTATACCCTGCTTCTCCCTCTTCAGAGTACAGGTAATGAGTTATGTCTCAGATTCAAGATCATTGGAGCACTGCTGCTCTTGTACCTGTAAAAGAAAGGAATAAGAGCTTGCTTCTCTTAACCCCTTTTTATTTGAATTTTAATTTATTAGCTCACTTCTATGAACTCTGGTGCATTTCTAATAGCAAGATGGCAATTTGCCTTGGAGTTGTGTCAATTCTGCTTGCTCTGATAGAAGCATTTGTGGCACCGAGCATGAGTGCATGCTTAAGGAGAGGGAAAACAAATGCAAGTAAACAGCACAGCAGGCCTGCTCTTTGAAACTCCCTGTGAGGGCTCAAAGATTTGCAATTAATGTCCATATGTTTGTTTATAATCAGTTTTGAAAGAGCATTAAGACCCTGTAAGCTACTGAATGCTGAAAGACAGGAAATTGGGCTTGGAAATCTGAGAATTAATTTATGTAGTTGTTGTTTGTTTTCTTTTCAGATCACTGCCTGCATCAGAATTTGTGCAATAAAAAAAATTTTTAATATGTATTTGCTGATTTTTTTTATTAAGGCTATATAAAGTCACTTTCTTTAATGTAATGGCAGTGTTTGCTTACAAGTATGCTGTACAATTTCATGATGCCAAAACATTGATTCCTCAACTTGTGATGACTCTTCATTTAAGAGCTGCTGTCAGCTGTGATGCAAAATCCTTTAATATAATTTCTGATATACCCTTCAGGTTACAGCAGTTAAAACTTGGAACTGATCTCTTAGCCAGAAGTTACTTTGTTTGAGAATATCCTGGGTGATAGAGTTGCAGGCGTAGGCACTCGCTTGGTTCATCTGTATCAGTCTTTGTAGGTGCCCCAATTTGCAGAGTCTGAATGGTGATAGGGGATATTGTTTTTATACCTATTCTGCCAATCCTAAGGTGCATTTATAAGGCTCACGTCCATCATCTGTTGGCAGTATAGAAAGTAAAGTGCAGGTATGGAAAAAATAATGGAAAAATAAATGGATGCTTTGGACTTTACTAACCAGCATCTTGTTGACTAATGACAATTTATATAATTCATAACGACAGCTTTTCATTGCAGTTGTGTCTTCTACCGAGGATTTGCCACCTTTTCCAATTTTGTCTTGTTAGTACATAGCATATGCACCTAAGAGTCTACATTCAAAATCTTTAGGAGAAAGTATGAAATTGAAGTGAACCAGGATAGACTCTTGAAATGCCCTCTAAGGCGAACAGTAAGCAATGAATTTTTTTTCTAGAAGTGGTGTTCTCCACCAGGTGTGCAATCATTTTGTGATTAATTTATCTGGATGATGTTTCTTTAGTTTGCTGATAAGCATCCAGAACAGTTGAAGATCGTCTCTTCTCCCGGCCAAAATAAATTGCTTCCTGTTTTTCTCAATATCCTTTATCTTATCTCATTATCTTTCTCTAAAACTTAAAATGTGGCTTACTTTTTTTTTTTCTCTTATAACTTATACTGCTGATCAGTTCCCTCTTTGAGTAAATTCTCTTCCATGCTTTAGCCTCCACCAATATCCAGTTTTCCTGAATGTGTTATGGAGTATAACCCCTAACAAAATGGGCTGAGTCTCAGCTATCCTCCACCCTTCCCCAATCCTGAATTCCAGTCACTGGACCACTGCCATCATACTTGTTATTTTTCTCTGCCTTAACTCAAGGTAAACTCTATTCCTCAGTGAGCTGCAAGAGATTAGATAATGTCTTTGGAAGTAGGAAGAAGGAGAAAAGGCCATCTGCAGCAGTCTCCAAAGTGGGATGCATGCAAAACAATCCATCAAGGCAGGAGGAATACTAAGAAAATACTTTTTGTAACATCAATAAAAATCTTCTAAAATAGTTTTTCATCCTTATCTTGTTCCTAATTCTATTGTTATGTATGCTTTATAATATATAGCCTATTATTACAGTACTACATATAGAATTATAAGTAAATATTCTTATAGCTTGCTCAAAAGTTTATTTCACTGATGGAGTGTGCAATCAAAAAAGTGATCTGAAGCTTCAGACTTCCTCTTTTCTCTTCCAAAGACAACTTTCAGTCCCTTGCCCATGTCAGGATCTTATTATGGAAGTTTTTTAATCCTTATTTTTTTTAATTCAGAGCATTATGATTTTGTTATTTGAGGGTTAAATCAGACTCTTGGCTTGTTTATAAATTTGAAAAGCAGTGTTTTGTGCTTGTGAGAAGACTTGTGTGGGTTTTAATAAAGCACCTTGGTCTCCTGCTGACTGCTTTTGTCAAAAATCTGAATGTTTCTTCTTCCTTCCATTGGAATCTTTTGTCTGGCTTTCCTTGACCCTGAAATAAACTCCTTATACACACTGAATACACTGTTGTGAAATTGAGATTTCTCTGGCATCTTTAACCTGTCTCAAATGTTTCTGTGCATCCCTTTGTCCGTGCATCAGATAAAAAGGATTGCTGTGACTCTTACATGATGAACTAGCTGAAAGGTAGTCCTTGGAGCACACAGAAGAGGATGCCACTAACTTTGTAGTGCTGTTCTTCATCTTCTGCCCAAGGAGAATTGAGACTATTCCAGTTTGGGATTGCACTGATAAGTGATTGCTTTTGTGCCTGTTTCCCATTAAAAGCTCTTCTCTTCTTAATGCTGCAGGTTGCAGTTGAGACAGGTTACGTGGTTTGAGGTTTTGCTTTTGTTTTTATCCTCTGTTACCTTACTCTGTAATAGCTCTAAGGCAAAACATCCTTGTGTGTTCAAATGGAACCAGAACAAATTGCTTCATTCCTCAGGTTCTTGTGACTGAGGCAAAATTATTTTGGAAATATTTAGGAATGTTGGGGCTTTTTGTTAGAAGAAAAGTCAGCAAAAGTGATACGATCTTGGATTGTGTAAGTAAAGAAAGATGTTTATCTGTGTGGGAAGATAATTTTTTAATGGAAACTTGCTCTGCAAAAAAGTGTGTTTGATAAAGGAATGGAGAAGTACTCAGAATACTGTTTATTAGATTTTCAAAAATATATACATGCAAAAATTTATTCAGGATGCAAGGCAGAGTAAAAAGTCTGTTGACATCGGACTCTAGAAGTTACTGCAGTGATGAACATGAAATATTTAAACAGTTTTCTGGCTTGGGTTTAAGAAGAGTGAAAACTGATACTAAAAAAATCAGAAAATTAGCATTGTTAAGGTAGATTTTCAACTTTATTTCTTCTGTACATAAGTATTTGACATAATCTGCATATGCCCTTTCTTCTCAGAAGAAATGCAATATACTGTTCTTCTGCAAATGAGTTTTCTGCCATGTATGCTGTATCATATAGTGTATGCTTGCACTAAGCTGCTTTTTCATGTATAATGTTAAAATATGCTGGCACTATTGGCAACTAAATTAATTCATTAAAAAGAACTAATAATTGTGTCAGTAATGTTCTTCTCTGGTGGCAATAATTGACAGGGTTACAGTGAGGTCTTGTGAAAGTATATATAAATGTAAATAAATTGCATGGGTAGGTGTATGATGTGTTCATAATTGGAAATAACTTGGTGACAAACCGAGGAGTTCAGGCTTCTAAATTATCATCTTCAGAGAAAACCTGAAAGGCTGGGATATTGTTTTGTTCTTTCTGATGCCACTGTCTGAAACTGTAGAACCTTTCATCTGCCTGTGCTGCAAAATATGATATTTAGAGTGGCACTATTCATTAGTTAATTCTGCTAAAATAAAAGGAAAATGCAGCTTAGGAAACTGATGCAGATAACTCTTGTATTCTTTTGAAGACTTTGGAAGGAAGCCGAAATTAGAATCAACAATGGTTTTGTTTTAAAAAAAAAATTTGCAGGACATTAGAAAATGTTCCAGCAATAAAATTCAGTAAATGGGAGAGAGGGAAAGAGAGTCTTCCCAAGCATGAGCACTGACACTAGACAAGGTATTACTCTTCCTAATTTTAGGCATTTATAGAGGTGACGTGGACACTTGAGGCAGAAGAAAATTGTAAACAGAGCATCTTTCTTTCTGCTGCCAGTGAAGGGAACCCTGCAGACCAATAGCCCCTGTGTTCTTGTCTGGTTTTACGTGTCCTAAGTTCACTGGAAGTTCTTTCTGCCTGTCATGTGCACCATAGGAATGCCAGTTTCATTCTGTGGCTCTGGAACACCTATTAAACTGGCTAGAGCTAAAGCTAAGATCACATATGGTCTGGTGTGTGTTAAACTTCTGTGTAGAACTGTCCAATTCAGAAGAGACATTGAGCTGTCCTACAAAAACAACAGGGTTCAGTTTTCTTCAAGAAAGCTATTAATGAATAAAGCTTCTTGTTTGTGAAACCAGTCTCCGTCACTGAGGATAATTTTTGTGCTAGTCATTATTATTTGGCTGTGCTTTATATTTTGATTTGCTCAAACCACAAATAGCAAACAGATTACAAATATAATGGCTCAGATTCTTAACAGTGTTTCAAGTATGAAGGTACAATTCCTCATGTGTACTTTTTTGTCTTGACCCCTGAAAGTGCTTTCAAGTGCAAAGGATCAAGCATGTCACTGGTTTGGGTTTTTTAGCGGTCATCACCTAAATTTATTCAAATTGGATTAAGCTCCCTTCCAGCTTTGAAATAGGCAAGTTCTCTCTATCAAGTCTCCCAAAAGGTGTGTGCCTCACAGCATACCTTGTAAGGGAGTGTGCTAGGAGCAAGAGAAAAGAAGAATAAATGTGAGGATCAAGAATTTGTCATAGGCATCAACCTGCAATTTTTTAGTCTTCTCTCAGCCTGCATGTGTTGGAGACTGGGAAAACAGGACAAGAGCATCAAGAGATGTTCAGTGCCAAGTCAGACATAAAATAACCTGTTAAACTAAAACACACAGCTGGGACTTTCACTTGAAAAGGTTAGCAGATGGTCTGTCAGTCCATGTGTAAGGCACTGGTGCAAGTGGTTGCTACAGTCCCAGCAAGAAAGGCATTCAGGCTCTGTGGGGTATTGATTAAAATATCAGTTATTGGAGCTAACAAGAAGGCGAGGGAGAATGGATAATCATACAGGCCTCCAGAGGGATGTGCTTTCTGGTGCCTTTCAATTACTGTGACCCTGGCTCACTGGCTTCCAGCATAAACATAGTGGAAAAGCATAGTCTAAAACTGGCAATCTGTTGATTAAAATGCACAGGAGAAAGCCTGAAACAAGAGATACAGCATTTGTGAACCAGAATGTTGATGCAGAATCAAATTTTCCAAGGAAAGATGTTGTTAACAATTCTATTTATTAAACAGCCCTCAGTGGTGGGAGGGAAGTTCTGTTTCAATTTTTCATACTTGGTTGTCAATTTTATGTTTGTGGCTTTAAAAACGTGTGTTTCTGCTTTGAAAAGTAGATACAAAATAGGGAATGAGTCTACAGTGAAAGTATCTGCATTTCAGAGTATGCTGAAGGTTATTTTCAGATACAGTGCAGGGCTAGAAGAGATAGCCATGTCATCATCCTTCTATGAAGCAGGGTAAATTTAACCTTCATGGCTAGCATATTCCAGGCTTCTTATCCTGTTTTTCATAATATCCTAACCTAAATGGGGTTTTTTACCCCAAATTAAAGCTGTGAGTAATCTTTTTGATGTATATGTGAAATGAAAGAACAGTTTGTCAGTGTTTTCATTACTGTAATACCCAAGATTTGCTTTTCTCTACCCCCACCTTCTTAAAACTGAACAAGTCTGTCTTTCTGATATTTCCCTAATGAAATGTGTGTTAAGCTGTGTAATTTTGTTCATTTGGAATTTTTACTGTTGGTTTCTATCTTCAAGTATGGAATCTAAAGCTGCACTTGGCTTATCAGGAGGAGATATTCATAGGGAAGAATAAAGCAGGGTAACACACTGTGGAGGGTAGCAGTCATAGTCATGCACGACATAGTTATTAATATACATAGTAGCCAGATTTCCTCTTACTTTCCTTGCAGCACAAGTTTGGTTCCTGGCTTTGTCCTCTGTTATAAACAGAGGTTCTTTGCAGTGTGCTGCAAAAACAGTTACCCCCTTCCAGTCACCCCCCTTCCAGGTTTTTTTTTTTTCCTTTTTTCTCCTTCTTTCTCATTCTCTCCTTTATTTTTTTTTTCCCCTAACACAAGTGCTATATTTTCTGCCAGTCTCTACTGAATTTCTTCATAGTTATTCCAAGCATTTCTCCATTTGGAATGGCAGTCCTGTCGCTGAAAGCATTGATAAGCCCTACCCTTTAAATTGTGAGCTAAAGTCACAAAATTTAGTTATCTGACACTCGCTAGAAAATACTGACTGTGATCAGGGACACTCTTCGTTGCTACCTGATACCAAATTATTTATGTCTCCTCACTGAGAATATTGAGAATATTTTTCTGTTGTGCATCCTCTTTATTGTCAGTTCACCTGTAGCCTTTCTCTCCCTGGTGAGGATGTTTTTCAGGACAGTCCAGCATCAGATTGCATCACATCTAACACCTGTTCTTCAGGATTTGTAATTATGAGATCTCCAAGAAGACAAAACCAGGATATTCAGAGTGATGCCAGGTTGGAGGATAAGAGGGTCTAAACTGATACATGACCTTTTCACTTTGAGCAAGACTTCCCAGAGATGTTGTGCAATCTCCACCCTTGGGAGGTTTCAAGACATCAGTAGATAAAGTTGTGAGCAGTGACATCTGATTGCCCTCATTTGTGCAAAAGGCTGGACTGGAGACATGCTAAGGTCCATCTATGTTTCTTTTCTATCTCAGATCTGATCTTTTTAATCTTTATGTTTGTCCTTCTGAGATTTTGATTGTTCTTCATATCCCAGAGCCTGCTTTCAACAGTTCTCTGTTTTGTCTGAGGGAATCATTGTCAGATCTTGCTGGTGGTGTATCAGAGATGTGTAACTTGTTTTACCAGCTGTACAAAACTTTATGTTCCACCTGATTTCCTTCTTTTCTCTATTACAACATATCAGTTCCCACATATGATGTTGTCTACGGGCAGTTTGCTCGTGACAGGAACACTTGTGAGCAGTGACACAGCCACAGTGACCCTGTAATTGCCACCTTGTGGACTGTGCTTCTGTACCTGAAGGTGGTGAGCAGGGCCATGCAGTTGCAAAATGAACTCTCTCACTGCCCTGTGCCTTCATCAGGCTTGTGCTCGTGTCTTTCTCCTATATCCCAGCTACCTTCCCCATGGGATTTAACATCTTGGTGCTCCTTCTCAGAGGAAATTATTGAATCTAGTCTGTGCTACACCGGGGATGTCATACACTAACTGGCACAGCAGCACAGCTCACTTAGGCAAGTGTCTGTCTGTGGATCCTGCATAGCTTTCACTTTCAGAGGTGAACTGATCAAAAAAGCTCTTAGGCTGAAATTTTGGGTGGGCCTCAGAAAAATAGGCATGCATATTCCCATCAGTAACTGGTCCACATCCATAATTTTCCCCTCGTTCTTCTGCCACCTTAGCCTCTTCATTTAACCTTATCTAACTGGCCCAGGGAACTGAAAAACCAGCAGGCATTCCATAGCTGCTGGAGGAGAACAGGCAGTTGCCAGCCCCTCTGGTGCAGAAGCCCTTTTTCCTTCCTGGGATGCTGCATTTATCCATCTGTTTCCCATCCAGTGTGGTGCTCAGGGGTGTGTGACTGGATGGTCCCCACTTGGCCCCTGACACCACCTCCCAGCACAGCCAGGGGAAGGCTGCCCTTCCTGCCATGCTCTCCGCACTGGAGGGAGCAGGGGCTGGTTAAAAATAAATTTGGGAGCAGATGGTGAGGCAGATTATTGTTCATCCTAGGGTGATGATGATGATGTGCCAGCTAACTGCTGGTTGTCTATCAGAATTAATCAGGCTGTTGTGGCACATGATCAGTGAAGCCACTGCTCCCCCTGAAAAAGGGAAGAAAGAGAAGAGAAAGAGCTCTGGAAAAGATATTGTTGGAAAAACACTCATTTTGAAGATTTCTGATAGAGAAACAAAAGGTTACTGATAGAGAAAAGACTCCAATAAGAAAAACAGGAATGTTTTTAGGATTTGGTTGGGGTTTTTTTGGTTTTGTTTTTGTTTTTTTTAATGTACTAGCACTTTTATGTATCTGCAGGTATGCTTTGCTTCTTAAAAGCAACTGGGAAGACTTGGTCACTTTCTTCTTGCATTTGTTTCACTGGAATTGTAGATCATCTGAAATAAAAAGATGTAAGAGGTTCATAGGACCCTTACAAGCATTATCTCCATTGCCAGTATGAGATGTTATCCATGAAAGCACCTGTTTTGGATTTGTGATCAGTGTCAGAGGAAAGGACTTGACACTTGCTGTGCTCAAAACGCTTCACAAATGTTAAATCTCTACACTCACAAAACAGACAAGGCAAAGGCTGACTCAACCCACTGAGCTGAAAGACAGTATCAGTTCTGATGCTCTAGCAATCTGAAGGGTAGTTTGTCCATGTTACCTTCTTTTTCACTAAAGAGGGTAATGAAATGCTTTAAGAATTAGCAGTGATGGATCATGTTAAGAAGTAAAACAGGAAGTATATTTTTGGTTATTGTTTTGTAATAAAAAATAACAGTAATTTTTGATCACTTAGTCCACTTAGATAACCTGCCAGACTATTTTGTTAAGCTACTAACATGTGTTAAACCAAATTTCTTACTTTGTGTACTCAGCTTCTGTTGTCCAGGCTATGTCGTGGCATCTCCTTTCAAAGTCTACTCAAGCTAATGTCCAAAGATATGTTTTGCTGAGGTGTAATTTGTGGAAAATTTATGCTTTGTTTTGGAAGGTGATACATGAAGTGTTTTTTATCTAAGACTGTCAGGTCGATACAGTCTATCTTAAATAGCACATTCTCCACAAATATACAGTAAAAAATACAAAAATTTGGATGAAATTTGCTATTTCTTTACATTTTTAATCTGTTCTTCTTTTATCCTTTCTATTAAGAAGCTAGTACTGTTTTAGAGTTATACCATAATCTGAGGGCTCTGTCTATATGTAACAAGGAGTGTTAAGGCAAAGCTAAATTCAACTGCTTCAGCTTTTATTTTGCAGGTGGTCTGATATGTTAGAAATAAGATAGAATGGCATAAAGAGAGGTGGTGCCTCTGTACTCAAAATTTGCAGGTGTCAGGGAGGGTTTCTGTTGCTTTTTCTTGCATTACTATGAGCTTCATTAGTCTCTGTCTTTAACAGTTCAATGACTGAGATCACTGAGATCACAGTTCCATGAGGCAGATCACTGTTGGTTTATCTGCAACAGCAGTAATCTGTAGATCAGGAGCCCTGTTAAAATACTTCTGACACTAACAATTCTATTGGTGTAGAAAATGATGAGAAATAAAATAAATTTTTTTACTGGGGTATTTCTTCTTGTGCATAGGTCAGACTGAACAGGAAAAC
The DNA here is from genome assembly GCA_013396995.1 of Dicaeum eximium. Taxonomy (NCBI): domain Eukaryota; kingdom Metazoa; phylum Chordata; class Aves; order Passeriformes; family Dicaeidae; genus Dicaeum; species Dicaeum eximium. The sequence goes on along the minus strand of VWZP01008072.1, from coordinate 632,457 downwards.
AAGTCTCCCTGGCATTGTTTCTGATCAATACTCCTGTGTGCTGCTGCAGGAAGGTCAGGCTCTTACTTTGTGGCATCTGTAGCACCTGAAATGTCCTTTGTTATTTATTTTTTTCTAAAGTGAAATAATCTCAGGAACCTGTTTATTTCATTGCCCTCGCCCTTCCAAACTGCTGCCTTTGGTATGCATGTTGCTGGAGTGAGAGGATGGCTTAAAGGAAGTTGTGTGCACGTGGGGTGGCTTGCTCTTTAAATCTTTTTAAGTGCTTGGATGCTGGTAAGGTGAGGTTTTGTACAAACCCTGCAGTGCGGAGGCGCCTGGCTCCACGGGTGAGCATTACTCAGTTTTACCATGAAACCCGTGATGAGAGCCTGCAGTACAGCAGGCAAAAATTGCCCTTAGCTGTAGAGATATTTCTCCTCTAAGAAGAACAGTAATTGAAAACAGCATCTTCTTTCCAAGCAGGTAGTAGAAATGAGAGTGCTGGGAATTTCGTCTTTGAAGTGTTGTTAGCAGAAATTCTAACAGCCCTTCTCTTTAACTGGAGTTTATTAACACAAGCCTGTGGCACCTGTGACTGTTTCACCAGGCCACGCTGTTGCTTTAGTCCCTCTCACCTGTGTAGGCCCATGTGGTTCCCACTGCACGAGTCAAAAGAAAAGGATAGAGAAGGTAAAAAATTTATCTCCTCTATTCTTTGTTTCCCTGAGGCAGTGTGGGAGAGAGATACTCAGACCTCAGCCCAGGCTTCACAAGAGATCTTGCCCAGTGTAATGGGCCAGCACTTGAGCAGCCTCAGCAATTTCTCCTGCATGTTTCACCTGGTGCCCTGTTATTCCCTCCTAATTTCTTTTTTCTACATTTTTGTAGTCCTAGTCTGTGTTAGTTTCCCTTTATGCTCCAGGTTCCCTCCTGGCATCTGTGCAATTCTTTCACTTAGAAACTGCCAACTTATTTCTGTCCATGGCAATTTGGGCACCGTCCTGCAGTTTGGAGCTCAGCTCAGTCCCGAGGAGCCTCTCTTTGCATTTATTCTCCCTTACATTTAATGGGAAAATGGGGTCCTCCCTGGCAGCCTCTGGGAAGCACTGCCCAAGCTTTCAGGGCTGTTCCCATTACTCTAATGGCTCTGCATGGACAGAGGGAGGAAGGGTGGTTAAGCACTAAGTGCTGTCTTTGCAGGAAGCTTTTCCATCACACTTCTTTGGGCTTCTTTTCACTCTCTTCTGCCAGCTCTGGCCTGAGGCCCAGGCTATGTGCAGGCGGTCCTGCACGTGGGAGCTGGCTCATCTGTAATCCTTCCGCAGCCAGAAGTGGCCCTTCATGGAGCAGCACTGGGACTGGTTTCATGTGGCATGTAGTGTTCACAGGGAGCAGGGGAAAGGTATTTCCTTTGAGAGTAAAGAACAAACAATTTCTGCACAAAGGAGTTTCTAAAAGGCATAACATTAAGGAGAAAAGAGAACAGTGGGTGGCATGACTATCCAGAAGAAAGTTTGAAGGAACAAAAAAGAATTAATGGATATTTCTGTTTCCTTGATGGCAGGTAAGAAATGAGACTTCATATGCTAAAATGTGAGAAATACAGAATGGATCAATAGATTGACAAAAATACCGTGTAAGGCAGCAGTTAAAAGGTGGCACTTCCAGGCAAAGGGTACGTGCAGGAGTTTCTTAAGGGGATCTGTTACTGTATGTTTGGCTGAGAATCCAAGTTAGTTGAGTAGAAAATGCTGCCTTGCATCATCCTTCACATTACCAGCAGAAAGTCAGCAGGAAAGCAGCATTCATTCTTATCACATACTGATGTATATTTTTGCAGTGCTGGGACACCTTCAAAAGCTGCAAGCTAGGAGCATGATCTCTTCCATCAGTAAATAGTTGGTCAATATAGCCCATAAATTATTTCAGACCTTGAGGAAGGAGGGTAGTGTGATGTCAGTTCTGGTACTAGTCTGTCTTTATTCTTGAGTAACCAACATCAGAAAAAGCTGCTTTGTTTGAAGTGCCTCCAAAACCTCTTGGAAAACAAAAAGTGAGAAGTGGACTTAAGAGCAGCTTGTCCTCTTGGTGTTAGCCCATTCCATCAGGTGATATTGAAAATAAGGCTGGAAGCAACATGCTGGTTTGGAGCTCCTGCTTTAATTCCTCTCTCTTGCTATTTCCAGCTGCTGCCATGCTAAGCACTGGTATGGAAACTCACATTTCTGATATTGGCCCCCTTAGCCTTTCAAATACTGCCTTGGGACCATGGTTTAAGGATTTAGTTCTTGCTCTTTGTTCTTAAATAGATTTCTGGTGTGTACATGAGCAGATTTGCATGAAATGCAAAGTCTCAGCATCCACTGTGTGTTCCCTTGGGTGATCTTCTTTTTAACTGGAGTTTATTATAATGAGGCGAAAATGGCATTTTACTTTCTCTTTTTATTAATCTATATGGTTCTCTCTTGGTGGCCCTAGGTGCTGATGCAGGAGATTTTTCTTGCTACACATGAACTCTGATTCTGAATTCTCTGAGGAGAATTTGAAAGTAAAGGATTTAAGTTGTTGCCATTTCTGAGCAGTCAAATTTGAAGCCCTTTTGGACTGTAAGTAGCATAGTAGGTGTGCCAGAGTTCTGGATCTCTCTCCTCAGGAAATGTGTTGTGTGATACTAAAGGGATTTGGTAGTGGCAGTGAACATTTAAGAAAAGACCTCTCTCAGAAAATCAGAAGTGCTGGTGTAGTTTAACGGGTGGATCTCGGGCATGAGGGAAGTATTTAACATTTGCCATTGTCTGAAACAGGGCAATCTGGAAGGAGCCTCTGAAATCTTCTGTTTCCCTGTCCCCAGACACTGGGAGTTTCCAAGGAATTAAAACGCTGGCCTTATGTATTTGAAGGTGTTGCCAAGGGTGTCTTATGTTGGCAATTTGTCCTTCTGTTGTTAACAGCAGGGTTCATTTTGTGCCGAGAGGGTCCGGAATGAGTGCTGGACACTATTCTTAGCCATCTGTAATAACATTCTAGCACCACCATTCTTCCAAATTATGCCTAGGATAATGTAGCTGCTGGAGTAAAATCCGCTCTGCAGCTTAACAGAGGGACCTTCTGTTTCCAGGACTGCCAGTCCCTCAATTTTTATACATTTACACAGTGCTCTCTGGAAGAATAAATAATACATGAACATATGCATTGGCTAAGTGAAATTTCCTTCTGATTATAGTGAGACACTGTTTAATGGCAATTATAAAGTATGTTTCTTTAATCTTTTGCTATTCCTGCTGCGTGTTGAAGAGTATGCCTTTATCTCTTTTGTTGTTGTTGTCATTTTAAGTTACCATCTTGTTTTTATTTTTTAAGCAAATTGATAGTTTTTCATATGTTAGCGAGTTGCAGTTTTGAAACCTTCTGAACACGTTTCTGGCAGAATTACCTCATCTGAATCAGAAATAGTGCTACTGCATGAGTGCCCTTAAATGAGGTGGCTGCTACATCAATATTACAAGAATAGAAGCTTTGAAAGGAAACTGATTGACATTTATCCCAAATGAAATGTTTACTCTCTGTTTAATATCTGGTGGGCAATTCAATACTCTGAATCTATATTAAACATGTTTAATATTAAAATGTTTAAGAAGCATTATTAAGGTTCAAAATAGGTACTCAAAAGTCAGAGCTGTATCTTGGTATGCATGTGTTATGAACTAGTGTCGAATTGTATGGTGAAACACTGTGTTTTCTACTTACTAAATTCATAGAATAAGCCCTTTTCAATCACCCATTTTCAAAGGCTGATTTGGAAGGTAGGAGTATATATGACTCCTTCTCAAACCTGTAGGCTAGGGAGTTGAATGCTGTTCCAGGAACCTGGATTTTACTCTCCTGTCTGCACTATGTGGTCCTATTTCATATTGAACAGCAGGTCAGTGAAGACAAGCTGTTGAAAGGTGAAAATTCATTGCTCATTTTCTAATTCACAGAAACCTATCTTAAAACCTTATGGTCTGATATCGAAAAGGATCAATCTCGTAGCTGTTGACTCAGTAGGATTTATGCTAGAATATGTACCGACTTGAGGAAAACTGGATCAAGATTTGGGGTACATAAAGTTAAAAGGAGGGGTTTTTTTTACTTCATTGTGAAGTCTTGATCTTATTTATAAACAGCAGATCACACAACTTTCTTAATAATTCAGATATTGTGGAAAAATTAATAAAGAGATGAAAATCTTTCTTCAGATAATAGTATTAGTTACATTATTTGTTCCTAGCCCCATTTTTAGCTGAAGTGCCGCACTTGACATTTTCTAATGTGCATTCCACATGCTTCCTAACTCATCTGAGGCAGAATTGTGACAGGAAAGATGTTTTAGCAAATTTCTCTCTAGGATCTGACAATAGGATATGTCCAGCAGTGGGTAGTATTGGTTGTTGCTGTGCCTCCTGCCCATAATGGTAATTGTACGTACCTGGTATTAGGTCTTGAGAAAAAGAATAGGGGGGATAGAGAAGATGCTGTAGTTCATGAGCCTGTTACTAGGAGAGCTGTCAGTTTTGGGGGCAGGATCTGTATTTAGCAGTCTGCATCTGCTCAGGCCTCACGCAGCGAGTGTGGCGATTCGGGCACTGTGCTGTTCTAGGGGTGCTGCGTGCTTGGCTCCATGCTGCAGCCACTGCAGTGACCTTCTCTGGGCAGCACTGGCCCATGAGCCTTTCAGCTGTCACCCACATGTTCTGGATTTGCCCTGTCACCATCTCTGACCAAGGCTACTCCTCTCAATTGCAATATCCCATATCTTCTTTATAGTCAGAAATTATAAAGCAAATTGGGTGAAGCCTGATGCATTTTGGATTTCAATGGCAAAAATGGAGGTTTTATTACAGAAGTGGGTCAGTGAATCTTCCCAAAATGCTGCCATTTTCTGCACTTGGTCCAGTGTTTGTTTTCATGCCATGAGTTCTGACAACAGGGTCTATTCTGGGCTATCCCAAACAGGACTAATATAAGAAGTTAAACTTTCTGTGTCACATTTCAAGAGAGAGTACTGCAATCAGCCCTAGGCTGTGGAGTGGCCCCAGGAGCTTAAGATCCAGTGGACCATGAAACCTGTCTCAGAAAGATGAGATGTGGCATTACATTTTATGTAACACACTGTGCTCTGTAACTGGCTCTTTTATTGCATGTGTAGAATCACTGAATTGCTTGCAAGAGAGAATGGTGCACTGCTGTGGTGTTCAGGAGACAGCTTTTATTGGTGGATTTCTCTTGTTTTTTCCTAAAGCAGCTGCATTTTTGGAACTCACATGTGAATAGGAATGTACTAGGGACCATGGGTTTCCAGTACAGTGAGAAAAGAGGGATGGGGCCAGAGAAGGCTGCCTGATGGAATTAACAGCAGACTCATCTTTCTGTGTGACAGGAGTGCATTTCCCACTCAGGCACACTGGATTGCTTTCTCATTGAGAAGGTGAGAACAGTTTGATGAGGGCTGAGAAGTCTGTTTAAGTTTGGGAGTCACTAAAGGACAACAGCTGCCACAGTCCAATCTGCATTATGATTAATTTAGTTAACAATCAACTGTTTTAACAATTAGCTCTGTTACCAAATCAGTCCATTAAAATCATTAAAATTCTCTTTGCTTTCATTTAACCCTCGGATTGCCACTTCTAGTAGGTTGAGTGTCCTTATAGCCTAATGTAGAGTATGTTATGGTAACTGATTATCCAGGTCTATTGTAGCCACTTGGCCTACTGTTTGTGTCTTTAATGATTCAGCAGAGATATGCCTTTAGGTGCTGCTGTAAACAGTCCTCTAAATCTTAAAAATCAATGATAAGTGAAAGGAACTTAATTATCATTTGTACTGACAGTGCTGCCTATTACTTAGGTTGCTAGGTATTTTCATTACATGAGATTGGCTTGTTGGTGGAGGGCAGGCATAGAAATTGTTCTGTGATTTTTGTTCTGTTCAAAACTTTGTCAAACACTTACTGTATGCTGAGTTTTTCCCATTCTGTGCATCTGACTATGTTTAAATTGCTTAGGAAATTTTAATTAAAAACAGTTTGGCTGTACTGAAGAATGGACTGAATAGAAAATTGAAGGGGAGACCAGAAAAATGTATATTCTTTTGCCTGTGTAATATTGTTCTGAATGACAGGGTGTGCTGTGAAAAGATCTTCCATCTCTCTGGCTTGAAACAGGAAATTAGTGTGATGACCACGGCTCAAATCAAAAGGCAGAATTAATTGATCTAAGAGTGTGGGGCAGAGAGGCACAGGAATGAGGAGAGGCTGAAATTGGAAAAAGAAGTCCAGGAAAAGAAGAATGAACAGAGAAGTCTGAGAAGTGAGTGGAGCCCAGGCTGAAAAAGCAGGACAGCAAGGAGAATAGGACCATCAGAGAAGGAAAAGCCCAGAACTGGGATGGGAAGCAGATGGGAAGAGCTGGATAGGAAACTTTAGGCATGGGGCTAGCAGGTAGAATAGCAGATTCCCACAAAACACCTCTCTTTCAAGAAGCCAGAGCAGCACCCAAGGTGTTTTCTTCTCATCCTCCCTTTGTTACAGGAAGCAGGCTGGCACGGCATCCTGCTCCCCTGCAGCACTAGCAGGTTGTCATCTTGCCTATGGCGACTCAAGTGGCAGAGGCCTGTGCGGAACTGAGGGCTCCAGGTCTGCAGAGGAACCATATGGCTGCTGGCACAGCATCCCATGGTGGGAGGCATTTGTCTGCCTTCCTGGTGGTAGGAACCTCAGAAACTCCCATCCTTTCCTCGGGGTCTTTATACTCTCATTTTAACATCAGGTGAAGCACTCGGGGTTAAGGAGTGCTGAGCTAAAGCTGCCTGTGCATCCTGTAACCTTTGCTCTGTGATGTAATTCCCCCCTCTGCCAAAACGTGCTTTGCTCAGTGAGAGAGGAGTCATGCTTATAGAATGTACTCTTTATCTGGCTTGCTGCAGAAAAAGGAAAAATGCAGTGTAAGAGTCAGGGATTTACTTGAAGAAAGTGACTTTAGAAGACACAGGAACATGATCTGGTCTTCCAGGCCATCTGAGTTTGTGTGATGTTGAACTAGTCATTTTAAGCTTTTCAGAGGTTGTCGTTAGCCATTGTATGTAGCTCATTGGAGATGCCTAATTCTAGAGCCTGAAAGAAGGGTGGTAAGAATACTGCACATTCTGTTCTGAAAAAGAAGTTTCAGAAAAGCATCTCAAATCAAGTACTGCTCAAATCAGCAGATACTTCTGAAATTATGCCATCTGTGCCTCATCTCACTCACCACGTAATGGTAATAATGCTACTTCTAAAAGAAGGTTGTGAGAGATTTTGAAAATAAATTAGCTTAATGTTTTGTGATGCAGTCAAGAATAAAGAATTGGATGAGGGTGAAGGCTGGAGGAATATAAAGGGGCTGAAATTACACTATGAAGTACAGTATCATGCACCTACCATCTAATGCAAATGTCTGCAATAAAACACGGAGTTCATCAGCTGGAAACTACAAAAGAGAAGGAAAGATAAAAAGAAAAAGAAAGATCTGGGAACATTGCTAGGTCTTGTAATAATTGAGACATCACTTTCTTGGTCTCTTGCAATGTGATCTCATAAGGTCTCAGTGGCTATCAGAGAAGTACTAATGCCTTTGAGCTTTTGGCAGAACTCATCTGGACACTTGTGTATACTTCCATCTTCACAGCAGAAAGATGAGAGCAAACTGGAGAAAGGACCAGTGATGGGACCCTTAGCAAAGTCAGAGGAATGGGTGGCCAGTTTTAAAAGCTAGAGAAGAATATATGGCCTTGCAAAATGAAGACTGAGGGATGAATAAGACAGCAGTTTGTAAGTACACCTGAAGGATTAACAGCAAGATGGAACCCAGATGAGATGAGGTACAGTTCTTGGCAAAACAATCATTAGGCTTGAGATGAATGGGAAAGTTGAGGTTGAAAATCAAATAGGTTTTTAAGAGACTAGTGAGAGTCTTGGGCAGCATCCCAAAGGACAGAGTGGAAGACCCCTTGTTGGGCTGGAGGTGAGGCTTGAACCCTTTGACAAGGGTGTAAAGCAGGGCCTGGGCTGGGACTCAGGAGTCTATAGCCAGTTAAATGTGTTAACTGTAGCAGATGCAGCATGCACACTTGGACATCCTGCCTTCAGTGCGTGTGGGTGGTTGACCTTTTCCTTCTCTCAAGTGAAATCAAGTCATTAGGAATTATCTCTAAATATTCTGGCCCCATACTTCAGAGCTTCAGCTGCTTTAATCTTAGTAAGCTTTGGGGAGCCAGATTACCAGCGTGTCTGCCCCACAGAGTCTGAGAGCATGTGAGGAGATCTCTTTCACATGGCTGGTTTTTAACGTGCAGCCAGAGAGGTCTGTTAAGTGTCTGAGCATGTGTTCAAAGAAGGGGATGTATGTGCTCTCTGTTAGCATTTCCAAGATGCAGAAAAGCCTCATGGCTGTTTGCTCCAGGATCTCTTAGTTCTGGTTTATGCAGCATTTTGGAATTGAAAAACTCAGTTGTGTAAGGGCTGAAGGAAAAAATACATCGTTGGAGTGGAAACATTGCCATTCTCAGCCTTTGGATGGCTTCCACTTCATGTTTGTCACATGCAGTTCATATCTGAAAGGAACATGTGTCACTGCTGATGTGATGTGCCATGTCATAAAAGCTTTGGTGACATTTTCTGACCTCTTGAAAACTAACGGAAGAGGTTTGCAACTTGTAAATGCCATCTGCCATGGCAAAGCAGCTTCCCAGTTCTCTAATCACATATGCCTCTTGTGAAATGCTGCATCACCTTGAAAAAAATCAGCATATTAATGGAGGAATCTTGTTTCACTCATTTCCAAATTCTTTACATAATTCATCTATTAACTTTTTTTGCTTATTAAGAACCCTGAGGGGTGGAAGTTGCAGCAAATCCATGATAGCTTTAGGAGTTCTGTTTCATTCGAGCTGTATTTACTTCCTGATTTTTTGGTACTCTGAATTGGAACCATTCTCCCTATGATCTTAATTTTTTGCAGATACTCATGGGGTTCACAGATGGAAGTGTGAAAACTCTGAGCTGTCTCAGGAACATGTAACAGGACTTGGGGGGCGTGTAAAAAGAGGGGAGTGTTCTTCATTAACCTATGTTGGTTCCCGTAGTCCATTATGGAAACTGAGATGTGCTAATTATTTTAAATTGATTCAATTTATGTCACACCGATAGCCTGAAATGTGGGATAAGGAGACCAAATGCTGGGTTCAGGTTTTGCTGGGCTGACAGCTTATATAATGAACAGTTTTGAATCAGTAGGGACAGTTTTTACAGCCTGGAAAAAAATAAGCTAAGTGTTTCATCCTTGGATAGGAGAGAAGAACACTTTTTCCACTTATCTTTTACTTTGCATAGTGCTATTGTTGGCTGCTCTGGCTTTTGCATGTCAATAAGACAAACTTTCTAAAGAGAGGATTGATTGCAAGAAATGTGTCCATATTACAGGCCACATACACAACATGCATTAATTTCTGAGTAACAATGAGCAAAAGCTACTTCAGATGGTGCCAGGCTACAAAACTGCATCTCTGCTGACTGGTGAGAGGCAGCAGATCTGCCTTCTGTCATAAACAGTGCTTTTTGTGTTGGCTGAGACGAGTGTGAGCATTGTCTAGCCCTCACAACCAGCACTGAAGAAGTTAGGTCTGTTTTTATTGCTGTATTACAGGCAGGGAAGGAGATGTGCTGAAAAATGAAGTGACAACAGTAGCAAATCGGTGTAAGCAGCAAAGCAAGATACCAGAAGCCCTGGCTTGCCAGCCTGTCTCATTACATCATGTCCAAGTGCCCTGGGCAAGCCCTGTTCTTTTGACTGTGTTTGTCCATAGCATTGGTGACATAGCAGACTTCAATACTGATTCTAATTCTGATTTTTATACATAAGATTGACATTTCCGTGGCAGGACCTATCCTCAGGCTTCTTATTGGTAAAAAGATCTTGTCATTTCTTTGTTGGGGTATTGAGAGGTGAGGCTAGATGTGCACGGGTGTCACAGAATGGATAAATAAAAAATATCACCCAGGGACAAGAGAAATCAAGAAGCCTGTGAGCATCACTCTGGATGTCATGTTCTGAGGTGGCAGGGGTATGTTCTCAGTCCAGCACTTGTAAGATGAAGTCATTACAGTGTGCTGCTCCCTCCTAGCAGACCAGATGGAAAGGTCCCACTGTGCACGTACCGCCCCAAGGGTCCTGCTCACAGATGGAGTGATGAAACCCAAAAGCTGCTGTGCCGGAGTTCAGTGGGTTTTTTGTAGCTGCTTTGCTGTGTAGCCATTTCAGTCTGACCTGTTTTTATAGATCCTGACGAGGTCTGCAAAACAAACTTATTTTTAACTGCTATTCACATGATTCTTATCTTAGCATTCGTAATCTTAAGAAGCTAATATGGGAGTTGGGTGGGATAGGTTTTTACATTGGCTGTTCTGCAGTAATGACTTTTTTGCCTGGTTCAGCCCTGAAACAGATGGAGAAGCCATCTCTTTTTTGCAGTAGCTGCAAAGTGACAGCGGTTAGGTTAGCAGTTACTGCAGGCTGGTTGGTGCAGAGTAAAACTGCACTGTTTTATTGTGAAATCAGCCTGTTGGTGTGACCTGGGAGATACCAGCGCAGGCACCTGAAACAGACGATATTTGAACTTCTTCGAGGATACTGTGTAGCTTTTTGTCACAGCCCAGTCATAGCTGACATTTAAAATTTGCAGCAAGGAGGGAGGGAGATTAGGAGGTGTCTCAGTAGAGGTATTGCAGCCCATCTGGGCTTTTCAGAGCGAGAAACTGTACCCAGCTGGGTATCCCTGGATGTATCAAAATACTTCCTTTGTTGTCTGCTTGAATAATAACCAGGCACACCCTGTGTGGGAAGGGATTTTCAGGGCAGAAAAACTCCTTAGCATCCAGCTAAGGGAACAGCAAGGCACTGTTGTTGGGAAGGCTGCATGAGGAGCTGGGCCTGCTGCTTTCCTTCCAACACTGAGCAACTTCTCTCGTTGTAGGAACTTTCCGCTGTACGTTCTGTGAGACCGAAGTGGAAGAAGATGAGTCAGCAATGCCCAAAAAGGACGCAAGGACGCTGGTTGCGAGATTTAACGAGCAGATTGAGCCCATCTACGCTCTGCTTCGTGAGACGGAAGATGTTAACTTAGCCTATGAAATCCTGGAGCCAGAACCCACAGAGATTCCTGCCCTCAAGCAGAGGTGGGAGCGCGCCTGGTCTTTCCTCACTGCACTGCTTCCTTGTAGATTGTTCCTCTGCTCTGTGGGGCTTTCCCAAACCTTGTGCAGGACTTCTTTGTACAGCACCAACTATGCAAACAACTGACAGGTTGCCCCAGGGATGTGTGGCTTACAAGGAGACAGAGGGCTGTAACCATTTTTGTACTAAACAAGGCAAATGATTCTTGTTCTGGTCAGCACTCTGCACGTATTTTCCTATGAGGTGGGATGCTTGAATTGCCTGCTGCTTGCCATGCTGCAGCTGGTATGCACACTGAGCCCTTGGCCCAAAATATAAAAAAATGCAAACTGCAGCTGCTTGACAAAGCTCTGAAGGTGCCACTTATGCTGTCTTCTATCTCTCAAATACTTATCTGTCATCTGTTCCTTTTGCTTCTACCTAGCTTTTGAAACGAAGCTATCTGCAATCCACACCTTGTATTTCAAATCCTCATATTACAGCATTCTAGTTTGAAGACATTACTTGTAATAAGCAGGTTTTTTCTTCCAATTTTGTCCAACTTGTTACACACCTCTTCTTTTCAGGAGAAGACCATGTTGAAATAAAAAAAAACTCCTTAAAATGTTCTTACCCATGGGAAACGACACTTTCTTTCAGAACATGCCTAGCTTTAAAAAAACAGATGATGTTTAAATAATGCAAAAAGATGTGGGGAGCTGTCAGTTTTGTCAGCTGTGGTGAAATGTGATGCACTTCTCTGTATTTAAAAAAAAAATTAATTATACACATGGGGGAAAAGAACTGTACCATGAGGGGAAGCATTCCCACAGTGCCTTGGGTGCTTGGGTTTAGTTAATAGGAGAGCAAGCAAGATATTCCTTTTTTTTCTCTCAGGCTAACCTTGAGAAAGAATGTTCCTCATATATTCATGCTAGACAGCTTCTAATTAATATAATAAAAATTCTTTGTCTATTCATAGTCGTTTTCTAGCCAAGAAGGTAGCTATTTTTCCTCATCATTCTGATAGAAAAATAGAAGCAATAGAAAGAGCAGAAAAGATTTTTCCAAGGTCACTCAACATGTCTTTGGTGATATGGGGAATTCTTTGAAGCCTTTATACCCAAGCTGAATCACTAGACTTTGCTTTAAGATCCCTTTTCAGTAGTTTAAGTAGTAGAACTGGGATAACCCTACCAAAAAGAGTAATTTTTCCCTTTTTGTGTACAGGAAATTACCACAGCAGAGGCCTGGTGCAGCCCCATGTTTAAATAGCAGCACCCACTTACTTGACTCTTAAATACTTAAAAAACATTGTAAATGATTAATTACTCTGTGCAAGGAATGACAAAATAAATAGGCAGCTTTTTAAAGGCTTACTTGAACACAACTTGCTTCAGCACATACAGTGATTTAATTATTTATTAACTCTTATTAATTCAAAGCAGTTAATTCCATGAAAGCACTGCTGTGAGATTTTTTTTTTAAGCACCAAACCCTGGGTTATTTATTCTCTCTGTTTTTATGGAGGCTTGAGTGTCTTAAATCATTGACAAAACTGACATTTGGTGATTCTGAAACAAACCGAAAAGGTCACAAAATGCCTGCATCTTCTCTTGGCAGTAACTTGAGCAACTTCACGTGTTTTCAGGAGAGTTACAGCTCTAAGTGGCCCTACTGGCACTGCATAACTGTCATTCACCTGCCCTGGGAAACTGGGTAGATCTTCATTTATGTTTTCATAAGAGGCTGTTAATTTTCTTAATCATGGGAGAGGATGAATTAGCCCCACAGGTTTCAAAATAAACCTGCTATACTTAAGCCCTTCTCTGTAATTTTTGAAAAATTACGGATTTTAATAACCCTTTTATTTTCTTGTGTCAAAATAGCATGATTTCAATTAACAAAAAAACTTCACAGAATTAATTGTCTGTCGTCATGCTGTCAAGAACCATGGGTTGTCTGTTGTGAAGTTGAAGCTCTTAAGAGCAGCACAGTGAAAATGTGTTTTGTTTTATCTCAAATGTGGCAAAAAAAGAGTGTTATCCCCATTATCCAAGACCTTTCTTAATAGTCTGGGCAGGATTGAGATGAAAATTTCAAGTTGTTTGCCCACTGCACAGTGTGGTTTCTGTGGGCCATACCTCAGCTGTGTCAAGGGCTATTTATGTTGCCTTTAAAGGCAGCTAAACCTCTCATTAAAGGATTTCCATCGAGGTGAATAAAACAGACTAAATGTAGCCACATCTGGGCCACTGAGCTGCCACAGTTCCTGCCTTCAGGGTGGCCATATGAAGTCTAGAGCAAGGTGGGGAAAAAGTAGTTTGTGGATATAAGAGAGAAAGAGAGATTTAAGAGATCCCTTCATCTGTTGTGTGCTGCCCTGTGTAAGGCAGCTCTCACACGTGGCCTTTGTTGGTGCCTGGTCCATGGTGTCTAATCCTGTACTGTGGAACAGGTTGCTGAACAGTAAGTTCTCTTGCAGACAGAAGTGTTCCCCTGCTCAGGTAGTCTTGGGGTGGTGCTCACACTTACCAACAGTGTCACTGAGGATAAAGAGACATAAATTGAGGCACACTTGCAAAGCTCACTAGGGTCCAAAATTAGACAGAAAGTGTCTAGATGGCTCCAGCTCAGTGTGGGACATTGCAGTAGATCATGTGAAGTAATTAATACTGTAGGTGTCTCTTAGAAGTGATACTTTCATTTTTGAAACATTCCTGATGTGTTTTGCTGCTAAATGGTTCTGTGTAGGAAAAAAGGCAATTTCAGGCACACTTTACAGGGGCTTCTATGCAAAAGTATTATTAGGTAGTACCTGGCACTACTGAGGGTTTAGTGTCATGCTGTAGTCGTGGGGAGGGAGAGCTTGGGGGAGAGCTGCATTGTGCATCCTGTGAGGAAAGTGGATTACATAAAATCGTCAGGGAAACGCTAGTTAGAGATTTCTATTGTGTGGGAAGCAGAGTGGTGCTTTTCACAGAACACACGCCTGTCTTGGAGAGCTGAAAGGTACCAACACTTGAAATAACACGCTGGGGAGAAGGTCTCTGTGTGGTTCCTTAGGTTACATAAGCAATACATGCGCATGAGCCTTCTGCCCCAAAATTCAAGGCTGCTGTGAAGCTCTCCTAGCAGAGCTGGCTGCAGGATTGCTAAGGACATGAGACATGCTAACATGGATGCTGTGAAGTATTTTGTTAACAGATCCCAGCCATTCTGCTACTGAGAGGCTGTGAGTAGCTCTCCATCAACACTGTGGCTGAGCACACCAATATTTTTTATCTGGGGAAGAGCAGTGTTCACCTGCCTGTGTAATTTCCCCTCACTGTTTACCCCTAAAAATCCAGCAGAATTAGCTCAGCAAACAGTGGTAACGTCCTTGTTGAACTAAAAAACCTGCATATTAGTCAGGTCTTCTCCAAGTGCAGCTTTATTTTAAGCTTCTTGGTTGGAGAAAAGGTCATTGGGTAGACAGCAGCAACTGAACCATGCTCACTGATGACAACTGTCAGCTCAGCTGGCATCATGGAGTATCCCTGATGGATTTACTCTGGACAAGAGGAGGAGTCAAGGCAGGGCTGTTCTTCATGAAAAGCTGTAGTTAGCCCTGGCAATCAGATGACTGAAATTACATGGCTGAGGGCAGGTGTGGTCTGCAGTGGATTTGTTTCTCTGAAAAGATGAAATCTCATGGTGAAGTAGAGGAGCAGTCACGTTTGGCTTTCCCCACTCTGCATACATAGCAGCACAGGCCAGGGTGTATTTTAGGCTCATTGCCATCAGTGTGCAGAAAATATTTCACTTGATATCCTCTTTCGATCAGATCCAGGCAGGAATATTTCTTCTCCATCAGTCTCCTGAGCTCGAAGGGGCCTTGCAGGGAAATGTGCTGAGAGCAAAGGAGGGGTAGGCTTTGACTGCCATGCTCTTCAAATGGGTAGAACCTTTATTTCTTCACTTTTTCCACAGTGAAGACAGTTCTGTCCCTTCCTGCACTCCATCAGCACACAAAGCCTTTTGTCCAGCCCTAGTCCTCTGGTTTGAGGGTGCTCTCTCATCTTTCTTCTCTGCCTGGACTCCCCAGTCCTCCCAAGGCTGCATCTGTGGATAATACAGCTCTCCTGTATAACACGAGTCCTCATGTGCAATGTCCCTCACAATTCAAGCAAAGGTGTGAATTGTTTTTTTCATGGTGAGTCAACTCCTTCAGGAGTCCTGTGATTAATAACAGTTCACAGCTCTGAGCATGCTGAGTCCCTGGGTGTACTACATACCTTGGTTAAACTTCAGTGCTTTTTTAATGCAGCATTTGGTTACTGTATGAAGGCCAAAAAGAGGCTTTTACAAATACCAGACTACTGTTGGACAATGTTTTGCTGCTGTGGCTTTTGTTTCAGGGAATCATTTTAACTTAAGGGCTTGTTTTAACTTAAGTGCATTTGCATCTCTAGTGCTGCTTCTTCTTTTCAGTGTCTAGAGTGGATGTTGCCATGGCCCTATGTAGGGTTTCCCACTAGAGATCCACAAGTTTCCCAAACCAGCAAGCTGGCATGGAAATTCCTGGCAGCACGTGTTAGAACTGAGAATGAAAGTTCTCAGTGCAGATCATGAGAGATAACAAATCACCATTTAAGTGTTTTTGTCTAAGGAGGGTCTTGTTCTGAGAGCTCTGTTTTTCTCTCTTTAACTTTCATGTAGCAAGGAGCGTGCAGCTGGTGCAGGTTCAGGGGCAGCAGCTGGCCTTGCAGCTGGACACCATCGGGAGGCATGGACTACTAAAGGACCGTCATATGAGGACTTGTATACCCAGAATGTCGTCATCAGCATGGAGGACCAGGAGGATCTGAGCAGGTCTGCAAGTGAAGGAAAGCCAGCCAGAGAGAGACCCATTTGGCTGCGTGAGAGCACGGTGCAGGGGGCTTATGACCCTGATGAAATCAAAGATGGTAAGAAATTCACAGAGCAGAAGTACTGCTCTGCTTATACAAGGCCTTTACAGTGCTCTCAAAAACATATTGTGCTGGGTGTGTGTATAGCTGCTGCTCCCAGCACTGGAGTGTCTGCTCCCCTCTGCTGTGCAAAACACCTGTGTATCGGCAGATGTAAAAATTCCTTAGATCCAGGACTGAAATCTAGGTCAGTAAAGCTGAGCTGTCCATGAAATTTGTGGGAGCTTCTAAAATGTTAATTAACTGTTATGTCTTCTACCTTGAGAGCTTACTGCTTCTAGATGAAGGTCTTTCAGTTTCATCTAGAAAGCTGTCTCCCTAATAGGTCATTGCTGAAAAATTACATTTGTTAGTGTTCAGTGACTCTGAAGTCTACAAAATCTACCAGCACAGTTTATATGCTCCCAGCCTTCTTGTCAATTGTTCCTCAAAACTTGTTATATGTGAAGAATACTCAGAAATAGAGCTTCTGGAAGTACAGTAGGAAGGTCTGTCACCATGACAGGTGAGTCTTTATTCCCTTCTGTTTGTTTCTCATTATCTCTGCTTTTATTTTCATTCATCTTGGGGTCAGGTTGTCCACAGACCATGGTCAAGATCTTATAGCCATTAGTAGAAACATTCTGCTTTGGTATGTGTGCTGTTTAAGCTTCCATGCCAAAATTGGAAATGGAGACTTTTTATGATTTTTACAAAAGTGAGTCAATAGATACAATCTTTAGAGTAATTTTAGGATTATGGACTGAAACTGTTGATGCCCTAGGAAGAAAAGATGGCCAAAGGGAGTAATGTATGTGAGTAGGTGACCCTCTAACTCAGGCCATGTTCAGGAGAGGAGTGGAGTATTTAGGTGTAGCAGAAGTGAAGAAAATAGATGTGATATAATGGTCAGAAGATACCTCAAGAACTTGTTCACATGTAATGCCTTTCAAGTGTATTATGGATCCCAAAACATTTTTCAAATAGATTAAGCAAAGTGAAATGATTGAACAACCCTCTCCTGCAGTCTGTAGCAGATGATGTTGTTACTCATCAGCCATGGTGAGTTCTCACCCCATTTTTCTGCTAGACATTTAATTCACCTGTAGTTTTAAATCAACTCCTTGAGACAACTTTTGAGGTACACAGCATAAATGTTTCTCAAGAAGTCACTGAGGGACATGAAGGTGGAGTATCTCCTTACAGGATGGTGGCATCACTGCTTAACCTGCTCAGCTACTGGAGATCAGAGGGAGCTTGTGGAAACAGCCTGAAATTGCTGCTGCAACACATAAACAGGAAGGACAGAAACTTGGGACCATTGACAGAAAAGATTCACTGCTTGGATCTGGCAGAAACAGTCCTTGCAAGCAAGAGACAGTCCCTCTGAGCCACGAAGTGAGCCTTTGTGGAGCTGTCTCTGGCTGTTGTCATTTCACAGCTCTCAGTGTGATGAGCTATGATATTATTTCACAGAGATGCTCTCCTACAGCCTCTTATGCTCCACAGTCACAAGCAGTGAGCTGAGCATGACTGCCAACACGATGCCTTTATTCTTCCTTTCTTTCAGGAATTTGGCAGTGCTCTAATATTGGTAGTTTTAGCCATCACTCATTACTACAACTTTATTTACAGTGAAAACAGAATTCTGGTGAAATTAGGTGTGGTTCTTTTGGCCTTTATTTTACCACAGGAAAGGAGTGACCACACATTGCCCTGGCTTTTAGTGCTAAATGCAGAATTTACTTCCTTCACCTTTTTTTTAATCTCAAGTTGAAAAACATAACCAGCACATTTCTGACTGGGGAGGGGAAAGACTTGGGAACCACCTGCCTGGATGTGGTGCTGAAACCATGAGATGAGGGTCTGTGTCTTGGAGGAGTGGCCAAGTGGCTGCCTATATGAAGGCAGAATGCCAACACCTCAGCTCCAGCAATTGTTCATAGGCAGCATCTTTTGGTGTAAGACAGAAAGTTTGCCACAAGAAGCTTGTCCTACTTTTTAGGCCTTTTTTTTTTTAATTCCATATTTAATTTTTTTTTAATTTCCTTTTTCCATACTGCCTGTAGTTCTTTTGGTGCTAGGTGGACTCACAGCCCTCTCACCAAATGTAGGATTAGGAGAGGTTTTCTGTGGGATGCTACTTTTTGAGCAGAATTTTACCTTTTGAATCCATGAAGTGCAGACATCCTGCCTACCAGAGCCATATTGAACCCTCCCAGCTGTTTTCCAGACAAGTTTTCTGAAAGAGGAGCACAGGCCAGGTGTGTCAGCTGGGACACTGCAGTCCCCTTCAAATAAGAGGTGCAGGTAGGGAGCCACAGGGACAGTCTGAGCTGCGTTTCAGCTTGGAGAGCAGGCTCTGGTTAGTGCTGTGCTGCACAGCTGGGCTGCAGGCTGTCAGCTGCATCTGCTCCATGCCACCACCATCTTCCTGTAAGGAGCTTTTCCCCTTCCTGCCTGGTAAAGGTGCACCTCTGAGCTCACCAGGCATGGCTGCTCTAAAAGTTGTTTTATAACACATGGTTTCCACACATTCTTTGTCTGCCTGGATCCATTTCTTCTCTGTGTTAATCCTTACAGGCAGGGAGCTCAACAGGATAGGGCCTGGGCTTGGGGGTCTGTATTTTAAGGACTGCTTTGCTTTCTGCTTCACTGTAATGCCTGAGTTGGACACCTCCCTGGGGAAGTCTCTTCCAGATGCCTGCCCAGCGTGCATTTGTTGTCTTCACTTGCAATGTGCTCCTGGTCAAGGCTTCCAGCTGGGAGCCACAGTGACTCTAGGCCTCCCAGCTCGTAGGAAATGTCAGTACTTGCTCTGCCATTGTGAGACATAACTGTCTCTGATTCTCAAGGGAGAGGAGGAGTTGGCATAGAGAAAGGGTGTGGCCAACTGAGCTCAGTGGCAATAATAAATAAAGGTTAAGAAAACTTTCAGGGCCATCACGCAGATCTCTGTGAGGAAATGCTCATTCCCTCGTGTCCCTTTGCAGGGGGCCGGGATCTGGATGCATTCCAGGAGCGTGAGGAGAGCCGGGCAGCCCTGGATGACAATGAGGAGGTGATGCGTGCCCTGCTCATCCACGAGAAGAAGACGCCTTCCGCGTCCACCGTCACCGTCAGCGGTGCCGCTCCTCTCTCCGGCGGCAACGCCAGTGACTCCGAGAGCGAGACGAGCGAGTCGGAGGAGGAGTCCCCTCCCCGCCCTGCCGCCACAGCCACCACAACGTACGGGCTGGAGGAGGAGGAGGAGGATGAAGAGTTCGAGGTGGTGGCAGAAGACCCCACTGTCACAGTGGCTGGGCGCCCACATTCTTACAGCCAAGTGAGCCAGCGCCCCGAGCTGGTGGCGCAGATGACGCCGGAGGAAAAAGAGGTTTACATAGCCATGGGGCAACGCATGTTCGAGGACATGTTTGATTAACTGGGCCCTGCCATGGCATTTTTTAAAAGGTGACTTTTTAAGGCAGAAACTCTTTAGCAGAACAGAAGACTGGAGCGCATCTTCCCTCCCCTGTGTGCAGGCAGGGTCACTGCAGCTCAGCACTGCTAATCTCAGGCGTCCTGCTCGCCGGAGTGGGGCAGCAGCAGAGCTGCATGGGCCAAAATACATAGGGAGGACGAGTCTCAGAACTGAGGATGCTTGCAAGGTAAAAATCTGCTTCAGGGTGCCCTGCACAGGCACTGCTTTAACCTTCTCCAAGGCCCTAGCAGCTCCTTCTCCTGATGGCTTTAAGTTGATTTTTGTTGCAGATCCCAGTGAAGTCCTGATCCAAAAGGGCTCCATAGTCTGAGCAGAGCGCTCTGCAGAGGAGGGCATACAGCTGCCTGTGCTCAGCGAGCGGAGAGGAGAGGGAAGCACTTGTCTGCTGATGGCAAGCTTGGACAGGGCTTGTAGCTGATCTTCTGCCAGCAGCCACTGGCCACCAGAATGGCTCTTCGTAAGCAGGCCTGTAGGCAGGAACCTTTTCTTGCTCCCATTTGCTCCCTACTGGGGAGCACCTCAAGGTCACGTGTAACTTGAAACAGGCAGAGTGAAAGCCTTGGCAAGCACATGCAGTCACTTTTCATCAGTGTAACAAATGCCCTCCATGGATCTGAGCTGCCAGTGCTCTGACTTGCCAGGAGATACCTTCATTTTCCTATATTGTTGCCTGTTGCTTCTGCCTAGCCCTGTCCATGAAGACATGCAGACAGTTCACAGTGGGCAGAGCTGCTGTCAGGTAGTGCCAGAAAAGTAGCATAACTAAGTTTGATTTGCAGTCTCACCAGGGCTATATGACTTTGAGAGGAATTATACAATTTTGAATTCTGCTTGGCACACTCTTTTACCACAGGAAGACATTTATCAGTGCCTATAGAGCAATATAATGTTTTTAATGTTTTTCTCTTTCAATTGAAAATGTTGCTTTTTTAAAATTGTTGTGTTTTCCTATACAGTACTACAATAAAACAAAATTATGAAAGAATTCTGTGTTCCAGAGAGTAGGGTCAGCATTATGTGCTGTTCCACTTACATGGGCGGTACAAATTTGCTGTTCACTGAGACTGTAAATCTGTTTTGTACTAACTATGCTTTCTATGTTCTGCTAACCTTGTAATGCCTCCTTTGTGGTTTGATTTTCAGCTTCTCAATACTCTGAATCCCCTCTTTTTTAAATAGTGTTTTAAATTTTCTTTTAAGTCATTTTAAAGAGGAATAAATAAACAGAAACTTCTCCCCTTTGTCATCTTTCAGTTTATCTTGTGCCTAGTTGGGAATGTTGTTTGCTTATAATTTTGATTTATTGGATTCAAGGAAAAAAAACCAATTTGAGCTCTCCTTTGAGAGGACCATTTGAAAGCCCACTGCACATTTTTTTCTTCTTAGCAGAGCTTTCTTGAATGCCTCCTGGAATCTCCTGCACTTCCAGGATGGATGTTTCTTTACATCAGTCCTATGTAAAGAAACAGAGGCTGGTTTTGATCAGCACTTCCATTTATTTCCTTCTTCCTCAAGGAAAGTGTAGGCTGATGGTAGAGGACTCACACACCTCGTATTGCTGGTTAAAATGGTGTTCTTGTGTAGACAGGCTTCCAAGATCTTGTATCAAGCTTCTAGATATCAAGTCACAGAGCTGATAAGTCAGATTCAGTGATCAGCTAGCAGAAAAAAAAGTGCTGTACCCATTCTGTCTAGATTTAATCTGGCTGAATTCAATATTAACACTGGAGAAAAGCAGGTAGATTTAAAAGGAGCCAAAAGCAGAAACTGAGAACTAGTCCTGAATACAGAGAGCTGCTCTTGCTCTGAACTCACCAGGACCATATACTGAGTTTTCAGTTTGCAAAATCAAGCTGTAGGTTTAGTAAAGATGAAGTGATGAAATACCCAGCATAAAAATCTATAAAGTAGTTTTCTTAATAAACACATTTAATTGTGGTTTGTGCAGCAGTTGCAGTTTTTGTCATTCAGCAAGGCACGTCCTGCACATGGGAATATTGGAGCAGTGGTTGTGGGGTTTGCCTTCCATCTCTCATCCGTCACATGCAGCCCTCGGGAGCACTGGAAAGGTCAAACGTGCATAAGCAGATGCCATCATTGTTCCCTGCCCTCTCCAACAGTTCCTGGCATTAGAAAGTATGGCTGCTCTGCTCTGTTCCAGCCAGTTTGGGCTGTTGAAGGACAGCCATACACTCTGCCTCCCTGTCACGACAAGCACAGCTTGCATGAACAGAACACAGAGCTGATAGTGCCCTCCTTCTCTTCCTGCAGCTGAACAGAGCTCTGCACGCATGGCAGGAGGGAAAAACAGCCTCTGCAAGCAAAGCCAGGCACTGCCAGCAGGTTGGTGCTAATGCAAGGAATAAAGCCATCAATTCTGAGGAAGGCCCAGCCATTTCCCCTGCCTGCTGGACCACATGTGCTTCATTAACACTAACCCAATAACACTGTCAAGCCTTCCTGGCTGGATGTTCTGTCTAACCCCATTCAAACCAGTTTCTGTATCTGCTTCCGGCCTAAAGCGCATTTTATCTGATGAGTGATATCTGAGAGTTCAGGAAGCATTTGTACAACACTGTCAGGCATACGGTGTGGTTCTTGGGGGTGTCCTGTGCAGGGCCAGGACCTGGACTTGGATGATGCTTGTGGGTCCCTTCCAACTGAGAGTATTCTATGGTTCTCTGGATGTACATCGAGGCAGGGCACTGGAGTTCTTTCTGGAAAGAGAATTGCATTTCTCAGGCTGCTCATGCTCCTCTTCCCAATGGTCAGAGGTGCCTCTCCCAGCTGGATGAGAGCTGCCTCTGTTCCTGCTACCACTGCAGGTCAAGAAAACTGCAGTGGAGTTATGTGCTCCCTGGCCCAGTGCAGAGCAGGCCAGAGCAGATTAGCTAAGCTGTTGATAGAGGCAATGTGCACTGCCAACCCTGAAGAACAGAAACATTACAATCTTTTCTACTAAGCTTCCAAAAATTGGCTTCCTCCATCCAACTCTTCTGTGCTGCTGCCTCCTTCAGACTTGGATTAAACAGACTTGCTCTGTGAGTCAAGGGATTTGAAGATCCCCTGGAGGAATCCTAGAGGGCAGAAAAATAGCATCACCTCCTTCCTGAGACATCTGAGGAGCTGTGCCTCAGTGATGCCTGCAGCGCCAGGACATGCTGTGAAGTTAAGAGGGCCTGGCAGGGGAAGCAGCCTGCTGTGCTTGGGTCTCTGTCTCCCACTGTGCCTCCCTAGGAGGAGAGAGAAAATTGTCTCAGGAATCAAATGCAAGACAAAGCCTTCATGGAATCAGAAAGGTTATGGGCAGGTGGAAGGACATGTCAGCAGCTGGGCGAGCCAGCAGGCTGTCCAGGGGCGGGCTGGGGGGGCAAAGCAGCAGCAGCCCCTTTCCTCTGGTGTGTGTCAGCATAAACAAGGGAGGTTTTGAGCCCTGTCCTTTGGAGCAGGGACATGGTGCTCCAGGTAATTGCTCTAGTACTGCTTTATCCCACTGGAAGCCCTGGGCTAGGTGACCATGCCCCAGGCTTGTTCACAGGAGGCTTGGGAATACTGATCTAAGCATGGACAGCCAAGGATCCCTAAGCATCACAATGCACTCCAGTTAAAGTGTATTGACTGTGAGACAAGTCTCCTCCAGCAGCACAGGAGCTGGGGCTGAAGAGTAGCTTCTCTCTGCTGAGCTGCTTCCAGAATAATGATCAATATTTACAAAGTCCAAGGAGATCATCACTTGTACAGCCTTGATAGGAGGCGTAGCCAGATGCTTGAATCTGTTTAACATGTGAATCTTAAACTGTTTAAGATGTGCATGGAGGGGCCATTGCTAAAAGGAGTGGCAGCCCAAAGCGTGGGGAGTGATGTCTGAGTGCTGGTGCTCTTGGAGAGCTGCCTGCCTGCCTGCCTGCTCCCTGCTAGCAAGCAGAGAGCAGAGCACCGGCAGCACCGGACTGTTCGGGGCTACAGTCCTGTCCCTGTGGCAGAGCTATTTTATCTCAAAGTTATCCAGGAAATCTGGGCTTTTGCCTGTTTGGGATACCTAAATGAGCTGCCAGACAGCAGTTTCTTATTTACCAGCATTGAGAGAGAGAGAGAGAGAGAATGAACCTAATTTATATTCAAACAAAAATCAGACTTTGGAAGCACCTGGTATCTCATTAAAAAACATGAAGGACAGTGAGTATTAGTGCAACCATCCTGAAGCAGCAGACAGTCTCTGAACAAGATGCTTTAAATATAATAGGTATTTTTGCTTAAAATATGTTTGTGACCTAAATATAATTTAATTTCCATGCCTTTGAACGGCGTGATGCTAATGAAGCAGGCAGGGATGGCAGAGAGGAGGCTGAGGCAGCCGCATCGGAAGCAGCTCCACTGCAGTGCGTTAGAGCCCCTGCGTGCGCTCGGCCCCGGCTGTCACAGCCACCAATGCGCCAGCCCTGCCCAGGGCTGGCCAGGCAGCAGGAGGAAACCTTGGGCTGCTCTGCCAGAGAAACGGGCAGGGATCCATCCAGAAAATGAAGGCTGATCAAGTGCTGTTCCACGAGCATTAATGTCTGTGTACAAAAAAAGGTACATCTGGCAAGGAGGACAAGTCACATCTCGTATAGATGTCATTAAAGCCCTGACATATAGCTTGTGCTTATTTTTCACCTGGAATCTGTATTGCCAGCTTCTGCCATCCCAATACTTGCTGGAAGAAGGAGGGTGAGCAGTGGTAATTTTGCAGTGAGCTAAAATTGTGCATAGAGCTGAGAAGCCTGGATCAGTTCCTTCTGGTAAAGAGATCCTCCTAGTCTTAGGCATTTATTTTCTGCACTTCTGACAATGGAAATCTGCCTGAGCCAATGCCAAATTTGCCATGCTCTGGTAGCACAGTCCATGCTTTTTCTGTTTTCTCATAACATGCATTGTGGGGGGACAAGTGTGTCAGACACCACTAATGTTTGTGACCGGCTGACGTGGGTGTGCTTTAGGTTGCAGTGTCTGAACCAGCCCTGGCCCACGTGAGGCAGTGATTGCTTGGGTCACTTTAGTTGGATTATCAATACCTGCTCTTTGCAAAGGTGCTGGTTGTTGTTCTCCCAGTCAGTGCTGATGGGCTGCCAGAAATTCAATGTCTGCAATCACACACAGGTGTCAAAATTAAGCTTCAAGCCCTTTACAACCACCACCACCACCAAGCAGCTCCAGCTTGTGCCATGTCTGCTCCTGGGACATGTGGCTCTCTCGTTGCAGGTGCACCATGCAGGTCTCAGCCATGCCTGCCTCAGCCTGTGCCACATCCCAGCAGAGAGGTTTAATGAGTGGTATGTTCGTGTTTCCTCCAGAAGTGAGCTCTGGCTGGGGTCAGGCCCCTGGAATTCCTGCAGTGGGTAGGAAACAGGCATCAGCCCCAGGCTGGTCACGCATTCTTTGCTGCTTGAACTAGATGTCATTTGGTAGGAGTGGGTTTGATTTTTATTTTTTTAACCCTTTTTGTACCTTGGGAATATTTTGAATTTCTGAATGTCTCATGTTACCCTGCTGCTTCTAACAAGAAAAAACCAATTTTTTTAATGTAAATGAGGCTGTAAAATCTTGGTAGAGAGACATATCTGCTCTCCCTGCCCTGTCACCACAATTATTATTCCATTGCCACACAGTGCTTTCTTCCCAGAAGATGTATGCTTTCAACATCTCTCAGCCCTTCTAGTGATGTCAGGAGATGAAAACTATTCCCAGTACAACACAGAGGAGTAGAGGGAAATGGAGTTAGAGGGAAATTGGGCCTCAAGAAAATGGTGCATCTTGAGAGAAATTTCACTCTGACATACTCTCCCAGGCCACATGGGTGCTATATCCCAGCAAAGAAAAATACAATGTGATGAGGAAGGACTTGCCTTATGGTGCATTTACCCTGGTGTATTCCCTTGCCTCTGAGCCCATTAGGAAGCGTAATATTCTCCAAGTGTGCCAACCTCTTGGAAGTTACATAAAGGCATCAGGAAGGTCCCAAGTTAGCAACCAACTTCAGCAGGAGCTTGCAGGTCTGTTTGAATGACTCCTGTTTTGCCCACACTGAAAGGTTTGGTGCAAAAAATACCTCACAGCAATTAGTTGGGAAACTAAGCTCTATGGTGACATTAGAAAGTATCTTTTCCCTCAAATATTTTACCAGAATTTGTGCTCTTATGTCTGTGTATGAGAAACAAACATAAAGGTCTGTATGTCTCCCTTTGGGAATGTTAACAGATAAGGACTTCTTTATGGTTTAGGTTGAAGCTACTGCCAAGAGCAGCAAATGATAACTGGAGATTTTGTTAACTAGCCAGTCACATCCTTGCAGCTGTCTGAAGTGTGGAATAAAGGTGCTGATGTCCACAGACAGCAGACATGGGTTCTTACAGCTGAACATATGTCAAAATGTCAGATTTTCAGCTCTTCCAGTGTTGGGTTTGTTTTTCTTTAATACTTTGCATTTTTTGCTTCTCATGCAGCAGGCTCAAGCACCTTTTTGGTGCATGAAGGTGCTACCATAAACTAAAGACCTCTTTGAGGCATTGCTAATTCACATGCTAATGGTGTCTGTCCCAGGAAAGGTGTGACTCAAGCCATTAGAAACATGGAGGACAAGCCAGATGAATATTGTGGGCAGCAGTGCATTTGTTCAGGTGGTCAAAGCCAGTGAACAGGACATGAGCAGCTCCCTGTTTGCAGAAAGTGTGTAGGGCACTCCCAAGTCTGCAGTGAACATAAAAACTGCTTTGTGCCTAAGTCAATAATAAAAAGAGCATTAAGACTGGAAGTCCATGTTGGGAGGGAAATAAACTGTGCATTAGTAAGGGATTATTTATATTTGTTGAGTAGAAAGGGGCAGTGAACCAGAGCTGAACCATATGCAAGACCCTTTGGCACTTGGGGATGTAACAGTGAAGCAGAAATGGGAACCATTCTGACCTCACAGCTGCCAATGGATTGATCTGCACAGGAAGTCCAGCACTTTTTATCCAGCACTAGAAGAAGCCAAGTGTTCAGTGAGACCAATGCAGCCTGTGCTGTAGCAGTGACAGCTGCAGAAGCACAGAGAGAGCTGTTGTGATTCAATACTCATGTTTGTCCTCTCTGGTTTTTACAGGAGTCATGGCCATGCTGCAGGATTCATGGAGCATATTACCAGAAAGAACTCTATGTAGAACAGGGTCTACTGGAGATGGTTACTTCCTTCCTGATCTGGCCACTTCCTGCTGCCCTCCTCTTGTATTTTGAAAAGGAAAAATATGAAAAATAATGATTTTTCCCTTTAAACTGAGATAACAAAATAAATTATACTCAAGCCTGCAGCTTAAAGGAAAGGAATCAAGGGGAAAAAGTGGTTGCAGATGACTCTCAGTCCATTTTGCTGAGAACTTTTCCTCACACCAAGGGCTGTAACTCCATAAAATCACAGAATCCCAGAGGGCCTCACAAGAGAGCAGGAGCTCTGTTCTCTCCAACCCATCCCAAGGGGACAGAGCAGGGGCCTCCCATGCACATTTCCTAGGCACTGCATGACTGTAGGAAGAAAACTGTGGAAGTGTTCAGGAAAGTGAAGAAGTATCAGGAGAGCAATAAACAGGGAACTTATCTCCTCCTTAATCACAGCCAAGCCTTCAGGAGGTCTGCAGGGAGAACTAATGGATTAAATACAGGTATTAAATGAAATCTTGGAAACATTTCCCTCACCTGGCAGGACTGAGAAGCTGATGGTTATGAGGGAGTGCTCCCAGCGCATTTGAGCTGTGAGAGGCGACCAAAGGAGCTGGGGCCATGGCTGACCCTATGCAGCCACAGGATTGAATAACCTGGGCTTTCACTGTTGCCAGGGGCGATCTTGAAATTTCCTGAATACATCCTTCAGCAGGAGGAGGAGGAGGTGGAGGTGGTGGAGGTCAGTCTGTGTTTTATTTCACTTGCTGCAGTGCTTGACCATCTCCAGATCATGGGGCAGCGAGCAAAGAGCTGCAGCTCTTCCGCAGCCAAAGACTACAGCAGCATCCCAAAGAGGTGCCTTGGTCACTTACTGATATGACCTGCACAAAACCTTGCATGGGTGTCCTCAAAATGCTTGTTTGGCTCTCCAGGTGCCCTCCTGTCAGAAGGAAGGCTCCAGAATGTATGGCTGAAGATGAGGGGTGATTTCTGTCTCGGTGTCACGGAAGGCTGAGTGCAGATGGGAGCTCACCAGGAAGGTTTCAGTGAGTGCAAGCACTGTTCACAACTGGGAAGTGGAGGTGGAGCAATGTATTGTTAATTATACACCTTGGTGCAGTGGGGTTTAATGCTGGCTGCATTCCCAGGCCATAAGATTTCACCTTGCTTTCAGCAAGGATTCAGTAATCTTTCCTCCTCCTTCCTCTCCTAGGAACTGCTTTGCCTTAATAATATTAGGAAAAGCAGTGCTTTTCATAATTCCAGGGGTTTATCCGGAATATGTGAAATAGAGCAGTGTGAGCTGTCCCTCAGGTGACTGTAGCTCAGCAGGGTATGAGGGGTTATCTGCTGTCTCCTTTACTAAGTGGATGGGATGATTGGAGTCTCTGCATGACCAGGTGGTTTGTGAGCAAGTGCTCACAGAGAGGGCAGCTCTGCCCACAGCTGGAAACAGCACTGTGAACTCCACTCCAAAAACTAAGCTTCTGTTGCTGGGCAAAGCTAACACATCTGTTGGGAGAAAGCAAATCAACTTTAATAAATGGTATCATAATCCAAAGTATTTTTTCAATATAAGGCTAAATTAAAGTAATACACTTCTTAGGGAGAAATCAACCACAATCAGGCTAAACTGTCATCTAAAATAACCCAACACAAGTAGAAAATCCTGTCTAGCTCAGTGATGATGGTAGTCATTTTATTCAGTCACTTTCACTGTATAAAGAGAATTCTTCATGTTTGAAGTCCGTGTCATTGGTTTCTCCAGCTCCTCCTCCCTTTCCTAGCACACTTCCCCTTGATTTTGGAGGGTCACTGGCTGGGATGCCTGTCTCCCACAGCCCTCATGCCAGCACTGCCTGAGTAAAACCTCAGCAGAAGTGATGCCTCACCAACACACACCATTGAGGTGCCAAATTGTCATTAGGGATTGTTGAACATTACTGACAGTAGAGATTGCACTTAAGACAAACTCGCTGCTGGCACTGCATTGGCAGTGGAAAAAGGGCAGGTCAATGAGGTGTAGCCAAGATCAGGGTCAAGGAGCTGGGCTGGGTGGCTGCTGTGGGACCATGGGTGACAGTGACAACACAGCAGTGGCCCTGCCACTCAGAGCTAATGTCATAATTCAAGCAACAGTAATTAAAACAAAGCAGCAGGGTATTATTTGCATAATAAGCCCCCCCTTTAAATGAATGTCTGTTCTCAGACCCCTGAGCTAGCTCAGCCCACTGGTCTCACTGACAAAGCTGTATCAGAACCGTGCCTCCCTGAGAGGCAGCCCCAGGTGAAAACAGGATGGGAGGAGATGGACATGGAAATTAAGAATTAACAGCTAGTTCATTCATCAGGTACACACAGGCTTTGCCATCTCTCACCAGGATGTAACACACAGTCCCACCACTGAACTCACTATGCAAATTGGCTCCTTTTGAATGCAAGTAACTTCTAGCTCTCTACTTATTTCCCTCCTCTGATCATTTTATTTCTGAAATTAAGAATTGACATTTCTTCTGTTTGTGCTCCTGAGAGGCAATTACACCTTTGTGCAGTTGTGATCTACCTGCTATGACTTCTGGAACCATTTTCTTCCTGCCCAGGAATCTCAAGACTCCAGAAGTGGTCTTGATCCATTTCTTTTGCTCCATCACCTCCATTCCCCTGATGTCAAGGAGAAGTCCATACACAGGAAGCTTCTCCAGAAACTCTCCTATGACCTGAGTTGCTTTTCTCCATCTCTGAAGAGCAATGACAATGACATCCCTCATCTGTTATATGATCTGTCATCTGGAGAGACTATCCCTCACACAGAGGGGAGTTAGAGGAGCTGAGGGATTCCAGCATATCTCAAAAGTTTTACCATAAGTCAGCTTTCAAAAAGGATTAGATGCAGAAAATATCACCGTGCCTTTCCAGCGCCAGAGGCACTGGGGATGTAAATTTAAGGATGCAGTCAACATAACTACCTGAGATATGGCTTCCCAGGGGCACCATGGCTCCTCTCCCTTTCCACAGTCTGGACACTGGAAGTTCATCCAAGGGCTCAGCTACTCAGGTGAGCAGAAAAATCTCGGTAACATGGAACATAACTGAGAACAAAGAGCAAAGGTGCTGCAGGGGCTCTGAAGAGTGGGAACATGGACCTGGAAACATTCTTCCCTGTTCCTCTTGTTCCCACCAGCTTCTGTACAGCCCAGTTCCCAGTTAGCAGAGGCCTGTCCCTGTGCCACCACACAGCACTGCTCCCAGGCATGAGGCAGTGTGGCACAGAGGTGCATGGGTTGCTCTGGGTTCCAGGAGTGCCGTCAAACCAGATGCCTTTGGAGTTCATCTAGCTTTTCACAGAGAATTGTTTCAAAAGTACCCTCATGTGCACCCTGCCCAGAGCTCACTGGCCCCGTGGTTGAATTGCTGTGGCTCTGTGCTGTCCCAAAGCTGCCCAAGTGCTTCTGGAGCACAGCTGGCAACAGCAGCGATGGCTGAGCTTGCAGCGTAGGGCATCCAAGCCATAACCAGCCTGGATGTGAAGTGGCACTACAAGAGGCAGCTCCCATGTCTCCATCTGCAGAGCAGCACACGCACAGCTTGGACAAACAACTGTGAGAAGCTGGGATTTTATTATGTATTCAAGTAATTGCGTCTCCATGACACCAGCTGTCCCTGCACTTGGGTGACAGGCTTGGTCACCATCAGGGTGGCACTGTCAGGAGCAGACAGGGTTGCTGCAGGCTGCTCCATGGGGACATCGATCCTGTGAGCTCAGGGGAGGAGCAGTTCCTCAGGGAAATATGGGAAATCACCACTCAAAGGTGTGGCATGACCTCTGGAGCCACACGATCAAGCGAGACAAAACCCCTTATTGCATGGCAGACTTTCTTCTTCATGCAGCCCCCAAAAAGTCTCAGCTGTGACTTTTTCAGCTGTGCTGGTGGCAGATGCCTATGGGTGGATTTTGAACAGGAGGGTTTAGCTGCACCAGTGCAAAATCCCTGCTGTAAACAAGGCTGACATCTGTATCTGCCTTTCATTCCTGCAGCAGCCTTTTCCTCTCTCCCCCTTCTCCTCTCTAATAAAGACATCCTGGCAAGCTTCCTGTTTTTCAAGAAGGCTCAGAGCTGCCAGTTGCCCTGGCTTTGGCTTCATGCAGGCCTCTTCCTCTGCCCCTATTAATTTCCCTGTAAATCGGATCAAAATGAAAGGGAAACGACAGTGTAATTTAATTGTCCTTCGAGCACAGTGCACTGGAGAGGGATGCTGGCAAGGATAAATCCTACTCATGAGATGCCTTTTTTATCCCTATATTTTACTTTGCAGGAGAAGAGGGACACTCAGCATTAGCTTCTTCTTGCCATGTGCCTTCTTGTAATGCCCAGGAGTGAATTGTGGAAGTTTGCTGAGCTGTGGCTTCCCCTCATTGGGAGAATAAGAAAATTGAGATTTCCCCACTCTGTAATTGATGTAGGGGTGGAGGATGGGAATTAATTAGGCAATTGTTGGACAGAGCTCTAAAATATAATGTGCTTCCTCATTGTGGCTGTCAGGCAGCCCCATAACTTGGCAGAGCACCGTTGGATCCCATCCTGTCTCCAGCAAGTGGGAGCTGGGGGTGGAAAAGGGATGGGGAGCAGAGAGATCAGTGTCAGAAGTGTTTCTGCAGAGAGACAGGTCCCTCAACACAGAGAGCAGGGGCAGCAGCAGGAGTTCCACAGCTGCTGTGGGTTGTGAAATGGCTCTGGAACTTAATTTAAAAGCAACAAAGGCTCGGGCACATGAACAAACCACTCTGGGTAGGAAGGCAGAGCACATGAACTGAGGCCAATGCTTCTGTGTCACTGAGGTCTTTCCCCCAGGCAAGCTCCTGGAAACACGGATTATGGTACAGTTTTTCCATCAGGGCTTGCTGGGATGCCTGCTTTCCTAGGCAGGGTGATAGCAGGGAGATGGACAGCTCCTCTGCTCTGGCTGAGGCACAGTGACATGTTTGCCATCTCATCTTTTCTTGAGCTTTTCCTTGGGGACAGTGTCGGCTCTTTTCTTCCTCTTAACTTCTTAGAGTTCCACTAAAACTCACCAGTTTCTCATCCTTTAGGGAACAGTCTCTAGCAGTTAGGAAACTGCATTAAAGTGATGTTTTAGTGGGGATCTGCTAGCTGGTACAGTGGGAAAGCTCAAGAAAGGTGTTGAGCTGGAGTCAAGGGGCACTGGGGCTTTGCTCTGAGGTGAATTTATTCCCAGAGACTCTGATACTCTGACATGTGAGCTCATGTGTGATGGAAAGATCAGCAGCAGGTGCCTCGTGCACATCTTTCCTTGCCCAAATGGCAGGAACAAGACGGGGGAGGAGAATGGGGCAACCTTGAGCCTCTTCACAGGAGCTGAGACTCTTAATTGCTGCCATCACCAGATTTGTCACCAAAAGGGGTCTGCTGTTAATAATAGGTAACCTGAAACAGTCACCTGCACAATGTGCAGCACCAGTGGAACCTCTCAGCCCTTCAACTGCTGCTGGACACCAGAGACCATCAGGTGGCAGCTGCAATTACACACTCTTACATTTTCATGGTTTGGGTTCTTCTGCCTCTCTGCCCTGAAATTCCCAAGCTTGTCTTCAGGTCCTCTCCAAGACCAAAAGGACTTGTTGGTAAAATATTCCTTTTTCCACACTTTAAAATGTCTGGTGTAGAAAATGTACATGCTTCTGACTTGCCCTTCAGGTGTCTTGAGATTTAATTAATCCCAAGTCACATTTGAATATCTTCTGAGACAGAGGCATAACACAAATCCACTTGCATAGGAAAAGGCATGCAGATAATTGCTTCTCTGTCTCTTAGTATGGGGAGAATGTCTGTCGGATGGAGAGTCACTTCCTTACATATTTCTGATGAATTACTGTTTTCATTTAAGTCCTATGAAATAATTATGTCAGTTGGTGTGCTCTTGAGAATGTTGGCCCCAGAGATATTGCTGGATCAGATACTTATTGCTGAACAGTGTTCAGCCTTCTGCAGGCTGCCTGTCTCTGCAGCTGAAAGAGGCCAGGTTTAGAGTAGATATTAGGAAGAGATTCTTTACTCTCAGGGTGGTGAGGCACTGGCACGGGTTGCCCAGAGAAGCTATGGATGCCCCATCTCTGGAAGTGTTCAAGACCGGGTTGGATGGAACTTGGAGCAGCCTGGTTTAGTGGAAAGTGTCCCTGCCCATGGCAGGGGGATTGGAACAAGATGACCCAAACCCTTTTGTTAACATCAGGGTGAGATGGACTGGTAAAGATCTCCCATGTGAAGACTGGTCCACACCTGGATTTGGCTGTTCTTCTGACCAAAAGTGATAGAAAATGCTTTGTTGGACACAACCATTCTGAAATCCAGTATCAGATAAGGAGCAAGGATATACCAGGTTCATCAGGTGACTTCATCTGCTCTGAGACTGAGCCCTGGTTCCCTCTGACTTCTCAATACCTGTGTGCTCATGGCCACCACTTCCCTGGCTCCTCACCAGACCTTCTGGAGTAACTTTTTCTCATTTGGAGTTGAATGTCCACCTGCCAGCCAGCTCAAACTGGTTACACCCAAACCTGTGTCTAAATCAGATTCCAGGTTCAAACATGGTCATCACCAAGGACACAGCTGCTGAACAGGCATAGTAAAAAAGAGATGCAAACCAGAATGGTAGGCAAATGCACTCAGACTTTGACACCTGAGATGCTTATAACCCAGACTATTTACAGTGAGATGTCAAACATAATTTGAAGATTAACAAGTAGTCTTGCAACGAAACAAGCAGGAGAAAAAAACAGCAGCAAAACCAGGTGTGAGATGCCTCTGAACCCATTCACCTGAAAGGATAACACGAGTCTGACAAACCCCTTCAGTTTCCATGTCATATGGAACTGCAACATCAGACAAAGTAAAAATACAATCTGGTAAGATTAAAATCCATTGGCCTTTACAATTAAATCAATTGGTCTGCCCCATTTGGCCTGCAGGATGTCCCAGTCTGCCACAACTTCTGTTTTTCTGTAAGTAAAACATGTAGAGAACTTGCCACACAGAAGTCCCCGCTGGGAAATCCTAGATATTGACAGCAAGCACCACAACCTTGAAAGCTTAATGAGTAACTCTTTCCGTATATTCTACACAAAGAGGATATCTTTTGAGTAGGCCAAATTGAAAATACCATATCTCATTTTGTTTTAGCTCACAGCACTATTCTGTAGTGCTGTGTGAATGACAAATCCCTGGAAAAACACTCTCAAGGTGAGGATGGAATACATGTGCCTGTGTTTGCATGGCACGTTTATCTCACGGATTTATGTACAATTGAGTTAACTCAAGGCTTACCTGATTTTAGACTTTGTGCAGAGCTGCTGAGCCCAGTGTTCCAGCTTTGTGCCTGTGACTTGATAGTGCTGGAATCTGTGTGTCATCTTGGGTCTAAGTGGCTTTACTGGGATTTGGTGATAAAGTGCATGGGGTTTCTAGTACTTGCTGGCCAAGGGGGTTTGCCTATTCTGCATAAAAATATGCACATTTTAATTTCTTGTCCTCACTGCTTGATGAATAGGCAGTCTTGGAAGGTGGTCAGAGCATCTCTGTTTGTGCCACTCTTGGCCTGCAAAGTCTGGAGTTGGAGTAGGGAGCAGAAATGAGCCTGTGATTGTGCTCTTGACAATATAGCACAGACTCATAGCCCAGGTACCAGAGCAGCAGCAGCAGGAAACAAGTGTGTCCAATTTCTGTACAGGATGTGATTTCCATGCTCATCAGATAGTGGAAACTGGAATAAATAGAATTAATGATCTCTTGGGACCATTGCAGACAGTGTGAGTGGAAGTTCTTTGGCAGAGAGCTGCACCTTCCCACTCTAAGTGCCCTGAAATCCCTCACCAAATATACAAAGAAGGAAAATCCTGCTGTTATCCCACACTTTCTCCAACCATCTTCCACATCAAATGCTCACAAATGAATGAAGGATGAGATTGGAGGCAAACATGGGAAGAAAAGTTCAGCACTCCCACTGGAGAGAGAATGCTCCGGAAGAATCACTGCTGAGCCTGGTGCTGCCCCTGAAGACTGATCAATATTCAGAGCAGTAAAGGGGCCCAGAAGTCTGGAAATTACTTAGAGAGGAGCAAGGTGCACAGCAGGACCCTGTAATAGCTTGATATGCCCAAATCTTGGAATATGTGCTGCTGTGCTCCAAGTTACAGCATCCTCAAAGGGATGCATTAGCACTCTAGGGTGACAAACTCCACAGGAGTCCTGTCACTTCAGCCTCCTGTTTCCCTGATTGTCCATTTTCAGTCTCCAAACTCAGGGCAGTCTGGGGGAGTAGTGTGTGCTGGGGTCACCCCTCTTCCTTGCTGAGGAGCAGTGATGGAGTTGGGAGGACTCGGACCTGGGAGCCCAGCAGCACTGCCAGGTCCTAGAATTGGACAGGGGGGAGATAGGGAACAGTCCCTCTAGGAGGAGAGAATAAATACATTAATATATCTGTCCTTTCCAGTCTTGCCTTCCTGGGAGCTGGGCAGATCCTTCGAGAGGTAGCTTTGAGTGCTCCTGGGACTATGGATCATGACTTACAACCAGGTCTAGTTTTCTCTGCTGATTAGAGCCTTTGTAATTCTGACACCACCATGCCCCTCTCCTCAAGAGCCCACATGTGTATCTCCTCCTACAAATTCCAGCCCGATTCTGTAAGGACCCACTGCTGAGATGGCACCTACTTATTAAAGATCCAGTCTTCACAGTAGAAAAGGAACTGGAAAAGAAATGAAAATTTTAATTAATGCTACTGATGGTTTATAGAAGAAAAGCAGTAAGAAACACCTTTGGTGTAAGACTGATATTAAACTATTTTTTAAATTACTTTTTCTCCTTTGAAAGCAAAAAATAATTAACTGTGAAGTGCTGGCAATGTAATACCAGCTCTGAGTGGTGGTGCATATATTTAGTACTTTAGTTGTCCAGTTCTGAGAGATCCCAGGGGACAGGGTTTATAACAAGTATATTATCTCCTCATCAAAGAGGGTTTTTTTTTTTCATTTTAGAGGAAAAGAATAGCTCAATAAATGATGTTCACCAAATCCCAAACTAATTGAAGTCAGGAAGGTGCTCCAGAGGCCATCCAGCCGAAGGCCCCTCTACAGCAGGCCCAATTAAAGCAGGTTATTTATGGCTTTGTCCAGCAGAGTCATGAATAGCTCCAAGAAGAGAGATTTCCTAATTTTTCTGGATTCTGTTTCAATCTTTGATGACCCCCCTTTATAAGGAAAAAGGAGCTTTTCCCATACCACAGTTTTCTGAATTGCTCTCATCCCACCTCACGCCTGTTGTCTCTGCTACAGTGCATCTCCAACAAAAATCTGGCTCCATCTTCTCTGTGCCCTCCCATTCCAGACAACATTAAGATCTCCTCATACCTTCTCTTACACCTGAACAAACCCAGTTCACCCAGTTTCTCCCCATATGTCACATGCTGCCCTTCCCTAACCATCTTGGAGACCTCCTGCTGAACTCTGTGTTAATGAGTTAATCCCATAACCAGACTGGGATTTTGCAGTGTGGCAAGAATGCTTTAAGAAAACAAAAATAGGGTTTCAGCAGAAAATTAAAAATAAATATAGGTGTAGGTGTCAGATCAGCCAGGAGTCCAAACTGTCACAGGTCCAAGCTCTAAATATCCTTTGAAATGCACACCCCAGCAAAGGAGGCAGCTGGACTCACAGTTTGGATGCATCCTGCTGTGAGCAGTCCTGACAGTGTGGGAGCACAGCCCACTCCCATTCTGCAGGGTGACCAAGGCAGCAGCAGCTCCTGGGGTGAGAGGAGAAGCAGGTCTGGGACCCTGCACTGCACTCGATGCAGGAGGGGATGTCGAGGTAAAGCTGCTGCAGAAATCACATCACATAAGAGCTGCAGGACTACGGGTGCACAACCCCTGGTGTTCCACACCTCCTGCAGGTACAAGAGAAAGACCTGGGGATGGATGCATCCAGGCTGCTGGGAGCCATTGGGGATCCTTTTTCTCCAGGCTGGTATTTGTCTCAGCAATGATGAGAGTTCAGCAGATCCCTTCTCCAGTGCCATATGTAGGTGACAGGGAGGGAGGAATGGAGCGAACGCAGCGGGTTTTAAGGAGCTTCAGCTGAGCACATTGACTTGGAGGCAGAAAGAAGTGCCAAAGGAAAATGAGGGAGAGTGGAGTGCTCCCTCCCTGCCACCATGCTGCCATGCTGCTGCTGCTGATGGCTGACAGAGGGGTTAAGTTTTGTTTTACAAGCTTGAAACAGCTTGTAAAATATTGTTAAATGGCTTGAAATTCTCAAGGTGATTTGGATCAAAGTGCAGACTTTCAGTACTTTTGTTATTTATATTTGTGAGTTATTGGGGTTTTTCCCCTCTTTTAATCAGGCTGTGATTTCCCATGTATTTCTGTGATAAATCACTCAGTTTAATTATTGCATTATTTAGAAATAATCAAAGGGCTGGCAGCAAGAGAAGATTTTGCTATATTATGCATTATATATACATATTCCATTTTACTCTAATGGATTGTTCCAGGTATATGAAAGGCCCAGGACACTGAGAGGCAGATGCCAACATAGAGAACGTGTTTTTACAGCAAAACCTGTTGTTAAAGCCAAATTGCCATGCCCAGAAGACTAAATTATCAGGAGCAATTTCTATCCCATTGCTCACAATGTATGCATGGAGGATGCTTCCCTTCATAGCCATCCTTCAGTATTCACTCACTCAGAGTTATAGCTCTGCCATTTTACATCAGAAACCCTCCTCAGAAGCTATTTGCAATGCATATGAGTGGTTTTTTAATTTAACATTTGTTTTCAGGAGCAAATAGGCGATTGCCTTGAAAGAGGAGGACTAACAAACCCCAAAGAAATCGCACTGACCTCACATAATTCATCCATGCTAGAAGCCGCCTCGCATGGTGCCGACAATATTGTTAAAATGTCACCTGTTATTTATGCCACTGCAGCCAAACCTGACATTTATGGCTGTAAATGAGCAGCAGGCTCAAGGAACAAGTGGAGAGGCTGAGTCCCCCATACCTGTGGGTGCCCTTGGGCTGCACTGCCGGCTCAGCCCAGCCCAGGGACACCCGGCATTGCTGCCGCAGTCTCACGTCTCATAAAGTTCGTGGCTAATTGAAAAGTGCTTACTCCTCTTTCACTCCAGCACTTAGTGCTGCCTCTGTGGTTTTTCGGAGGGAGGAGCAGCCAATGACCCCGCTGCTAATGAAGAGTTGAAGCTCAAACATAAAGAGGCAATTCACCGTAGGTCATGTATGGAAAATGCCTCTGCCTGCCCGGAGCTTCAGTGCACAGGGAGTTTTATTCAGGCACTCCTGAAGCAAAGCTACCAGCTTATACCAGGGATATAAAGGGATTCAATTACAGCCTGTCTACTCTTCATCAGGGGTGCCCAGGTTTCCTTGCCCTGCATATCAACCCCCCAGACAGTCCTGTGCTGCTCTGCACAGAACTGCTGAGATGCCTGGGTGCTGTCCCCCGGTGAGAAATGACCCATCTCCATACCCTGCCTCACCTCCCAGCCCTCCACTGGCACTTACAGCCTTGGAATTGGCTGTTGGGTCCCCAGCTCCTCAGGATTGCCAGACCTGGTAGCCCACCCTGGTAGCTGGGGCTTGGCTGAACACCCAAAGTCCCAGCAAAGGAGCTGGATCCTACAGGTTTGGAGCCTGCACTATGGAAACAATCTTATACTTGTAGGGAATAATGGATATATTTTCTTTCAGGATGGGTAAAAAAAAGTCCCTCAGAGAGCTGGTTCCCTCTGTGGAAGCATGGAAGCACCTGACAAACTCCTCTGGGTGCAGACAGACCACTTCTGAGCCTGCAGGACTCT
Organism: Dicaeum eximium; assembly: GCA_013396995.1. NCBI lineage: Eukaryota > Metazoa > Chordata > Aves > Passeriformes > Dicaeidae > Dicaeum > Dicaeum eximium. The sequence continues at coordinate 593,780 of VWZP01008072.1, read as the reverse complement.
ATTTGGTTCTTTCCAAGGACAATTTCAAGAGGTCAGTTACAGTCAAATAATTGTTGCAAGGAAAAAATTTTAGCATAGAAATAAGAACATTGTGTTTGAAAAAAAAAACCCACAACCTGTCATTCTGTGAGAGGCTTTCTGGTCTCAAATCTCAAATATTAGTAAAGACAAGAAGTGAAAGTGAAAAGCAACAGTGATTATTGCAGACCTTATTATATGTAACAAATGAGAATAACAGAAAGTCTGGTGGCTGTGCAAACAAGTCACCAGCTAGGAGAAGATGATACACTAGCTGATGGAAGAAGATAAAATATTAATGAAAAAATCCTGGGTTTAAAGATTAAGGGCAAGAAGGCATTATTTAAGTATACTAAGACCTAACGAAATCCTTGCAATCACACAGGAGAATAGGATTCTTAGGGACCTCTTGGACCATCAAATCCCCATGCTATCTGTATTGCCATATCAGAAAATCTTCTCCATGGAAATAGTAGTATTAAAGTAGCTTTTTTGTCCCCAGATCCCAAGGGATGGAGGAGAGTGTGGAAAGCATTTTAGAACCTGGTATTTTGGTTGGTTATAACCTCCTTGTGATTTCATGATTTCATACTTAAACTTCTTTGTTGGCATTTCACACCCATTCTCTCTCTCTTCCATTTGTTAGCCCTATTCCATTTGTAGCTCCAATGTTAAAGGTGGCAGAATTGCCAATTGTGATAACACAAAAAAGAAGAAGTATTCATTGAATGTTTATATGGTGTATTTGTAAAGAAATGGGATGTACTTATTTCACAGGAAGGAAGGAATACTTTCTCTCTCATCAGTAGCAATGGAGGCTGTAAGCAGGCATCACAGCAATGCACAGAAGTACTACCAGAAAATTGTGACCAAGAATATTGAAAGAAGAGTCTGAGGAGCTTCCTGAAACACTGAGAGTATTTGTAGAACATACTGAAAGACAGGGGGAGTTACAAAGGGCCAGAGAAGGGACTGTTGGTTAATCAGCATGACACAGGGTTGTCCCCAGGAATTGGGGGCATTACATACTGGGCACTGCTCCCCTGCATGTGCAGAAGATTTGGTTGCAAACCTGTCCAGTCCCCCCTGCAGGCAGACTGGGCACCTGTGCAGCTGGCACTGCATGCCTGGTGTTGTGCTGATCATGTGCCAGCCAGCAGCGTGCCAGCCCCTTCAAACTGTGAGTCCATACCTGGATTTCCCAAGTCCAATCAGTCTGTCACTAGTCCCAGGCAAAATTATTGCTAAGCACACATGGGAGGTGAATAAAGCATTAATGAAAGGGAGCATACTCAATGCCAGCAAATGCTGAAACCTATTTTCTTAAAAGCAATCAATGAAACCTCTTATAAAAATGAGAATTTTTTTTATTTATCTGATTAAAGTTATCTTTATAGATCGCTGGAAATAAGACACATCTATTTGACAGTTGCATGTGTCCTTCTCATTAAAAAAAAGATAATTAAAAAATCAGTGTAGCCAGTACTGCACTGGTGAAATTAAAGACTGGCTCATAGATGTCCAAGTAATTGTCAAAACAAAAGAGCTCAGTCAGTATTTTTCATGACAACTTGAAGTCGGGTCCAGAGAAGATCAAGAACTGACTTTGGTTGTGATCTATAAATACTCACAAGGGCAGCACTTTCTTTGCAGTAGATAGGTCTGTCATCTAGCTAAGCTAGATTTGTAAAATACTGCAGCTAAGAACAGAAGAAAAGATTGGAACAGGCAACAGTTGATTATTAGCCCAGCTCGTTAGGCAAGCAGTGGATGTATACCTGTTTGAAACCTTGTCTTTGCCCAGACAAACTGCAGGCAGCCCTGGTGAGAGCAGGTGGCCACCAAGTCTGAGTCAGGGCAACTCCCTGTGCCTTGCCATTTTGGATGGTAGTGTTTCAGAGTGCCTGACACTGCATCAAGCTTTGTCTCTCTCTTCTTGGGGATGTGCAGGGCAGCCACCAAACCCAGAGCTGAGATAAAAACACCCATCTGTGACACCTCTTGCCAGAGCAATCATCTGACTGTTGCCTGGGTGCGCTGTTTCCAAACAGTGCCTGGGCTCTTTTCAGGCAGCTGCTTGCAAGCACTGCACACAGACACTTGAATTTCATTATACCCTCTTGCACAGGAATCACTCAGCCAGATATCTGAGGTCATACCACATTATTTCTGGCGCTGCAATGGCTGTGAAGTTAACTTGGGAAGGGAGGATGCTGCATAACCACCTCCCTAAGCATCAGATCTCAGTAAAAGAACACTACTGGGGCAACCTGAAAAGCACAAAATAATGGGTCAAGGAATAATTAATTAAGACAGACTTGGCTGACCAGTAATGCCTGTAGGACTCCCAAATGAGAACAAATGCTTTCCTGGTAGGAAGATCTGGGCCCTGGCAGAGACATCAATGCCATGTGGGACCTTGCTGTGCCTCACGGTTGCTGCTCAGTGGATAAACAGGTCTCTGCTGTTAAAACAAAAAGATGAACAAAGGGTTAACTTGGAGTAGTTGTGGTAATGGTATCTCAGGCATGTTTTCATAAGCAAGAGGTGAAGGTGCCTCAGAGCAGACCTGTGCAGTGAAACCATTTGGGCTGGGGGGGCTGGTTCAGACCAGCTCTGGTTTGGACCTGTGGACTGAATTAGCACCATTAGCAGCTTTAAGGCTGCTCCACTCTGCAAGCCAAAGCAGGAGATGGGGCACAACCAGGAAAGCCTCATCAAAAGCACTCATTTACTCAGGTAATCCAAACTAAACTGCTGAGTCTGAGACACTGCCAGGTGCTCACAGTGCAGTGTGCAGGGAATAATGGAGACGGATATTGGCACATCTTTTACTTACAAAGAAGTTGCTTAACAGGGAAAGGTTTTTTCCCTTCAAGCCATCACAGACGGTATTCTGACTTTGTGAGGGTGCCAGACTCTCACCTCTGCTGTTCAGGTAATGGCACTTCTGTTCCTAATCACACCATGGCTGATAATGACATGGGAAGGACAATTTTACTTATTCTCTTTTTCCCCTTCCTTTTAACAGGTATCTTAAACAAAATGCATATATGTAGTACACAGCATTTTCATGTCATTGGAAGAAAATATAAATGCCATGAGTACCTTTCTTGTATAGCTGTCCCTCTCTGAAAATGATGACTCTCAGCATATAGAAGTGATAGCTTAATGCAAAATCAGTGTTGAGCATGTTCTGCAGAATCTGATCCAAAGCCTGACGAAGTCTATGGAACCTTTTTTTGATCTATAACAGGGCTCTGAACAGACTCATAGAGAAGTGTCCCACAATGTCAGGCAGACTGGCTTAGATGTACCATGATTGTAGGTTCCTCTACAATGTCCACAAAACCAAGGCATTTGGAGTGAGAAACACACAGCATGTAGGAGAGATCTACCTATTGTCCTAAAGATCTCAGCAAAACAAATCAAAACATCTGTCAAAACACACAAGATTGAGTCTACAGAGCTCTGAGCACTCTTTGAGGTGATGCTCTTGCCTCTCATTGAGCCCTTGGAGAACCAAGAAAAATGTCCTGAGGTTTAGTGAGGCAGGAAGTCCTTGTCTCTACTTTTTTCCTCTGGACATCACCGGCTTTGTTGTGCTTCCCCCTATTCTCATTTACTGAGCAGGCAGGGAGGGCAAATGACCAAAGAATGCATGCCCAGACATTTTCAGTTGGCTTGTGACATGCCATGAATTTGCTGTAATGGCAGGAATTTGTATTCATCATCAGAGTTTCCTTTCAATTCTTGTCCTTTATCTGCCCGTCTTTCCTAACAGTCACCAGATACAAGGAAATGACATTGCCATAGCCAATTATACTTTAGGTAGGGGATAGTTACTGATGATCAAAGGCTGACACACTTCACATGTATGGAAAAAACATTTTAGTTATTCAGAAGCAGCACTGAAAAATTTACATCCCAATTAAGGTGTAAACTGTGTTTGCAAGGTGCAGGGAAATGGTTACAAGTCCCCACTCTGGAGATTGCTTGAGAAATTGCAGGAGTGGGCATTGTAAGAGCAAAAGAGGGAGAAAACATCACAAATATTAATGGAATAGGACTAAGTGATACCACCCCATCCATCTGTGTGCATTTTAGGGGTGGCAGTGGTAAAACCCCCTTAGATTTTTGCTTCCTGTGAGCAGGGATTGCTGCTAACCACCTGTAGGCACCCCAGGAAGCATGGCTATGGCCTCTTGTTGTAGCTAGCTCCCCACATGCTGTGGAGTACAAAGCAATGATCCCTTCTTGTCCAATTGTCAGTCACAAGTGCCCATCTGCCCCTCCATCTTTTTCTAATATCAGCTGAAAACATCATTGTGTTCCTTTCCTGCAGTCTCTCAACATCCTTCATTTGTACACTACTATTTATTATTTAAAGCAGTGCCTGTATTATTTAACTCACTGAGCATTTCTGGGATATGGTTTCCATGAAAGAGGCTGTGCAGCACCAAACATCCTTCTCTGTTGGAAAAAACACCACCCATAGTTATTCTCAGGTGGTTTTGAAGTCCATAAACATACACAAACATGCATAGCATGCATACATTTGTGTCTGTGAACATACTTTCATGTGTCAGAAGAATGTGATAACCTGCCAGATATTCTGGAAAGCCTTCGCTCAGCTGCAGCTTTCTGCACTCTGTGCTGTTTATCCTGCATCTTTGGCTACTCCATCACCACACCAGACTGTTCTCCAAAGAGCTTTTGTTTGTGGTGCTGTGTCTCAGATCCCAGCCACGGCTTTTTACCTCCACATCCAAACTGGCCACTTTCTCCTAAGCTGCAGGTTTTTGATAGCAAACATGCCCAAAGGATGAAACAAATTGGCCGACCAATTCTCAAACACTATCTCTCTTCTTCAGCCCCAAAGACATTTGGTTTTCATGATATTATTTTATATATAAAAATACCAATACTTCTAGTTTGGGCTAAGACTGAGTCTGTTTTTTGCCTACTATTCTTTCTGCTGATCCACCACAAGACACATTCCAGCTGAATCTTCAGTCTCAGGGATCACGAGCTGTTGTGTGGTTTATTTATTTTTTGGCTGTGATTTGTCAGTCTCTCTCTGACTTCTCCCCACGCCACTCCTCTTCCTCTCATTCAGCCACAGGCTTGCAGAGCCCTGGGCTATGCATGCTGTGCGGATCTGTTTTAGTTCCCTGTCAATTATTCCTCCCTGTTTACGGTAACAGCTCATATCACATTTTATTACTGTGGTTCATGTGCCTTTCACATCATTGCTTTTGAAACACTGAATTTATTCTGAAATGTGCCTGGTTTTCAGTCTAGCTCCTCACTGTTTCCTAATCCCAGGAGGATTTTGTTGGTTTTGCATCTTTTTTGCCGGCTGTAGCTGTGTCCGTGCTCCAAGATTATTGCTCAGGTTGCTGTGAGAAACAGGGAAATGTTTTTCCTTCTCTTCTCTGACCTTCCAAGCCCTTTAGCTACTTCTGCCCCTACCTGCTCTCCCTTCTGAGCCTTAAGTGCTGTGCTCCCTTCCCGGCCATTGTGTCGGACACAAAGATGAAATGACCGGGGCATGTGAAAGCGCTTGACAACGCTTCAATATTATCTTCTCCTGCAGGATATCACAGTTAACCCTGGGTCTCCACTTCTCTTTACAACTGCCTGATTTTCATTTTGAGGGAACTCAGCGCTCGCAGCAGCGTGGAATTAATATCTCAGCTGCTGCTATGCTCGGGCAGAGAGCCAGCTTCCTCTCCCAGCGCGTCGCCCAAGCGTCTCGCACTTGAGCACCTGCATCCCTGCATGAGTAAGGGCAGCTCAGAGCTGTTTATCCCTCTTGCTGTTCCTCCACGTCAGTGTGCCCTTCTGTCAGGGCCCGAGTCCACCTGTGAAGCTGAATTTTCTAGAGGGCAAACAGGATCATTTGGGAGAAGATCTTGCTACCCCCAAAGGAGGGGAGCTGATGTTTCTGATAGACCCTTTTTAAAAACCCAGTATAGCTGATCTGGAGTGGGGAATGGGAGCAATGTACTCTGTTTATAATGTAAACGGGTTTTAAAACTTCCCCAGACACTTGTACTTTTGCTAGCTCCAAATGATAAAAAAGCACACGTCAGGTCTCAAAACACAAGGTTGTCTTTAAAATTCATTACATTAAAGAATATAAATTTTGAATGTTTATTTGCTCTTCCCCCTCCGGGCCTGGGATTGTATTTGATAGAACGTTTCTTCTTTGAGAAAGGAAGCTTTTACCTCAGATACTGGAGCATGGAAAATGGGAAATGCAGAGAGAAGTTATAGCTCAGGAACAGCTCCATACTTCGGTGACTTTGGCAAAACTTAATTTTACTACTCCAGGGTTGAGAGTTTTGGGAAAATGAGGGAGGAAAGAAGATAGGCCTGGATGGAAGAAGTAGGAGCAACCCCTGGAGAGACTGATGCTGAGAAAAGAGGTTAGCTACTTCTACCTCCAAGACTCGCTGTCCCCCATCAATTCCAAAAACTCAAGCTCCTCTTTCATCAGCACAATGTAACTTGTCTTGCCACAGCTTAGGCAAAGTAGGCTGAAAAAGTATGACTTTTCTACCCTAAGAGCCTATTGTCCTGGGTGACAAGATCTTGCCTACCTCTAGAACCTCCTCCTTCTTATATTCTGCCAGAAGTCTCTCTAGGAAGGGATTTTAGGGTGATCCGGATACAAGCTGTATGCAGAAGGTGAGAGACACTGCCAGACCCACATGCTTTTTTTCCTGTGGGTGGCAAAAACAACCAGAAGAAATTTGGGGAGCATTTCATCTAAAGTGTGTTTCTGGCTATTGCAGGAAGAGAGAGTATCCAGGAAAGTGAGGGCTCCTTTAAGTTATCAGTTGTCTTACAGAGCTGAGGAAACTGGTTCTGAGCAGCTTTTGTACAACACTACTCCGGTGTAGCTATTCAAGGCAGGTGTCAGAGATTTCAATCGCAGTTTGCAGCTCTCAATGAACTTGGAGCAAGCCACACCCTTTCTGAACCCCAGTTTTTCCTTTTCTAAGAGATAGCAAGAGTGATATCCTTCTGCTACAGAGGAGCCATTGAGAACATGCTAGTTCATGTTAATAAAGCAGGTGGATACCCTTCAGTTGCTACAGGAAAGACACGCAGAGCATTTTGTTTTATTGTGGTTGTATGAAGATTGAAACTCTTGCCTATTTTCTACCAAAAAGCATAATACCTTTAGAAAGCCTTTCCTGATAGCAGGAAGGAAGCAACAAACCAAATCACAGAACAAATCTATGAAGTTCAACATGAAGACACAGAAAACTTAAATACAGGCTATTACTCAATGTAGCACCACTAAATGCAAACTGGGTAACCAGCTGAATAATCACCACTGCTGATGATTACTTATGAGCACTCCTGAAAGCAAAGTGTGACCCTAAATGTTATCTGCTGGGAAAGAATATAAGCCAACTTTTCCTTCCAAGAAATGAGATAGCTTCCAATCTATATAGGTAATGGAAGACAGGGAGCTAGAACACAAAGAACACTACATCAATTGCTAAAAAATAGGTAAGGACTTAATAACATAGTTGCTGTGTGAGCAGCTACAGCAAAATAAGGTGATAAATAGCAGACAACTGGGGCTTATAGTGTATCTGAGAAGCCAATTTAATTATATTCTTTGACAAGATAACAAGCCTAGTGGACAAAAAATACTCCACAGTAGCTACATCTGTCGTTCCCTGAGATGACCTTGTATGTGGATTACTGGAATCTGAATGGTGCTTCTCAAACCCCAGCTCTTCCAGCATGTGCCAAATGCAGGGAAGTGTGCCCACTGCAGTGTTTAGCAGCCAACACGCTCATTTCAAACTCCATAGCTGTTCTAAGCATGTTTTCTCACCCTCCACATCTATGAAAGCCTCTGAATGAAAAGTGGATTACATCACATCCTTTTTTATACAGAGGATCTGAATCCTAAACTTCAAACTACCAGAGGGGCTCAGGACCACAGCTATGCAGATGTTTTGCTGTCAGAGCAAGCAGCAGAGGAGATGCACACAATTTTGGTTTGTTTTGCCATCAGATGGTAGTCAGCAGTTTGCTGGAGGTGGAAAAATCTTCGGAGCTGTGAACAAACACCCTCATCCAAATACATCACAAAGGCTATTGCTCAAAGGTGCGTTCTTCCCTCCTCCTTGTCACCCACTCACTTGCCTGATCTCCCATTCTGAGAAGTGGCATGGTTCAAGCACCCTGACTCATTTCAGCCAGAATGGGAGGAGCTCTTTCCTTGGCTCTCTGTCAGACAACTAGAAACGGCTCCAGGAGAGGTATAGAAGGGTGTAAATTTAAGACAGAGGCTCTCTGAAGGGAGCTCCCTTTGGAACACCAGCCACGGTCAGTATATTGGCATTACTGCGCTGAAAGCTGTTTGTTCCCTGCGTCCTGGGTTTGGACCTGCAAACACCATGGGCTCCAGTGGTCAAAACCAGCATAGTTAGCACAAGGACTTAGTGTCAATGCTAGGAGCTTAAAACATGATCCAAGTGTGGAATGGGTGACATGGATCAAATTTGCTAACACATAGGTATTAGAAAATTCATGAACCTCACTGTGGTCTTGCAACTGGAGGAGGACCAAAGTCCATCTTCTTGGGAGAGGTCACACAAGAACACAGTTTGATCCATTTCTCCTGAGATCTGGAGCAAGTATTTGACTTCCCTATCCCCTCCTGGCTTTTGCTGCCAGTTGCATTCTGCATGACTCTGTGCTCTGTCAGCCAGGTGGGTGGCATCTGTGCTCGGTTGGGGGAGCTGGAACTAGATGACCTTCAAGGCCCCTTCCAACCAAAACCATTCTGTGATTCTATGGTTTTATGAGTCCTCTCTTTATGTTGAATGACAAGGAAACAAGAGAAGCAATTTCTTTGCAAAATTGCAAACAAGCCTCTGCTGCAGGAGTGTCAACTGATGATACCTGTGCCTTGTACAAAGCCTGATGAAAAACAGCCAAACACCCAGGAGAAGTGTTAGTGGTGGAGAGATAATCAAGGAGGTCTCCTGTCATGCCCAAGCAACCCCTCTCAGCTTGAGAGCCTGTCCATACCTGCAGAACAGAAAGAGGGAAGCATGTACATAGCTCTGGAAGGCCAGAATACACCAAGTGCAAGGTAGAAGAATGAACTGAAATCAATTAATTGAAGTTCAACCCCAACAAATAAAGGAAAGGATGAATAAACATGAGTACAGAGAAATGAAGAGATCACAGAAAAGAGTCCTAGGGTTAATGAGAACATAGTCAAGGGGGGATTGCTAGATGAGGATGGCACAAATGCACAAAATGTATTATCAGACGGATATTGGGATTAATAGGTGTCATGACTTTAAACAAGTAATGTAGCTGGAGAGTATTGAAGCATGTTTTGATCAGCACAATTCAAAACATACATAAGCCAAATGGATAGAAATGAGATGAAAGAATGCAAGAATCAGCAAGTCTGGGCCTATTTTGTTTGTTTAAAAAACCCCAACACTCAGTGTAAAGCTTTCTTAATGCTGATATGAGTAAATCTCCTGACTATAGAGCTTAGAAGAATAGGACATTGGCTCCCTTCATGAGGGGAAATTGAATTGGCCATTTCTAATTAGCCACATTTTCAGGAATTACAGTTTTGTTTACTTGTGCTGTGGTTTCAGGTGCTGTGTTTTTCTGCTTTATTCCCCAGCAGAACAACTCTAATAATAACTCTAGAATAATATGAATAACTAGTGATATGTTACTGCTGTGGCTGTGCCCATTGGAGGGCACAGAGAACATACACAGAGGCCTTAGAGAGGGGGAAGCACAGCTGTGCAGTAACTTTCTGGACTGGGGACAGGGATGCAAAAGTATTAAAAAAGGGGAGAGAGCTCTGCCTACCAGCCTCTAAATCACTGTCAGGAAGCCCCCATTCTCTAGATTCAGACCAGGCCCTGGATGATCCTTGCACGTCCCTAGGCTGGCCTGGTGACTGTAAGGTGACTTCACAGCAAAGACCAAGTCAGACCATTTGCAAAGGTGCACAGGTGATGTGTGATACGTGACTGAAGCAGCACCAGTGATGTCAGATTTTAGACAGGTGTTGCCAAACTCAGAAGGAGGACAAAGCCAAAAGTGATGAGCCACACCAAAAGGCACGGATTTAACTGAATTGGAGAAGCAAAGAAAAGTCTGTGTCCCCCTGATACCTGTGAGTAAGTGGCAACAATTGTCTGTTCTTCCACTTAACAGTAGCAGCTGCTAAACAATGTCAAGATATCCACTACAGTTTCAGTTTAGGATGGAGGTGAGCATGGACTACCACCCTGCAAAGGAGCAGAGTGGAATGGAAGAGGAAAGAAAAAATCCCAAAGGACAGATAACTTAAATAAATTTAAAGATAAAACACAACCAGGATATCTTACAGGTCAGGATAGGCACTGTAAAGATGATAGAAACTTTTTCATCTTTATTTTAAAATTAGCTTGTTACATTGGTCACTGCAGAAAAACTGAACACAAGCTGAATACAAATCACTGGTTTCTTGTTCTGAATCAAATGTAACAGCAACAGCCCAAAGCAAAGTTGACTGTGGAAACAAATTACTGCTGGGCTTTGGTACCTCAGCTCTTGGGAACTTGTTAACTCTTTCATTGATGGTGCTTAGTGGAGAAATACCCAGTTACCACAGCTACACTGCTAAAGGCCATCCACCTTAAGAGATGCTTACTCTCTTTTCCAAGCCAAGTCTTGTCGTGGAGCAGTTCCTTGGTTGGTGCTAGTTCCCCCTAGAGAATGTCTACATGCTCGCCCTGGGCATCCTCTCAACTCCCCATGGAGCTCCCAGGGTCTGGTGACAAAATTCTTTCCTTCTTTCTCAGTTCAATGTGTGTTAAAACAAAAGCCTGTGCTGCAGGTCCAGCTGTTATTAAGTGGGTACATGCCATAAAGGTTGGTGGAGGCATTAAATTCTCCAGCTCAGCTCTGTTTGCCTAGATAGTGACTCACCTCACATGTTTCAGATCAGCTCCTTCTGAGGAGAGGAGGTGTGATACAGGTCCCACAGCCGTGCGGAAGATGAGACTCTGTTATGCTTGCAAGACAGGTCTTAATTACAAAGTGAAAATTGTTATTTCATGTTAAAGTGGTGGGAGAAGATATATGAAAGCAGAGGAAATAATCAGTAACTGCTGAAAAGGACACACAAAACCCAGACACAAGGAGATGTCTCATTAATTACTTGCTTTAGTCGCCTTTGGGCTCGGAACAGAGCAGCAATAGAATTACTTTTGTTAGCAGCTGTGGGTTCTGTTTTGACTAAGATATGTGTTTTCTATTTATACATTAATGGTTTTTGACATGTTTCCTTTTGGTGTGGGAATTAATTACCTACAATTTATCTAGAGACTGTACTTAATCCACATGTCAATCACTCATGTTCCGTGGTGTTTCACAGACGGCAGCAGAAATAAGGACTACTGAGAATGGAGCAATCCTGCCAGCATACATGGAGTCATTCAGGGCTGCAGCTACTAGTTACCAGCCCAAGTAGGTATGTGATATTCAACAACTGAATTTTGCACCGAAAAGAAAGCACAATGAAGCAATAGCTGTCACTGACCGAATTCCAGAGAAAACCTCTCCTCCTAGAGGCCAGCTTTGTCCTTCTATTTCACTTGTCCAGTATTTTCAATTGCAAGTCTTGAAGAAATCTCAGAGAAAATAATAGGAGTTAGTGAGTGACTAAGTTACTAAGATGTTGTAAAGTAAACTGGTGACATTCTCACAGATAAAGCATAGCTACCTCAGATGGGCAAGAGGCCCTAAGTTGTGATATCACCTCCTAACCCCAGTCAGAATGTATGACCAGAGCTGTCAAGTGCTGCCTTATGAGCAGGAAAGCACTGAAGTTTGAACTGAGGTCTGAGTTTCCTGGAATTTGAAAGATACTGGGTGCAAGGGACTCGTTTCAGAACTGCTCCTTGTTAAATGGAGTTTGTTACTCTCCTGAAAACAGCTTAGCCCTAAGAATCATCTACATCCACAACTATTTGCCAGGGAGGGAGGGTCAGGAGGGAGCACCAGTAATTGCAGCTGCTCTGGAGCTAGAGCCCAGAATGCAGGTCTGCCTGCGTTATCCTCTTGCTCCTTCCCACCTCATTCCCAAAAATAATGGAACACGAGACACAGTAATTTGGTCACCTCTCCATCGTGCTTTGTCAGCGCTACCCATGATCTTGGCAATTTATATTTATCCAGGGAGAGAGGAGGCAAAACAAAAAAACCAAAGGAAAGATGGAGGAGTGGATGAGAAACTAACAATTTCTAAGACTGTAAAACCTGGCAGGCTTTGGTTTTATGGCATCATGGTGGATGGCTGCACAATGAAGAGCTGGCTTCTGTTGATAGCAACACTATCAAAAATTTCCCATCCAGCTGGGAAAGGTTTTTTGTTAATACACATCATGATTTTAATAGCATGTGTGTAGGTGGTGAAGAATTGGATTTTCTTTAAACTTTATAATCAAGGTGAGAGGAGGCAAGCACAGTACATTAAAGAGAAACATGCAGTGTTGAAATACTCTTATCTATTATCCCCTAGGTCACATGGGCAGATCTGTCCCACCTCCCACCTACTGACTGGTCTTAAAGTCAAGAAATGTACCCTCCTTGGAGCACTTGGATGTTTTGATTTATTTATTGTAAAACCTGAGCTAAAGGTGGTGACAAAATACCACTAAGCATATCTGTTAATCTCAGAGGTTAAAAATGATTGCTCACACTTTTTATCCAAAAAAATGTCAGACATCAGTGTAAAGTCTGCCCATGGAAAGGAATTGGAACAGTGTTTGTTTAGTATAAGATGAAGAGGAATGTGCAAGAAACCAAAACCCAGCAAGACAAGGCAATTAGTAGTTTTACTCTTAATACATGTAAATGCAATAGAAAACTTGAGCTTTGCACTCTGGTGACTCAGGTTTAAAGCACAGCCTGCTTCATTTTTACATAGCCTTTCATTTTAAAAGGGCATTTTCTCTCTACCCTAATGACAAGGGCACCAGCCCCAGTGATGCTTTTTGTTGTGCCTTGCCCAGTGCCTGCAGAAAGGGGGTGCTTCCCAACCCCAGCCAGGAGCTCCTGCGACTCCCCTGCATTAGTTTTAAGCTGTAGAGGTTCTGCAACAGCAGGGTGAGCTGAGTGAACAAGCTGATCTGGCAGAAAAACTGACATTGCCAAAAAGCAAATTGTTCCAGCACGTTGATCTGACTTACACATGTGATCTCACAAGTTTTGGTGCAAGGGATGGAGCAGAAGGCAAGGGAGAGATGGCTGGTGTAAGGGCAGAGGAAGTCAGGCCAAGACTGACCTGTCATCACCAACACAGAGCCCAACTGAGTGGTCACCCATGACAGCTTTGAGACACTGAGAACAGTGGTCTGGTTGTTTGGGGTTATTTTCCTCTTTATAAAGAAAAGGGAAGATTGCTGGAAAACCTGTGTAGTTGGCCTGGTGCCACTCCCATAAATAATGTCAAACCAGCCCTGTACTACGGTTGCTGCCCCACAGAGATGGACACAGATGTGCTAAGGACTCCTCTGCATCACCTTTGGGAAGGACAGAGCCTTGTCCTGCTGACAGTCCACGGTACACCCACAAATACAGCTGTCTCCAAGGATGGCACAGTATCCTGGTTTCTGTGCTACTGATCAGCCCCATTGACTTAGGATGCCACAAACTTTCCAACCCTTCAAAGTGGCTTTTATGTTTTCACGTGTTTTTATGTTTTTTATGTTTGAAATGCTTTGTGGTGGTTCCATATCCTTGGCCCTAAAACCCTTGCACATTCCCTGAGGGTAATTTCATCCACACAGATTCAACAAGCATCACGATTCTGACAAACACAGTACTGACTGGTGTCACTCTCCTGTCCAAACTAACATCTTAGCTTTCATCTGACATAATTTTAGGGCTAAATAGCTGTCAACTTCAATTCAGTATGACCAAAACAGAAAGCTGATTTTGATTCTTCCCATTCTCCCCCACCTTACGTTTTTTCCCCTCCTTCTCTGTTAGACCCTCTTCTCTTCCCAAAAATGTTGAAGACCTATGGCCTTGTCCTAACATCAGTATCTAGTCTGAATCAGCTTTTTCCCAAACCTCTCACCCCGTCTTTTTTTAAGCCTTGCTGCCTCACATTGCATATTCTAAAATCCACCCTGTCCTGTTCATTGACTCAACTACATCTGTCAAATGCAATCGGTTTGTCAGCTCCTGTTTCTACTATGCCAGTGAGAATTGAGATTTTGCTACATTATTACCTTGCTACTTACAAGCCAGAGCAGGTTGCGTGGCAGCAGAAAACGTGGCCCAAACAAGACATTTCCAAATACATTTGTGATGCAACCAGAAAAAAAAAAAAGCACAAGAGCTTCTTGCTTCAGAAGTTTTGTATCTGTGAGGTTACAGCAGGCAAAAACTGAGATTCAGTATGTTTTTATACTTGAAATTGTCAAAGCTTACTTAAAATTAATGCAAATCTTCATCTCAGCATGATAGCAAGGGGTTTGTGTGGTGGTTTGTATCCAGAGGTGATTTTAATGTAGTACCAAAAAGATTGTTTTAGAGGGCCTTCCCTAACTTCAGGTGTAATCGTGCAATTCCTAGAAGTTAGAAAAACTTCAAAATCAAATTGAGGTCAGCTTAATTTGGCTACCTTTCCCAAGGTAAAAGAGTATCTAAATAAAATATAATGACCCCTTTCTTCCAGGAATGATTTTGTGAGGTAGGGGTCTCCCAGAGCTCAGTGAAGAGCCTTTGGGGATTTCCTTGCTGGATGAGTCTAGTGTGGAGGCTGTGTGAGCAAATGCCTTAGAGGAAGTGAGAACAGAATAGCTGCTTAAGAAGATGAATGAGTGGATTCCTTAAGCTACTTATGGGAAAGGTGATCTCTTATGTGTGAGCCAAAGACAATTAATTAAAATGGGTCAATTAGCCTGTCAAATACAACATGTACCCATAGTTCAAGCTTCTCTGTATTCACACCAGAACCAAAATCAAGGGAGAGGGAAGACCTTCTGAAACTCTACAGGGCAGAAGAAGAATATAAGTTGGTGAAGAGAGAGAATACTTCCCACAGCTTCCAGAAGCTCCACACTTGTGAGCAGGTTAATGCTGATGTGTTAAATCCTGTAATTGGTGTACAGGACAGTGTTTGCCTGTATCTGGAGCATCCTTCAGTGTAACAGAGCCAGAACAAACTACAGAGACAGAAAAATGCACAATTTAACACTGGTGGTGTTTTGACCCTGGCTGGATGCCAGTGCCCACAAAAGCTGCTCTATCACTCCCCTCCTCAACAGGAGAGAGCAGGAGAAAGCA
Source organism: Dicaeum eximium (assembly GCA_013396995.1). Classification (NCBI taxonomy): domain Eukaryota; kingdom Metazoa; phylum Chordata; class Aves; order Passeriformes; family Dicaeidae; genus Dicaeum; species Dicaeum eximium. Next base: position 578,402 of record VWZP01008072.1, on the reverse strand, counting down.
AATATAATGAAAGCTTATGAGTTGAGATAAGGATGAGGAGAGATCACTCACTGATTACTGTCATGGGCAAAACAGGCTCAATTTGGAGAAATTAACTGAATTTATTACCAATCATGTCAGAGCAGGATAATGAGAAGTAAAACAAATCTTAAAAACACTTTCTCCCCACTCCTTCCTTCTTCCCAGGCTTAAATTATTCCCAAATCTCTACCTCCTCCCCCCTAGCAGCACAGGGAGAAGGGAATGTGGGTTACGATCATGTGTTGTTTTTGCTGATGCTTTCTCCTCAGGGAGAGGAGTCCTTCCCCCTTCTCCAGCACAGGAGATAGTTCTCCATAAATTTCTCCAGCATGAGTCCTTCCCTTGGGTTACAGTTCTTCACAAACTGCTCCAGTGTGAGTCCCCTGCAGGGTCACAAGTCCTACCAGCAAACCTGGTCCAGTGTGGGCTCCTCTTCCCACAAGGCCACAGGTCCTGCCAGGACTCTGTCCCAGTGTGGGCTTCCTGTGGGGTCACAGCCTCCTCTGGGCATTCACCTGCTTCAGCTAAAGCCTTCCATGGGCTGCAGGTGGATCTCTGCTACACTGTGGACCTCCATGGGCTGCAGGGGGTCAGTACGTGTCACCAGGGTCTGCACCACAGCCTGCAGGGGAATCTGTGCTCTGGCACCTGGAGCACCTCCTGCCCTTCCTTCTGCACCGACCTTGGTGCCTGCAGAATTGTTCTCTCACATATCCTCATTCTCACTTGTCTCTTCTCTGGCCACAATTACTTCTGCCCAATAATTTTTTTCCCTTCTTAAGTAAGTTATCACACAGGCCTGGTGGGCTCAGCCTTGGTCAGTGGCAGGTCCATCTTGAAACCAGCTGGCTCTGTCAGACATGGGGGAAGCTGGCACCTTCCTGAAGCTTTCTGGCAGCTTCTCAAAGAAGCTGCTCCTGTAGTCCCCACCCTGTTACCGAAATCTTGTCACACAAACCCAAATGTAACACTGAAATAAAACCATTTATTATGTGGAGGAGTCAAATCCCAACTATGTGAGCAAGCAGGATGTGAGGAACTTTTTTAGTTCCTTTGTAAAGAACTAAAGCCTTTTTTTTTCTTCTACATGAACACAGTGGCATCAGTAGCATCAAAATAGAAAAACCTTAAAACACTGAGGATGCAGAACAGATTCAATTTTAGCACAAATCTTTGGAAAGACAAATCCAGCTTGACAGAATGAGTTTTGGTGAGCCTAAACTAAATGCAGTGATCAAAATACTAAGTTAGTGATATATTTTAAAGAATAGACTGACGAGAAGTAGAAACATTCTTTGTTCTATCAGTCACTCGAAACACATTTCCTTCCAAATGTGTCTAGAATCTGTCCAAGCATCAGTGTATGTAAATTCAGAGATGAAAGCAATAATTCATAGTGGTAGGAAAGCATAAGGCATTTCTAGTATGAATGCCAATCATCCTCCATAGGTTGTGTTGCTGAGTGATGAATAGGATGTGAACGTGCACCTGATCAAAACCGAGCATTTCAGAAGGCACACATTCCATAAAATGTCTGGGGATCTTAATATTCAGAATGAGTGAGAACTTTGTTTTTACAGCTTGTCTGTGAGCACACAATAGATGCAAAGCAAGGCCTGGGATGTTATGTTCATGTTAACAAGGAATGGAAAGCTTAGACATGTGCCTCCTCCTGGCTTTTCAAAAAATGCTGGGCTTATAATGAAACAGAGTCTGTGCTGTCTGGAGGACAAGAGCCTTTGATGAATCACCCAAACTCCTATAGCCCAGGCACCACTAAGCAAACTTAAATACCAAATAAATTACTGTTTGTATCCGTTATACCTACTCACCTTCAAACCTGCCAACAGGTGAAACAAATGACTTAAATATGTGACAAATGAGTTAAAGGTACAATGCTTCGTTTTGGCGGGGTGTTATTTAATAACTGCCAGATTCCTGGTGTTATCCTTTAGACCAGGATTTATAGTCTTATTTATTTTACAGAGATGAGAAAGTAATTCTCAAAAATACAGAAAACTGAATTCTATTAGGGAGAAACTATCAAAATGTTCCATATGATTTATCACTCTGAACACTTCCCTAAGGCTGAAGCCAAAGATTAAAAGTGATTTTCCTTGTGGATAGAGATGAGCATGATGTGACGTACTTGAGTGGGCTATGCAATAATTTGCTAGTCACTTAGTAGAACAATAGGGAGAATGATTTTTTAATTCTTTGCCTGGATTTGGGTAATAAAGCATGGCTTGATGACACAGATGAGATAAGCCAGCACATCAGTCTGGTGTATTCCACCTAGGAGGTGGTGGGTCTGCCTGGGAGAGACTTGAATTTGCAATGGGGGAGCATGGTCTCTACCAAATATTTCAGAAATCTCCTCCTGCAGTTTCTTGGGAAACTGCTTTGATTCAATGATCATCACACAGAACTTGAGATGTGGGATAGCTATGCCTAATTCTCCACTGACAAATGCATCAAACATCTATAAAGGACGGAGGTGGAAGTCAGTGACAGCTATTTTGGACTAGGTTGAGTCGATGAGAAGACTGAATGAGTATTTCAGGTTTAGAAGATGATTGCAGTAGAAATAAAATGCAAGCAACATTTGGAAAAAATAATTCTGATATTTTCAAAGCAGACGCTTCCTTTTTTAGTTTACATTTGGATATTTATTTCAATATATTTAAAATATATTAACATTATTTTGAGCTTCTGAACTGGAAAACAATTGATTCCTGTCATTACAAATACTGATTATTCACTTAAGAATTAAGTTCAGATCTGTCCTGAGGTGGATTCTCATTTCCTCCGGGTTTGAAGAAATGGCCATTAATAGGATTGCACACACACAGATTGCAGAGGGACAGACTTTGTCTTCAGCATTGTGTTGCAGATCAGCACTGCACTAACTTCTTAGCTGGAAAAGCACTCTGCAAATATCCACTACCTGAAGGATGCAGATGGGACAGCAAGGATGCCAAGCCCCTGAGACAACTCAATCCAACCCAATCCAATACAGGCATTACACACCAAATTCCTATTTGATATATCACACTGGCATAAAGAAAATCCCTGACTGTGAGACAGAACAAGGGCTGAGGAATAATACAGCTGTCATTTCTGGCATCAAGAAACATTTTTTAAACTTTTAGGACTGATTGGATTTTCACTGCTAACATTTCTGCCAGACTCCCTTTCAACAAAGTATCGAGACTAGGATGGAATACTTCATAGAAAACTTGCAGAGGAGACAGAATGGTCGGATCTGCCTTCACTTTGCTCTTAAATTAAGATTAAAGGGGGGAAAAGGAAGGCATAAGAGCCATTTCAGTGATTAGATTCACCCATGGAATAGCTCAACATGACATTAATTCTTAGACAGCTGATTAGGTGGTTTGTAGTCCTGTGCTGAAGGACCTGGCTGTGGTCAGGATGTGGTCCAGGTTTGGGGGATGGATGGTTTGAGAGATGGGGGCGATTCTGTAGAGTAGCAGCAAGAATTATTTTCATAAACTTCAAAAGAAGGTTGGAAGTAAGACTGCAGGTAGCATTTGTTCCCTGGAGTCTTCTGGTTAGGCTGTTTACTATGAAGAATTGTTTAGTCAAAAAGAGACAAGGGTATTGGTCTTGCAGGTCAACAGCAATTTGCAGAATATATGAATTGTTAAAAATGAAAGGTGCAGACATAAAACTGAGTGCTCTAAACAACAAAATTATTGAAATACTGGAATGTGTGCTCCATTTTACCTTTGCATTTTTTGTCTTTCTCTACTTTGATCTTTCCAACCAGTTTTTAATGCAAATATCTACACTATTAAGGGCCATCCATACGAAATGCAGTCACCTGCTCTTGGACCAAGACTTTTCTTTGAAGGTTTTTCACAAATAGGCCAGAAATGTCATATCTGATGTTTTGTGGACTGGCACATTATATTTTTGGTTCCCGTGATTCATCCAACTAGTTTGAGTGAATGGACATTTTTACCCTGTAATTTAAACTGAAGGATATTGAAAGGCAGCTGAAATTTCCCCCAATAAGAAGTCTCTTTTCTGTGAACATTGGAAGAAACCTGCCCAAAAATGCAAACTGTGCTGATGGCTTTTCTATAGAGCAAGTGCAGACTCATTAAATGTATTTTTTTTTCTTTCTAACTCCTTATGCTTTTAAATGAATTCAAAGATCATGTTTCAAACTTGCAAGACTGTGTGGGCTTGAAAGCAACCAGGACAAGTAGCCCAGTCCTAACTGAGACCTTTGTTAGGGCAGAATCTAGTAAAGTGAGCTAACAATTTGCAATACATTGGCTGTCACTTCAAATGTCAGTGATAATTTGCAGAACAGTCAGAGCAATAATGGAAAAAGGCATAAAACGTCAAATTTGTAGCAAAGCTGACAACAAGAAGAATATTCACTGTGAATTACAGTCTTCTTGACTTGCTAAAGCTCTCACTGATTTTGCTTTAATAAAGGATATTCTCCTCTCAAGGGATTTAAATACAGTAGATTATGTAACATGTTTAACTGATGCTTGAAGTTCCCTATCTAAAAGCTTATCCTTGATGACTGGGAAATGTGTGATCTCTTGCAAGCATGTCTGGGAGGGTGACTGGTCAGTTTGGTGGATCTGTTAACTGGATAGGTACACATTTGGTCAAGGACCCCAACATTCCCTTGTATTGAAAAGCTAGTGACTATTCCATTTTCGTAGATGTCTTTTTTTGGAAAGCTGTTCTGCGAACTATTAACAACTGACTTTGAAAAGGCATCAGCTCCTGCTGTTTTGCAGCTCCTAGAGAAGATGAAAATGTTCAGAATGGAAAACATCCACCAAAAAAAATCAGAAATGTATATATTGATCAAAAGTCAGACATATGCTTGATGGAAATTAAAACTTCAGAGCATGAAAATAACAACTCTGCTTTCCAAAAACCTGTGCCAGTTACTAAGAATATTTTAATGACCCATTACACCTTCAGATACATTGGATGTGCACAGGCTGGATTGCAAGCCTGGATCATTAGGAGTTCAAATAGTCCAGCTCACAGCAGGACCTTGGAAAGCCAGACTGTTTTATCAAATCCTCATTGAAGGGGTAAGAGGGGAAAGAGAGAGCTAAACTACGTGACAGACAGGGATCTATAAAATGAAGTATTAGGCAAAAGGATTAAGAGGAAGAACTAGAAAACTGTGCACGGAATACAATGCAAGTTGGATGCGGAGAGAATACCAAAAAGTCAGCCTGAGAACCACAACAAAGGTGGATAAGAAATCTCTGGCAACATGCGTGGTACATGGCATATATGAACTACCCCAGAATTTATCAAGCCTCTTAGACCAGTTGTGTTTCCCAGGCAAGGCCCCACATTGTCTTGACTAGAATTCAAGTTATCTCAATTTGACATCCCAGAGATTTGCAGACTTGCTATAGTAAAAAAGCAAGTTACTGCTGTGCAATCACCAAGGCTGCAGCTCCTCTGTGGCTTCTGTAACACCTTGGACCCCACAACCTGTCAGAAAAGGACCCCTGCTTCAGAGCACCCAAATCTAGGTTGAGTCCCAGAGCCTTGGGAGAACCCTCTGCAAAAAGCCCCCACTGCTCGGCTGCAACAGGGCAGTCTCTTTGCCCCCTACTGCTGTTCAGGTGGCCTGGGACACCTCTTCTCTGAGATATGCAGCCTTTCCTGAGCAGGGTGTGTATTTGGAATACAGCTCAAGAGGCCACCATCACAGTGAGCTTTTAGTGTACACCTGGGCCAAACCACATTTAACAAAAGTGGGCTACCCTCATCTTTCTGTCCAGGTCCTTGGCTCTGCCTTTCTTTGTACTGGGTCTCGGGCTTGTCTGACTCTGTGCAGAGCTAATCCAGCTCATTAACCCAAAATAAAACTATTGACTTTCCTAGCAAATTAATGCATTGCTGAAGGGACAAAACCCCCCAAGAGCTCAAATGGATGCAGGAGCTTCCTCTCCTGCAGCAATGAGAACAGATCACCTCAAGCTGAGGTGATTTATCCATGGGGGACTCTACCCATGGGCTAATTTACACCTGTACTTTGCCTACTGCACAAAATGGAGTTCTTATCAAAAAATTACATTCGCAGTTTTGTACAGACACATTCCACATCTTCTTCATTAAGAAATCTGGTCTCAGAGCATGCATAAAAGATCTCATTTTTATGGTAAATATTTCCATCCCGTACTTGTGAAAAGAAAGAAAAATGATAATGTATTAATATTACATGAGGATGATGAATTATCTTTCTATCCATTGACACCTCTGTAGGATGAGAATGGCACTGCTGTTTTTCAATCAGCAGTCTCTATGGCACCTGAGTATCCAAAGATCCTTAAAGAGTAGGAGACTTCCAGCCTTCTTATGTTAATTTTTAACAGCTCTCTTTACAGCTAATATTCAAAGGAAAGGAAAGCTCATGTTATTCCAAGAATCAAGCAGAATGACCCAGGTAATAGCAGACCTTGCATCCTTGGTAATCCTAGACACAACAGTGATGTTATGTGAATTAAAGCAGTCATGCTATGTGTGATTCAATCAATAAGGAGTTAAAGGTAGGAATGTAATGAAAGCAAGTCCACATGGCTTCATGGAAACAAGACTTGACAAGCAGGCCTGACTTCACTTTTTGATGAGATTACAGGTTTGTTTGATCAAGGTAACCACATGGATGTGATAGACTTGGACCTTCCTAATGAATCTGATTTAGTACTGCTTGACATTTTGATTAAAACATTAGCATTATATAGCCTTAATAAAACACATTAAATAGATTAAGATCTGGCTAATTGATAGAGTTCAGCAAGCTGTTCTAACCAGATATTCAGCACCGACTGGGGATATTTTTAGTGGAGCTCTGCAGGCAGGAACACAATGCTTGCTGCCATTCGATGTTCTGGAATTACACAGAAACATGGGTAACACTGGCAAATGTCCCACAGTGTAATGAGGAATAGGTAGCTGTGCAAAGTCCTAGTTTTGCCTGCATTGGCATAAATATATTCCTGGTATTTGATTACATCTTTTTCCTTCGTTTCTGTAGAAGTACAGAAGTTCTTTGTCAGGGTGTAGTTGCAAGGCTGTGGTCTAGTCTGCTGCTGTGGGCATACAGTGATTTCTCTCAAGGGTCATTGCTTTTAACTGCTAATACATGGATTAACAAAGGGACTCACATGAATCACTTCAAAAGTGTCAACTGGGAAACCTTCACTTATTGACCACTTCTGCACATTTTTTTTTAACTACCCAAAATATAACCTGAGATTAAAATAATGTTTGCAGCTTTGAAAAGTCAGGAAATTCTAGTCCATGGGCTGAAACAGGATTTGCTATTAAAAAAAAAAAAACAGTAAAAAAAAGTATAAAAAAAAAAGAAAGCCAGAGAACTGACCAGAACATTAATTATCAGTTCTACATAGAACATCTACAATCTCTAATATTATCACTTTCTGGTCAGCTGATCTAAGCACATCTTTCCTGATTCTTCATTTTCTTGGTCACTTCTTGACTCAGATTGAGAGAACACTGAATTAATATTACTCTCCCTTTCCAAGTTTGATTCTTACCAATCTTTTTATATTACTGCACATAATCACAGGCTTCCTTAAGCAAAAATCAGAGTGAAAGTTCATATGAATTTTGATGGTGTGGACTGTTACAGATCCTCTTTCTCAGCAAAATCTTTGTAGCAAACTGTTATGCTTTTAACATTTGGTTTCTGTTTGACCTTGCAGAACAAGATGACTACTAAATGTAAAAGATACTATTCAGAAAAAAAAAAACCACTGGAGAGAATACCCTCACATTACTATCCAAAACACAGATTCAGATACATATTTCCCACTACTGGCATGCACTGACATGTCTTATTTAACTTCATTTATGTATCAATTTACACCCAAAATCTTGCCACATTTTCCTAATTTTATCAACTTCTATTAAGATTCATGGTGGCAATCTCACAAGTGTCCTATGAAACATGAATACCATCTAAACCAGTACAAGTCATCAACAGAATGCCTCATGTGTCTACTGCTCGTTTCTCCATTGGAAAAAAAAAAAAAAAGAAGCAATAGGTTTTTTTACTGTGCCAAAACCAAATTGTTCCCTTTTTTTGTTGTTGTTATACAACAAAACTTCTCAGCAATGTGGTCATTCAGTGGGGCTCCTTTCTGTGCCTGTCAAAACCATTGCTGAGTTTGCCTATGTCCTGCACTGTCCTGTCTCCCTCTGCACCACCCCACAACTCTCATTTCCACCACTCCCTCTCTGCTTCTGGATTTGTGTCCAGCTTAGAGAAAAACTTTCAAAAGGGACATACATGCCTTATATGTACCAGTAGTGAGACCAAGTTTTTTTCTCAGTTGGTGTTTATCAACAGAGCTGATTATATTTTATTGGTCAGTTTGCTTTTGTTTTGGGGTTTTTTTTTTTCCCTACAAGTAATTTTTCCTAATAGCACACTGGCAGTGTGAGGATCCTTGCTTGCCCTTTTGGATACTCCGAGGTAGTATCTAATCCTAAATACCCAGCTCTCCATAGCAATTCTCTGGAAGAGAAATGTTGTTGATATTCAAAAAATGTCTGCACCTTATTCCAACTCCAAAGTTATCATTCATTCTTCTAATTTTCATCCTTTTCTTGACTTAAAACAAACTGTCTTATCTCTGTCCTCCTCAGAACTGTAAAACTATTGTGTTATCAGATTTTCTTCCTCTAGTACCCTCTGACTCCCACACAGACTTTTTGCAAGTCTCTGCGACATTCTCTCCATCCTATTTCATTTTTAACCTTATCTTTCCCTTTCCTATTTACAATTCATGTTGTTATCTTTCTTTTGGGTTTTGTTAGCCTTTTTTTTTTTTAAACTTGCATTGCCTCTGATGAACATAGTATTAGTAGGACATAACGTTCTTCAAATAGCTTCAACTGGGTTTTGACTTTTCCTCATTCTCCAAAACTCTGTACTTTTATCTTTACAGATTTGCTTACTCAGTTCCATGCCCTTTTTCATTTCTGTCTCCTTGCCATAGTCCTCATATATTTTGTTTCCCATACAAAGTTACGTTCCCTTTTTTCCTGGCTACGGAAACCTATCAACCTTTCCAGTTCCATCAGCAATGTACCCTTTATTTTTCATGAGGGCATTAAGTGAAGCGACACTTATTCTCTGAACTTTACTGCAATCTTTTTATCATGCAGATGGGGAGTACCTGCGAACACAAAGGGATGAGCTAAAGTTAAAAAAAAAAAACAAAACATGGCTCAGTGTAAAATGCTGAAATAAAAACTATTATCTTGCTTTAGAGAACTGTAAGATTCATAAAAACCAAATTAGGGGTTGGAGTGGGTATCAGAAGTACACTAAGCATCCCTAAAACATCTGAAAAATGAGGTGACCAATGTGCAGTCATTGGTCACCTCAAGTGTGAGAAATGTGCAACACTTTGGTGAGGTGTTACAGATTAATTCCTTTACAGGAGAGGTGTTATGTGCTTATTCCTTACACCATTTTATTCAGCTCTCGGCTTCCAACCACGTTGACAGCGCTGTGCCATGAGTCACTTTTAATCGCTGCCTCATTTGTTCCTGACCTGAATAACCTTTTTATAGAGGCTTGTGTGAAGTGTAACACCTCCTTTGCCGGATCGCGCTTCAGGGGCCACAGAGCTGTCCCCAAGCGCTTTGCACGGCTTCGGAGCGAGCCTCGGGAAGGGCAGCCCTGGGTCTTTGCATTCCTCCCGGGAAGGAAAAAGGATTTGCCGCCGAGGAGCCAATGTCAGTGCGCAGGCCGAGCACCGACCCGCACAGAGCCCTCCGTGCCACGGCGACAAACGGGGGCTCCTCACTCGGGACCCTCCTCGCCACCGCCGAGACCGTCACGTCCCGTGACAACTGCACAGAATCACAGAATATCCTGGGCTGGAAGCGACCCCCCAGGATCATTGAGTCATCTCCTGTCCTGCACAGGACCATGCCCAGGAGTCACACCGTGTGCCCGAGAGCGCTGTCCAAACACTTCTGGAACTCTGNNGCGGGCAGGAGCCGCCACCGCCGCCCTCCGCTGCCCGCTCACCTGCCCCGCTCCGCTCCTCAGCGCCCCGCCCCGCCCCGCGTCCCCCCGGCGCCGGACGGAGCCCGGGCCCGCCGGAGCGGTTTCGGGGGCAGAGCACGGCGGCGGCACAGGCTCNCTGTTCCAGTGCACAGCCACCCTCCCTCATATCCAGCCCAAGTCTCCCCTGGCACAACTTTATGCCGAATTTTGGGTCTGTCTGACCTCCCGCACGCAGCTGAGGCTGCAACACCAACTTCCAGTCCCCCTCATCGCCACGAACCCAGTTCCCCGCCAGCCCCACTGCCCCGCGCCTCCCCCCTCAGCACCTCGGGGCCGCTGCCGCTCTCGCCGCAGTGGGGCGGGGGCTCCCCTGGCCCCGCCCACCCGCCGGGCTGGGGGCGGGATGTCGCGGAGCTGCGCTCCTATTGGTGAAAGCGGGTGCCTATCCTCGCAGCGTTCCAATCAGAGGCTGCGGATCCTGGGGGCCGTCAGACACCGCTTGTTCCCTGTCCGTAGCCGACCGCCCGCCCAGACGCCGCGCGCAGTCCCCGCCCCTTCTCCGCGCTCCGCCAGTCGCGTCCAGCCGGCAGCAAGGAATAGGAGCCCGCGCGCGCCTGTCAATCACGGGCGTTTCCCCGCCTTTCCCCCTCCCCG